>JAGKQI010000086.1:600000-941032 GCA_018806915.1 Phytophthora colocasiae | reverse complement strand
CCAGACTTAACCGCCATACTAGGTCACGTATCCTTACCTCCCCTGACGCTTGTAGGGCCAATGTAGTTCCCGGTTCCAGGCGTGAAGCGAAGACACTCCTGGAGTGGTTCAGGGCAAATTCGAGTCTGTTTATGGTTATTCTTATGCCTACTAATCCCATCCTGATTTACTATCCGCATGATCACATGACACTGGCTACAGAGCTGATCCCTTAGCTTGGTTCCCTAACCCTGATCTTGAGCCGATTCCGTACTTAACTGAAGCTTTCTGATCTCGCACTTAACCGAAGCTTGATCTCGCACTTTCGAACCGGAAGCTTGATCTCGCACTTAACCTGAAGCTTGATCTCGCACTTCAACCGAAGCTTGATCTCGCACTTAACCGAAGCTTGATCTCGCACTTAACCGAAGCTTGATCTTTCGCACCTAACCGAAGCTTGATCTCGACCAATTTAATCGGGGCTTGATCGCCGCCTGATCCCGCTTGGTAATCCTTTTCAGAAAGAATCCGGATCAGGCCACCAGAAGAGCCTGCGTCGCGCCTGGGGTTGACCTCTGATCCGGTTGATCTCGTACTTATACGGGAGAGGATCATTGCGCGATCTTGCGTGATTCTCGCTTCGTCGCCGCCCGGGGAAGTTGATCGTGCTGTTAGAGGCCCTCAAGGCGCCAGGCAAGCTGATCATGCTCGCTTGGGGCCGCCGTCATCGTCTGATCGCAGCGAGAACATCCTTTTGATTTCCCCATTCCTTCTCTCCGGCAGGATTCGGATCACCCACGAAACACCACGGCAGGATTCGATCACCCACGAACACTGCTCCACCTGCTTCTTCGCCGGTGTCTCCGTTGCCTGTTCCCCGGCGGGACCCATCGTACCTTCGTCTGATTCGACCCAGATCTGGCGATCACAGGTCCCCCCTGTCGCTCGTTCCGACTCTATTCGGGTTCGTGGCTGACATCGCCTCTCCGGGAAAATTTTTTCGTCCGCTTCACCACACTGACGTCGGAAATTTTTTCGCTTTCAAGGCTGCTGCACTCCAAAATCGACGAAGAGCTAGCTAACACCTTACAAGCTTTACCGTGGTGTGGTGGAGCGGATCTGCCGAAATCTCGTTAAGGCAGGTCTCGATCAGACACCGACTAACGGAGGGGGTCCCCCAATGATCCGTGATCTAGCTGTGTGTAGTTTCACCTTGTGTACCCGTCGGTAGGCGGGTTACACGCTCTTCCAGGTGACTTCTGAAGGTGTCTTGTAGGTCGGAAGAATGTCTTGTGGGACACAGAGGTGTGAGGTAGCGTGGAAGTTCTTCACTCCACCTCGGGGTGCTTGATCCCGGTCGTAGGCGAGTTCTCGAGCCTTGATCCGGGCGCCCGGTTCTCGATCCAGGTCTTCCAATAGTCCAATGTTCGGGATTCAGTCCCTTCCTTTCGTTGTTTTCCGCTTCCGATAGCGGGGGTCTTGAGGGGGCGAGATTCGACGGGATCCTTAGGCTAAACAACCAATTCCTTCCGATCCGATGTATGCACTTAAAGGATAGTTCACTAGATAGGGCAAAGCTGGCAATATAATATCCAGTCTTAACCGCTATGCTAGGTCACGTGTCGTTACCTTCTCGACGCTTGTAGGGCCAATATAGTTCCCGGTTCCAGGCGTAGCGAAGACACTTGAGTGGTTCAGGGCAAATTCGAGTCTGTTTATGGTTATTCCTATGCCTACTAATCCCATCCTGATTTACTATCCTACGATCACATGACACTGGCTACATACCTGATCCCTAGCTTCCGATTTCGTACTTAGCCGGGACTTGATCTCGCACTTAGTCAAGACTTGATCTCGCACTCAGTCGGGGAGGTGATCACTGCCTGATCTCACTTGGTAGTCGTTCGGAGAATTAGGATCAGGCCACCTGAGGAGTTTGCGTCGGGCTTGGGGCTGAGCTTGATCCGAAGCTGATCTCGTACTTAAACGGGAGAGGATCACTACGTGATCCCGCTTCGTCGCCGCCCGGAGAGTTAGGATCATGTCGTTAGAAGGCTCCAGGACGCCGGGATGATCCGTGAGCCCAAAATCACGCTCCCTTGGGACCCCGCCATCGCCGATCGCGCTAGAACACCCTTGATCTCCTTATTCTTCCACTCGGTAGAACTCCGATCACCAACGAACACCGCTCCCCGTCCTTCGAACGACCTTCGGCTGATGTCTCTGTTGCCTGTTCCCTCGGGATGGGGATCCTCGTACCCTCATCTGATTCGCGTCAGATCTGGGCATCACCGGTCCCCCTGTCGCTTGTTCCGGCTCTCTTCGGTTATGTGGCTGATATCGCCTCTCCGTGAAATTTCTCGTTCGCTTCACCACAGTGGCTACTAGTAGACGACAGTGCAGGAGAAGTTTCCTGGGACGACGACGTCGTTGATAGACACATTCATAAGAGTCAGCATTAGTAGCGCAATCGTTGTCCCATCCATAACCAGCACCTTGCACTTTTCCTTATCATTTGATTTGGCGGCTCGAGGGGGGTGACACTTGACACCGATATTACGGTAACGTTAATCTTTCTGCGATATTGTCAATCCCAGCTAAATTTGGATGCCTTGGGCGATTGGACATTGGAGCAACCAATCGACGCCTTCTCGTGATTGGTCAAAAACCCAACTTGAAGTCTGGGCGTTGGTGGGAGTATGTTGTCTTGTCCGTGGAGGTACCTGGGAGCAAAAACGTATTCTTTAACATCTATGTTGTCGTATATTATGAATAAACTGTTTAGACTTAGCATCGCTCAGAAAGCGCCAGCAGAGTAGGCTCTACCGGTGCCTTCGTGGAGGAAGCCTGTGCAAGCAAAGACACAACTGCAGAAAGAAGAGGAACGCTACTTCAGGCCAGTGGTGAGTTGCATCGTAGTGTGCTGTGCTGGCAAGCTAACTAACAAAATGCTCGCTGCTGACGAGCGATGCATATTAAGGAGCAGGATGTATTCCGATTTGTCGAGGAGATGTCAAACCTTGACTGGAGTCACCACAGTCTCGTGTTCCTTGATGAAGTTTCCTTTGATAATTGGGGTATGATCAGAAAATATGGATATTCCATGAAGGGACCCTTGATAAGGGAACGCACGAGCCCGTGCACGAGTCGAGCTCCTTCGGCGTGGTCTGCTAGCGTTCGCGCTGTGCATGGTAGTGCAACCGCACGCAACTTCGAGATTGAACTTCAACCTATGTTATTTCTTATGAGTTAAGATAGTTAGGCGATTTGCTGGGCGATTGGGCCGGGGCGATTGATGAATCGCTCAATCCAATTTGGAGTAGAACCCACAATATCAATTTTACACAGACACTCAAGACCAAACGATCGATAAAATAGATCACTATTTCGTCAACGCTGCTGCCTTCCTCCTTCACCAAGAAGGGTTCAAGGACGCCCTGATAACTAAGAAATGGATGCTGTCTGTAGAGAGACCTTTTATTCCAGACGTTCTTTTCGTGTTTAAGAGGTCATGTATTTGTGTTAGCTTACTAACTATTCACTCCTGGAATCGCTAAGGACTCTTTACCCAATTTTTCTGTTGTCTGTGATGACTCTTTCTGGTAGGGCTATAAAGTCTTGGTATTCTTGTAGATTTTTGTCGAACAGTCTTGGGTCTTGAGTTTTGTATTCTGCCGCTGAAATCCAGTTCGGGAGGCAATCCCGTTTCGATGGCGAGATTTCATCTCCAGCTGGTACTTCTTTATTCCAGACGTTCGCATTAACTCGCTTGCTTCGACTCGTACCCTGATCTAAATGCTACTGAAGATTTTCGATTAACTTGTTCAGCCTTGGCAATGCTGTGTTACCGTATTTCCTACCCTGGCAAGCTATCGCGCATTCGAAAGCAGTTCGGCCGCTCCGATCCTGCTTGTAGTCGCATTACATATATCACAGAGACGTGTGCGTTACCTGCATTTTGATATTAGATCTTGACTAGCTACAAACGTGTGATGTAATCTTTTAGATTGTTTCCTAAACAATAAATGGTAGGGCACGCTTTTCTTTAATGACCGAGTGCTCGCAGAGAAGCACACCCAATACAAGCAAGCTGTTTCTGCCAATGCGTATGCGATTGTTGACAGCATTTCGATGTCCATTGATGTACATAAGGTTTCATTTGCCGTCCGGGTAAGCGACAGCGGCGAATTTCGGCTCTACAAAGTGCTTTGGATGCAATATCTATTGGCGACAAGGAAGAACTTCAAAAGGTGTGCTATAGTGGGCACAAAAGACGCCATTGCCTCAACTATTAAGGCGTCTGCACACCTGACGGTAAAACCAATACTTACAACAACTTTTGGTTATCTTGCTAATAGTGATTCGGTTTCGGTACCATTTTAGATTTGTGTGTTTCGTTCTATGGTGTAAAGGGTCTGCTTAGACCTATTAGGTGCGCGTACACGTGCGCTTACGTGTATGAGGAAGAGTGCAATTAGATTAGACTTAATTTAAGTATACTTATGCAAATAAGTAAATCAAATATAAGCAATTAATACTGCAAAATACCGTAAAATGAGAAATGTTATTGAATTTGGCCTGAAGCCGATGGTGGAACCTCCTAAAACTGTTTGTTATCTATTTCTAAAGGGTCTGCCAACGTGTGATTGGCAGAAACCCTCTGCTCTGTGATTGGTATAAATCCATTACTTTCTACCAATAACATGCACAAATGCACACGAACCACCCAATAATGTGGCTCGCCATTGGTGTGTACAGCACACCAAGGTCTGAGGCCCGTTTCCAACCTCTAACAGATATCACAACTGTTATAGTTACAAGTGGTGTAGCCACTTGTACGTGTAACCCCGTTACACCGTCCCCCCGTTAAGATTCGCTGTATCTGTCACGACACGTCAATTGACAGAAATTGACAAGGCCGTCAAGTTCCCAAAAGAAATCCGAGTTCATTCTGCGATGAGCTCGCCAACACCCACGTATCCGTCCTCTTCTGCCGACGCACAAGCTTCCCCTGCTGCTTCTGCAGCAGGAACAACAACCTCAGCAGTGCCCACTAGCACTGCTGCTTCCAGCGGTCCGACAGAGAAGCTCTCCGTCACCGAGTTTCTCTCCACAAGGAGATCATGAGAAGGATGAGGAGAAGTCTTCTTCTCTAGCGAGGATAAAACAACCTGCTGTCTCTCTTGTGGAACTCTTTGGAGAGGACTACGAAGACATCATCGACTATGACGACGACGATGTCGAGGAGGGAGAGCTCGAAGACAAAGCTCTCCCTCCCGTGTCTTCATCCGAAGACACGCCAGAAACACACATGGGGTCTCGACGACCTCGTGATGGGGCCTCGGACGCTTCAAGCTCGAAGCGTCCGCGCAGTGATGACGAAGCGTCCCCCATGTCGAGGACGCTCATTGCTCCACGCACTGATCCGCCAGTGCGCGCACCATGGATGCCTACTGAGGCACAGATCCATGAGTGGTCCGGTGCTAGCTCACCACCGAACCCGATACTGTTGTACGCATGCAACAGTATCAACGACGACGACGTCGCCGCTGAGATTGTCTTCGAGTCCGAGACCGCAAAGATCGCGACTGCCACTATATCGGGCTTCTTTCATGAGCTCCGATACTATGCAGCGAAGAAGCACTTCGCGCAAGAAGCAAAGTGCCCGGAGCGGCAGGCACTTTGTCAGTCGTGGAACGCCTTTGTTGATAATCTTCAACAAAGCACCCGAAGGCATATCGCGATCGCGTTGCTGCGGCTCGCGATCGCTACTACACTTTACACTACCACGTGGTAAGCGTGAACGCCTCCATGATCCAGTCCATGGAAGCGGGATCCCATGCGCCGTTCTCTTTGGCATTCTCGTCCGTGTTGCCAGCCCTTGGCAACACGTCTCACCGAAAGTGATCTTCAAAGGTACACGATTGTCCGTGTACCTGATCACATCAAGGAGCTTCGTGGTCGTCTCTGAGCCACGCGGAGCTCCGGAGTGCCAGGACTGACCGCAACACTCCTCGTGCAGGGTTTACCCCCGCGTGTTATGGTGGGCTTCGTACGCCTCACCATTTCCGGAACGTCCTCCATAAGCAGCGACGTTCCGTGGCTCCCATGTATCTCGCGATGGGGAGGATATCCTCTCCAACGAATACGAAAACGAACCTCTCCTTGAGTGTTCGTTCTCTTATGAGTTTTCACGATCCGCTCAACAATCCAGCGGATCGCTCCACGCGCGTCGTGCAACGGCGCGCGGAGGGGCGAGAACACTCCTCCGTATGGTCAAGCTATGATTATGACGATCGTGCCCTGCACGATCGAGTTGCTGCGCTGGAGCAGTCACAGAGCGCCGAGATAGCGGGCTCTGGAAGCAGGAGGTTCGCTGTGTCCTCCGTGTTGAGGCATCTGCGAGGCAGCTCAGACTGCCTCCGAACCTCTTCGTCCGGTCTTGGGACGAGAGTGAACCGGTTGATCGACCACCGTGTCGACGGTCTCGAGAAGGGGCCTTCCAGGCCTCTCGCACTCCTCGGTCGGACTACCAACCCTAGGTAGTCCGTGCTGCACGTGGCCGGCTTTCAACCGCCCGACGTAGAAGGTCGGGTGGAGCCTTCCCCATGCTGGACGGTATGTCCAGCCGGTATTGCGTTAAGCCGAAAGCCGTTCAAGTACTTTGAACGGCCCATCGAATCTTGGAGCAAGTTTGCTTGCTCCAAAGCTCAGACACTGCATGTTTCAGGCAAGTTTTGCGTAGCGTTAACAAAACTAATGAACCAATTTTAAATTGATTTAACGTTGCCACCTGTCACCAACAGTAGTCAGCAGTTCAGCTTCTGGTCGATCGACAGAAGCTGCGATAGCATCCTGGACAAAACCGTATGACGGCTTGTCTTCGCTGGACAAAGTATATGCACTCGGAGCTGAATCCTTTCTTCAGCGCTTGTCGCCTTTGTCAGCAGCAGGCCCCGCCTGCTCGTCATATCATTCTCTCATGTCTGTGCCCGGCACAGACATCGCGCGCTTCGTTCCTGCTCGAACGAGACGTCGCACGCGTCACCGCAGGGCTGATAGTGTGCTGCTATCAGTTGCGGCATTCTGCGGTTGTTCGGACGCAACCGTAGATCCTCCCCACTTAAGGAGGAAGCTACCCCGTCGAGCATGCTTTCGGCAATCGTGGATGCCTCATGGCATTCACGTAGAACGGTGTATGCCTCTGAATCGAGGCATGCACCGAGTTGTTGATGGAAAACTCTGCTACCGGGCAAGCACTCGCTCCAATGCGGGAACGAGTGAAAGTTGCGTAGCCTCCAGCGTGTCACCCAGTACGCGGTTGACACGTTCGGTTTGTCCGTCCGTCTCAGGATGATCCAGGCAGTCGACATTGAGCATAATTGTGAACCAAGAAGTGTAAACACTTCTTGCCAGAACCGCGCTGTGAAGCGTGGATCACGGTCCGACACATAATGTCGAGCTGGGCATGCCATGGTGTTTGAACAATTATGTCAACAAACAGTCGCGCAGTCTGCATGGCGGCTGTAACCAGTAAGCCGGGGACGCGGCAGCAAGATGGGAACGATCTTGGCTGGAATCGGTCCACAAAGACAACGATGCCCGTCCTCCGCTTGCTGTCAGGCGGAAGATCGAAGACAAAGTCCATGGACATGGACTCAAGCCAAACACTTCCGACGGAGTCGGTAGTGATTGAAGAGGAGCCTGCGAAAATCCGCGCAGGCTTCACGCGTTGACAACCTCGCAAGCACGTGCGTACTTGCGGCACCCACTGTACTCGGTGGTGCCAGTAAAAAAGTCACGCGTGAGAAGAGTGTATGTCCTCTCACGACCCGGATGCCCTCTACCGTAGGGGCATCGTTGACTGAACATGATCCTCAACCGGAGGTCATGATCAGCCTGGAACGACAATGCGGATCGCATTGTCGTCTACTGCACTGCGGCTGGGTCGTAGGCCTTCGTGCACACGATAGCGGTGTACACGAGCTCGAAGATGAGTGGTTAACTTCCGAAGTGCCACGTCGGAAGGTGCTGCGAGGAACTCCAGCAGCCCCTTCGCGTCTGCATCCCTTGCATACGCGTTCTTCACGTCGTCAATCAACGTTGACGACGGCACACTTGTCCTCACGAAGAGAGCCGGAACAAGCGACAGGGGGGACCTGTGATACCCAGATCTGAGGCGAATCAGACGAAGGTACGATGGGCCCCGCTCGGGAACAGGCAACGGAGAGTGCCTGCGGAAGGTCGTTCGAGGGACGTGGGGCGGTGTTCGTTGGCGATCGGAGTTCTATCGGGTGGAAGAGTGAGAAGATCAAGGGTTTTCACCGGCGACGGCGGGGTCCCAAGTGGGCACGATCTTGGATCACGGTTCACCCCGGCGCCCTGGAGCCTTCTAACGACATGATCCTGATCCTCCGGGCGGCGACGAAGCGGGATCACGCAGTGATCCTCTCCCGGTTAAGTACGATATCAACTCCGGATCGAGCTCAGCCCCGGATTCGGCGTGGACTCTTCTATCGGTTTGATCCTGATTCCTCAGGCAATGACCAAGTGAGATCACGAGAGATCACCTCCCGGTTAAGTGCGAGATCAGCTCCCGATCAGATTTAGGGGAACCAAGCTAGGGATCAGCTATGTAGCCAGTGTCGTGTGATCGTAGGATAGTAAATCAGGATGGGATTAGTAGGCACTAGGAATAACCATAAACAGGAATCGAATTTGCCCTGAACCACTCAAGTGTCTTCGCAGCGCCTGGAACCGGGAAACTCACATTGGCCCTGTCAAGCGTCAAGAAGGTAAGGATACGTGACTCCAGTATAGCGGTTAAGTCTGGATAATATATTGGCCAGCTTTGCCTCATCTAGTGAACTATCCTTTAAGTGCATATATCGGATCGGAAGGAGTTGGTTGTTTAGCCTGATTTGATCCTGTCGAATCTCACCTCAAGCACCCCCGCCAAAGGGAAGCGGTAAGCAAATGAAAGGAAGGCCGAATCCCGAACATTGGACTATTGGAAGACCTGGATCACGAACCAGGCACTCCGGGATCAAGGCTCGAGGACTCGCCTACGACCGGGATCAAGTACCTGAGGTGGGAGTGAAGAACTTCCCACGCTACTCTCAAACGCCTGCACAGCGCAAGACTTTCTTTCCGACCTACAAGACATCTTCAGTAAGTCACCTGAAGAGCGTAACCCGCCTACCGACGGGTACAATAAGGTGTAACACTACACTCAGCAAGATCACGGATCGTCGGGGGACCCTCTCCGTTAGTCGGTGTCTGGGCGCAAGTGGCTACCGCGATCGGCCTCAACAATGAGATTTTGGCAGATCCGCTCCACCATTGTAATGGTGCGGCGTGCCCGGATCTTTCTGGGTGACTTCCAGTATATCACTCGCCGTGAGTCCCAAGAAGATGTCAAGGCAAAAGAAGAACAATGTGGAAGAAGTGCCTACGAATGTTGGATCGACGGAGGCACCACTGAAAACAGATAAAGATTCATTAGATCAGCAGAGTTCCGGGGAGGAACTCACTGACCAGACATGAGGCAGACCTGGATCACAGATTCAGACCTCGAAGAAAAACCTCGAATTTCTTCCTCAAGCAGCACTTTCTGGGGCCACCGCAGATATGAGAATCGAGATCCGGCAAACGAGCGATAAAGTGAATCGGCGAAACCGAAAACCTAATCCGCTCACTCTCTTCAACTCCACGGCTGCTTCAAGATCGACAAAGAAGAAGAAGATCAAGAACACCCGAGCGAAACTGAAAGCCCCAGATTCAGGATCCGAAGACGCTGGCAGCAGCCAAGGTCACATGATCACCAACGATGCAATCGAGATGGCTTATTACCGTGGAAAGTGCTAAGTGAGATCCTGTTCCAGAACCCCGTCCTAACGATCATACAGGCTCGCCAGATCGGAGAGCTGTTATCCGGTCCAGTGTCGAGAGACTCCCCGACTATCACTACCGACCGGCTTGAATGCGGTGAAGGTCTTGTTGGACCCACTCCAAGAAGCGGGTTCTGGTGGGCGGGGAGAGTTCGATGAACTCTTTATCTGACATGGAACTTCGAACTATTCAGACTGTGACCTGCTGGCTCATTCGATGCCCTCAAGATCCTGGTTGGCGAGCGATCACGAACGCCGGAGCTAGGCTACCAGACCGGATCGTCGCACTATGCGTCAGCCACATCGGAACCGGACTCCGATAGCCCCAGAGGCCTACCACGCATGTCGCTGGGCCCCTCCGGAGCTAAGTTCCTGAAGTCACGAGTCAAGAAGCAGGACCAGCGATCCACGGAGGTGAAACTGGAGCCAAGGGTGCCTGACCAAGTGAGAAGTCGACAGGCAATAACTGATCACGTTACTTCAACAGCCAAGCCTCCCGGATCCGACGGGAAGCTGGACCAATACTTCCAGATGGCGATGGATCGGTTCCTGAAGGAACAAAGTCAGTTGATCCCGAGAAACCAGGTCCGGGGAACATCCGATGTGGACATGGAGTCGGTCGCAACCCAGGATCCAGATTCCTGGGAATACGATCCCGATGACTTGGGGATACCAAACACTGGCCGACCTACACCAAGTCGAGCTGCAGTGGCCTCGGCCGCCATCGGGCCAGGAGGGTCCTCGGTGATCCAAAGGGTTCGGATCTCGGCGATCTCGGATTTGAAGGAATTTGCCGGTAAGGATTTGGACGAGGATCGCGCACGGGCCTGGATCGGCAAAGTCAAGTCAGCGTTTCAGCGTGACTGAGCCACGGAAGAGTGGAAAAATGCCTCCACGTTCGCTGACCTGATGATCGGCCGGCATGCTAAGAATTAGTATTGCCAGCTAAGTCGGACTACGGTAAGACCCGTTGCGTGATTTGCTCGCCGATAGTTTCCAAACACAAATACTGCGGACTGGAATGTCTGTTGCGTGTGCAATCACTACCATGCCCGCAAACGATCCGAAGAGACTCTTTGGATTACCTTTATCGGCTTGGAACGTAGCCGCTCTTGAGGGCTAAACTCAAAATCAAGCGATGGAGCCCCAAAGCCCGTCGGGAACAGCGTCGATCATTATATCGAAACATTGCGATCCTGAGCTAGCTGATCGGCTGACCTTGCTTCGGCTCACGGACGTCGTAGTGATCTGGAGGAAGTGCTTCGCGCGCAAGAAAGAGCGACAAAGTAGACAGCGTAAGTCTGCATTCGGCCTTCGAAATATCGACAGAAGATGTACTCCGCTAGCGCTCCCAACAGCGCCCCGCTCGGGCTGTGGTGCGCGCGCGATTCAGACCCACGATCCAAGTTCAGAGTCAGAAGAAGTCTCAGGATCGGACGGATCCAACTCCGAAGGCGACCTCCGGAGAATCTATCTTCGCTGCGGCAGAGATGAGCAAGTCAACCGGTACTGGGGCGTTCCCCACCAGGCGGATCTCAACCACTGATCTCACGCGAACACGCAAGATCGAGCCGGATCTCGGATCGTCGAGGTTCGCCGAATCATGGACTCAGAGCCGCTGTTCGTGAACTGCGGGTCCCGGAAGCATACGACCATCTGGAATTGTTGGAGGCGTCTAACCCGTGATAAGTGCGTGAAAAGAGGTCACCCAACGACCGCCGTCTGTATACCTGTCGCGGTGTTGTGGGGAAATCCATGAGGCTGGGAGGAACGCCCTCATGGAGGAATTCCTACAACCAGATCCGGCAAGTGGTACGATCCGACCTGACATGCCGGATTGTTCCCCGAGAAGGTGGGAAAAGATGTTAAACTAGGACGCTCGCCGGTTTGGAAACCGGTACGAGCCGAGCGTTCTGAGTACTGCATCTATGCATATGTGAACAAGAAACCATATAGAGATCAAGATAGGAGAATTCGGATCTGCGCGGGTAATACATGTAAGTTGCATTCGTAGTATTGCTAAGATCGCGAGTCTTCCCTGTGTCAGATGAGCTCTCGCGATCTGGTGCGGAAGTGGCTTTTGGGATCTCAAGGGAAGGAGAATCCAGGGGTATTGGAACAATACCACTGCACCAGGAAAATGGTTCCGCCGTTGCCAAGATCTCAGTGCAAGATCAATCTCATGAAAGAGCGATCTTGCTCCCGGACACTGGCGCCGAGGTATCCATCGTGGATACCGCCTTTGCTCGTAAGGTTGGGTGCCACTTTTGACACTTAGTCAGTAAGACAGGAGTGTGCTGGGATCGGTGATAATGTGTACACCACCGAGGGAAAGACGAGGGTCAAGATCACGCTTGCGGGATACTTGGTCTACTTTTTCGATATTTGGATCGGGGATCTATCCGGACAAGACGCTATCTTGGGTATGGATTTCATGATCCCGGCTGGGGTCCGGATGGATCTAGCGAAAGGATCGATGTGTTTACCTAATGAAGTGGGGGTCCCGCTTAATGGTCGTAATAGATTATATGGGGAAAAGGTAAGATCGGTGAGACTGGAGGATGATCTAAGTATCTCGGTTGGGAGATCTGAGGAGATTGCATCAAGAGTGAAATTATCGGCGACGGAGAAATTATGGGTGACCAGAGGCGATGGGTACCTACTGTGGTAGAAGGACCCGGCCGGACCCGACACTTAGTGGTCACGAATCTGAGCGAGAAGATTTTACGACTCGATCACCGATTACATGTCGGAATGGTACTTGATCAAGGAAAAGTTCCACGATACCCTGGGTTTGTATCGGTCGGATCCCGACGCTACATGGAATGGCAGAATGTAGCTCTAGAAGCGACGGTGGATGCAAGACCGGAACCTCAGGAACCCGCGAAGATCTCCTTACCGCCGGTTGAACGACCAACCTACGCTACGCCGCGATCCATACTCCGCCGGGGTGGGACGACCAAGAACGATCTCGATCCTGCATCGATATCGACATTGGAACCTCGATCGCCAATTCGATCGACCGATATGACCGAAGTCAAGATCGCGTTTCTCGGGCCACAACCGGATCCCATGGATACCCCACCGCTCACGATCAGTTCCGACAGGACCCCGAGTGGCGAAGCTGGGGGCGGTGAGACGAATGAGAGCTTGCCAGATCAGGCCCCCGTTTGAACAGATCGGACAAGTGAAGAGAAGACCGGAGTGAAAACAGAAAATCCAGATTTCAAAATCGAGATCAAGCCGATGTCCGACGCGGATGCCATCTCCACGGTCGAGGACACCCCGATCCTAACAGCCACGGACGACAAACTTCAGGATCCATCAACGAATGAACCCGATCCGACATCTCCTAATGGAATTGAGAATGCCGATCAGATCCACTTACATGAAGGCAGTGATTTTGCGGCCGAAGATCTGACCGATAACATCGAAGTAGTGCCAGAGATCCAGATTTCCACCACTGAAGTTAGAAGTCAGGATCGAGGACCCACAAGTAAAGTCCGGGTCTGCTACCCCGGAAAGAGATCGAGGAAACTTCGACAGATCATTTGGAAGAAACGACATCTTCTGATCGGGAGAGGAAACGCGCTTCCTCCAGCGGCCAAGGGTTAGTGATATGTGACATTGATGTCGGCGATGCAAGCGCCAATTGCACAGGTCGGAGGTCCGGGAAAGGTGCAGGCGCCACAATTTCGTGAGAAAGTGCGCATCAGACCTTATTAAAGGACTCCTCAGCCGCCAAGATCATTTCGGCCATCGACCTCGCCATGGGCATCTCCGGATCGTGGTGATCATCAAGAAGAATGGCGTAGATTCGGCTGTGCATCGATTATCGGCTGGTGAACAGCCTCACGAGACTGATGGTTTACCCGATGCCCTTGATCAATGACCTGCTAGAAGATCTCGACAAGGTTCTATGGTATTGCTTGCTGGACATGGCCAGTGGATTCTGGGTCGTATCAATGACCGATCGAGCTCGCGCGATCTCGGCTTTCATCACTCCATTTGGCCTCTTCGAGTGGAATCGCATGCCGTTCGGGCTGAAGAACGCCCCTCAGATCTATCAACGTCTCGTAGACAATGCCCTATATGGATTTTTGAAGATCTCCCCGATCCGGAGATGCGGAAGGCTCTGCGGATGTGTTCGAAGCAGGAATCCCGGAAGATCCCGGTCGCCCGTCGGTGCTAGGACGGAGATCATACATCGATGATATCTTGATCACGGCTGGATCATGGGATCAAATGTGCGATCGGGTAGAAGACCTATTGGAGGCCTGTGATAAGTGGAACCTCTCGATCAGCGTAGCAAAGAGCTTCTGGGGCATGGATAAGGTAGAATATCTCGGGCACAAGGTGTCGATCGATGGACTAGAGGCAAACCCGAAGGACCTGTGTGGTGAAGCGAACGAAGATCTTTCCCGGAGAGGCGATATCAGCCACGAAGCCGAAGAGAGCCAGAACAAGCGACAGGGGGGACCTGTGATGCCCAGATCTGAGTCGAATCAGACGAAGGTACGATGGGTCCCGCCGGGGAACAGGCAGCGGAGACACCTGATCGGCAGTGGTGGGGTCCCAAGTGAGCACGATCTTGGCTCACGGTTCACCCCGGCACCCTGGGGCCTTCTAACAACATGATCCTGATTCCCCGGGCGGCGGCGAAGCGGGATCACGTAGTGATCCTCTCCCGTTGAAGTACGAGATCAGCTCCGGATCAAGCTCAGCCCCAGGCCCGACGCAGACTCCTCAGGTGCCCTGATCCTAATTCTCCGAACGACTACCAAGCGGGATCTGGCAGCGATCACCTCCCCGACTAAGTGCGAGATCAAGTCCCGACTAAGTACGAGATCAAGTCTCGACTAAGTGCGAGATCAAGTCCCGCCTAAGTACGAAATCGGTTCACGATCAGGGTTAGGGGAACCAAGCTAGGGATCAGCTATGTAGCCAGTGTCATGTGATCGTAGGATAGTAAATCAGGATGGGATTAGTAGGCATAGGAATAACCATAAACAGAATCGAATTTGCCCTGAACCACTCAAGTGTCTTCGCTACGCCTGGAACCGGGAACTACATTGGCCCTACAAGCGTCGAGAAGGTAAGGATACGTGACCTAGTATAGCAGTTAAGTCTGGATCATGTGGTGGAGCGGATCTGCCAAAATCTCGTTAAGGCAGGTCCCGATCACCACTTGCGCCCAGACACCGACTAACGGAGGGGGTCCCCCGATGATCCGTGATCTAGCTGTGCGGTAGTTTCACCTTGTGTACCTGTCGGTAGGCGGGTTACGTTTCTTCCAGGTAACTTTCTGGAAGGTGTCTTGTAGATCGGAAGAAGGTCTTGGGTGACGTAGGGGTTTTGAGGCGGCGTGGAAGTTCTTCACTCCACCTCGCTGGGTACTCTGGATCTGGTCGTAGGCGAGTCCTCGAGCCTTGATCCGGGTGCCTGGTTCTGTGATCCAGGTCTTCCAATAGTCCAATGGGAAATTCTGGGATTCGGCCTCTTCCTTTTTCGTTGCTTAACGCTTCCTTTTAGCGGGGGTCTTGAGGGGGTGAGATTCGACGGGATCGTCAGGCTAAACAACCACAACCTCTCTTTCCTGATCCGATGTATGCACTTGCCGATAGTTCACTAGATAGGGCAAAGCTGGAATTTATATTATCCAGACTTAACCGCTAAGTACTAGGTCACGTATCCTTACCTTCTTGACGCCTTGTAGGGCCAATGTAGTTCCCGGTCTCCAGGCGTAAAGGCCGAAGTAACATACTAATTTGAGTGGTTCAGGCAAATTCGACTTGCTGCTTGAAAGGTCATTCCTGGCGCCTACTAATCCCATCCTGATTCACTATCCTACGATCACATACGACACTGGCTGCATAGCTGATCCCTAGCTTGGTTCCTAACTCCTGATCGTGAGCCGATTCGGTGCATTTCAACCTGAAGCTTGATCTCGTACCTCTAACCGGGACTTGATCTCGTACTTAATCGGGACTTGATCGCCGCCTGATCGGGACTTGATCGCCGCCTGATCCCGCTTGATAATCTCTTCGGAGAGTCTGGACCTGTCCACCAGAAGAGTCTGCGTCGCGCCTGGGGCTGAGTTTGATCCAGAGCTGATCTCGTACTTAAACGGGAAGATCACTGCGTGATCTCCGTGATCCTGCTTCTGTCGCCGCCCGGGGGAAGTAGGATCATGCTGTTAGGAGGCTTCGGGGGCGCCAGGGGCAAGCCGATCGTGCTCACCTGGGACCCCGTCAGGTCGCTGGATCGCGCCGAGAACATCCTTGATTTCCATTCTTCCTCCTCCGGCAGGATTCGGATCACCCCAACGAACACCGCTCCACTTGCTCCTCCGCCTGGTGTCTCCGTTGCCTGTTCCCCGGCGGCGACTCCATCGTACCTTCGTCTGATTCGACCCAGATCTGGGGATCACAGGTCCCCTCCTGTCGCCTCGTCTCCGACTCTATTTGGGTTCGTGGCTGATATCGCCTCTCCGGGAAAAAAATCCTCGTCCGCTTCACCACATCCGCCCCCAGCACGTGTTGGCTGCAGCTCACTTCGGGCTTATTTCCACATTCATCACTCTGGGACACAAGTCGTTCAAGCACCACCACTCCTTTCACGACGTGTTCGATCCGCCTCCCCTCGCCCCCTTGACGCCGCCGAGAACGCCTTCGGAGCGAGCACCTGATCCGATCCGTCCGATCCCCACCACACCTCACGCTTCTCAACCCCGGGGTAAATCCTGAGCTGGTCACCTCTGCAAGCGAGGCTGGCCCATAGCCAACGGATGCGCGAGACCTTGAGTCGCGATCGGGACCACCTGGACGACACCGCTGCCCGCCGGTTGCGATCCGACATGGAGGATATGGAGCGCTTCCGGGACGACCAGGCGGGAGGAGATCCCGGCGGCTGAACGCCGAAATCGCCTGTCTGCGGTCGGGAACCGGGATGTTATCAGTGGGGATCGCCGATCTCCGCCTTGCTGGATCAGCGGGCTCAGCTAACGACGCCGGAACGGCGGGAGTCTGATAGCGAATGGCCCGGATCCAGGCGCGGCTAGACTCTGCGTTTGAGGATCTCGGACTTCCGGTTGGCTGAACTTCGCGTAGCAGGGGAGACAGAGATCGAACTCCTGGATGAGCTTCAGTGATCGCAGAACGGGAACTTCGCCGCCGTGCGCCATGACTCTTGATTCTCACCAGCGGGGTAGCCTCGACCGCTTGGCAGAGGAACGATTCCTTCCAGGCCCACCAGCGACCATGGCCACGTTCAAGCTGATCTGGCTCGCCCTTCAGCAGAGGAAGCTCGATTGGAAGCTGGAGTTAACGCGACTCAAGCCGGAATTTGCTCAATGGCTCGAGCCGAGGTCGCGTACCGGAACGCGAGGCAGAGGGCCACCACCAGGCAGTGAGCTGGCCCGGCACACCTCGCCCTGCTGGAGGATGGTTCTGCACCGGATTCTCGCGCTCCTCCCCTGGGCGCGATCAGCGACGCCGCCGCCATTCCAATCTTGGGAGCAAGATCTGGCATGGACGCTCTGGGAAATCTTGAAATAATTCAGCACGACCGGGACCAGCTCTCCGTCCAGCATCGTGCCGCAGTGGTCCAGAGCGGGATCAGGCCGTCGCAGCTCCTCGACCAGGCCCGCCTCGACTGGGATCAGGCGATGCAAGATCTCAGTCGAGTCACGGCGGATCGTGACCGAATCCAGGTCGGACCTGACGACGCCGTACCCAAGATCGTTTATCGGTCCTCGCGGGACCTTGACGCGGCATCTTCCGTTCCGCCCGGGATGCGGCGACATTGCAGGAACTCGACCAACTCCAGCGACAGAACGCAGGGAGCTTCGACAGGCTCATCAGGAGCTGGACGCTGATTATGCCGGAAGCCGAACAACAGCCGCATCATGCCGAGTGACTTCGCTGGCTGCTCGGCCGTTTCGTGGATCGCGGATCGACGGGCGGCTCGTGCCACCAAAGATCTCGGAAGCGCCTCCGCTTCCTCGGCCGTTCCTCCTTCCTCACGCAAGCGTCCAGCTCGGAGCTCTTCCGCCCCCCGTGATCTAAGACCGGCGGCTACCGGGAAGCCCCTGGATCAACTCTGGTAGCCTTGCCCCACCAACGGTGGTTCCGACCGCGGCAGAGATCAACGGCGAGCCCGCTGGGTCTGTTGGGCAAGATCAAGCTTCTGGGCAGGCCGGAGGAGAAACTGACACCTTCCAGCGCCTGATCCGACTCCGGCGCCGACGTGATCAGCCTGGACCGCTCCCCGCCGATGGTGATTCGCAGGACGAGGAAAGAGGAAGACCTCCGACTACGATCCTGAGCACCCATTCTCATCGCCGTCCGAAGAGGACTGAGAGTCCAGAACCCAGCAATGGGACCAGGTGCAGAGCAGATCCGCCAAAAATCTCTCGTTAGGCAGGTCCCGATCACCACTTGCGCCCAGACACCTAGACACTAACGGAGGGGGTCCCCTGGATGATCCGCTGTGATCTAGCTGTGTGTAGTATTCACCTTGTGTACCTGTCGGTAGGCGGGGGTCGCTCTTCCAGGTGACTTCTGAAGATGTCTTTGTAGGTCGGAAGAAAGTCTTGCAGGTGGACGCAGAGGTTTGAGGTAGCGTGGGAAGTTCTTCACTCCACCTTCTAAGTACGTAATCCCGGTCAGTAGGCGAGTTGCCCTCGGAGCCTTGATCCGGGTGCCTGGTTCTTGATCCAGGTCTCTCCAATAGTCCAATGTTCGGGATTCAGTCCTTCCTTTACGTTGCTTGCCGCTTCCGATAGCGGGGGTCTTGAGGGGCGTGAGATCTCGACGGGATCAGCATAGGGGCCAAAACAACCAACCCCTTCCGATCCGATGTGATGCACTTAAAGGATAGGTCACTGTAGATAGGCAAAGCTGGCCAATATATCATCCAGACTTAACCGCTATACTAGGTCACGTATCTCCTACCTTCCTGACGCTTGTAGACCGGACCAATGTGGCAGTTCCAGGTTCCAGGCGTAAAGGGGAAGACACTTGAGTGGTTCAGGGCAAATTCGATTCTGTTTATGGTTATTCCTATGCCTACTAATCCCATCCTTGATTTACTATCCTACGATCACATGACACTGGCTACATAGCTGATCACCAGCTTGGTTCCCCTAACCCTGATCTTGAGCCGATTCCGTACTTAACCGAAGCTTTCTGATCTCGCATTTAACCGAAGCTTTGATCTCGCACTTAACTGAAGCTTGATCTCGCACCAACCGGAAGCTTGATCTCGCACTTTCAACTGGGGAAGCTTGATCTCGCACCTAACCGGAGCTTGATCTCGTACTTTAATCGGGACTTGATCTCGCACTTAATCGGAACTTGATCACCGCCTGATCCCGCTTGGTGATCCTTCATAGAATCCGGATCAGGCCACAAGAAGAGTCTGCGTCAGCGCCTGGGGTTGACCTTGATCCGGAGCCGATCTCGTACTTATACGGGAGAGGATCATTGCGCGATCTTGCGTGATCTCTGCTCGTCGTCGCCTGGGGAAGTTGGATCGTGCTGTTAGCGAGGCTTCAGGGGCGCCAGGGGTAAGCTGGATCATGCTCGCTTAGGGACCCGTCATCGTCGATCGCGCGAGAACATCCTTGATTTCCCATCTTCCTCCGGCAGGATTCGGATCACCCACGAACACCACGGCAGGATTCGGATCACCGCACGAACACCGCTCCACCTGCTTCTTCAAGCTGGTGTCTCCATTGCCATTGTTCCCGGCGGACCCATCGTACTCTCCGTCTCGATTCGGGACCCAGATCTGGCAATCACCGGTCCCCCGTCGCTCGTTCCGACTCTATTCGGGTTCGTGGCTGACATCGCCTTCTCCGGGAAAAAATTCTCGTCCGGCTTCACCACATCCGCCCCCAGTTAACGTAAAGCTTGAGCTGCCGCAGCTCACTTCGGGTTTATTTCCACATTCACCTCCTGGAACACAAGTCGTTCAAGCGCCACCACTGAAATGTCCGATCCCGGCCTTCCTCGCCCCCTTGAGTCGCCGAGGACGCCTCGAGCGAGCACTCGCTCCGATCCGCCTGATCCACGGCCTCCTGCTTCTCAACCCCCGGGGTAAACTCCTGAGCTGGTCACCTTGCAAGCGAGGCTGGCTCCATAGCCAACGGATGCGCGAGACCTTGAGCCGCGATCGGGACCACCTGACGACACCGTTCGCCGGTTGCGATCCGACCATGGAGGGATATGGAGCGCTTCCGGGACGCGACCAAGCGGAGGAGATTTTGGCGGCTGAACGCCGAAATCGTTCATCTGCGATCGGGAACCGGAGATGCTATCGGTGGGGACGCTGGGATCGCCGCCTTGCAGGATCAGCGGCCCAGGCATCGACGCCGAACGACGGGGAGTCTGAGCAGCGACTCACCCGGATCCAGACGCGGCTAGACTCTGCGCTCGAGGATCTCGACTTCCGGCTGGCCGAACTTCGCATAGCCGGGGAGTACGGGAGATTGAACTCCGGGATGAGTTTCAGGATCGCGAACGGGAGCTCGCCGCCGTGCGTCATGACCTGACCTCTCACTCAGCGTAGCTCTTGAGCGCCGCTGGCAGAGGAACCGATTCCTCCTGGCAAGGTCCACAAGCGGCTATGGCCATGCCTACTGATCAGACTCCGCCCTGACGGCAGAGGAAGCTCGGTTAAGGTTGAGCAACGCGGACCCAAGCGGAGTTGCTCGCCGCTCGAGCCGAGGTCGTGCATCTCAACGCGAGGCAGAGGATCACCAGGTTGAACTGCCTCGGCACACCTCGCCTTGGAGTGACGTATCCGTCCCGGATTCTCGCGCTCTGCCTCAGCGTGCAGCTGCCGATGCCGCCGCCGTATCCAGCCTGGAGCAGGACCCGGCAGACGCCTTGGGAAATCTGGAAATAATCCAGCACGACCGGGACCAGCTCTCCGTCCAGCATCAAAGCCGCCATTGCTGAGCGGGATCAGGCCGTTTTAAGACTCTGGATCAGGCCTCCGCCTCGACCGGGATCACGCATCGCAAGATCTCACCGCGTAACGGCAGACCGTGAACAGGAATCCAGGCCCATCTCCTGGACGATGCCACCCAAGACCGTTTGTCTGCCCTGGCAGACCTTGACGTGGCTCGTTCCGGCCCGGGATGCGGCGACACAGGAGCCTTTGACCAACTCCAGCGACAGAACGCGGAGCTTCGAGCAGGCCTACCAAGAGCTGGATGCTGGATTACTGTTGAAGCCGAGCAAATAGCGCCGCACCACGCTATATTCTTCTGCTCGGTTATCCTCGTGGATCGCAGATCGACGGGCGGCTCAGCCACCAGCATCCTCGAAGCGCCTCCGCTTCCCCGGCCAGTTCCTCCTTCCTCACGCAAGCGTCCGGCTCGGAGCACCTCAGCTCCCGTGATCTAAAACCTGCAGCTACCAGAAGCTCCTTGGCCAATCCCAGCCTGTCGTTACACTCCACGGTGGTCCTGATCCCGGCAGGATCAACGGCGAGTCCTGCTGGACCTGCTGGCGGATCGGCTTCCGGGCAAGCCGGAGGAGGAAACCGACACTCCAGCCCCGATCCAATTTCAGCGCCTACGGATCAGTCCGGATCACTTCCCGCCGAGGGTGGTTCGCCGGATGAGGACGAGGAAGACCTGACTACGATCCTCAGCACCTATTCTCGCCGCCGTCCGAAGAGGACGGAAGTCCAGAACTCAGCAATGGAACTGGTTCTCTGTCAGAATTCCGGAACGCTCCAACGAGGCGGAGTGACTCTGAGGATGATGGATTTTACACATGAGCCGCCAACGATCTATCTCGACGCACTTGGCGCGAGTCTGGTCTGTAGCCCAGATCTCGGACCTTCTGGCACCCGTGGATCGGTTCTCCGGACGGCTCGGGCTCATCTCCAGATGGATCAGGCCTGCCGTCCTGGTGGATCACCCCCGGGTTCCTCGTCACTGCCGCTACCTCCTTCCGGCGGTTCCTCGCCCCCGGGCTCCCACCACTTCTATTCCCGGTCGCCTCTTTCATTCTAGGCACGATCGGCAGCGTACCTTCGCGGCCGCTGGCGACGTGCCGTGGGATCCGCAGGTGATCGGGCAGTATTCGATCGTGGGTCTGATCGCCAGTCTTCTGGGCAAACGGTTGTTGATCCCTTCGGGTTGGCTGTTCCCTTCCCAGATACAGGCCGAAGCCCTGCACTGACCCCCGCACCGAATACCTCCACGAGTTGATCACGGGCGTGAACGTGCTGGATCTGCTGGCTCTGGAGCCGTGGATCGACTGCGCGAACTCCGGTCCCCTTATGTTCGATCTCGATCTGCAGCCAGAGGGAGAGAACACTTCGCGGCCGTGGCCGCCACCTATCGCGTTCTGGGAGAACGGCACCGCCAAGCTACTTCCTGGGAGGCCACCCACAACTGAGAGATCACCTCTGCCATGCAGGATGTGGATCTTGAACTGCAGCGGTATTACGCTGCTCGCAAGGCCCCGGCGGAGCCGAGCTGGATCTGCTTGGCGCCAATTCCTCGCCTCTCTCGCCGCCA
The DNA here is from genome assembly GCA_018806915.1 of Phytophthora colocasiae. Lineage (NCBI taxonomy): Eukaryota > Oomycota > Peronosporomycetes > Peronosporales > Peronosporaceae > Phytophthora > Phytophthora colocasiae. Next base: position 918,622 of record JAGKQI010000086.1, on the reverse strand, counting down.
TAATGCGCGATCAGTGGTTCGATCTCGACATCCTGCTGGGATCCGTTCTTCCTTCACCTCCCCCATTCCGTCGTAGTGGATGTGGCTCGTTGGTATCCCGGAGTGAACTCTCGGCGGTGCCAACCCGGCGGATCCCTAACGTGAACGTCCCAGCAGAGCCATTACCAACCTAATCGAGGCTCTGGAGGCGTGTGACGAGGCGGATCTGTGGCGTAACCAGTATCGGGCAAGACTCGGTTAATCATCCTGCTATTGTATCCCCGACTTATCGGGCAAGTTCAATCTTCCCCCGCTTCTCCGTAAATCAGCCACTTCGATCACCTGCTCGAGGTTTCCCCGTTTCCGGATTCGAAACCCCAATCAGGGCCGTTCTGCATTCTTCCATCTCCATTCGTAACCTTCATAATCTCCACTCGTAATTATCGTATTCTCCATTCCCATAGCTCATTCCATCGTAATTCATCATTTTGAGAATGCATCCCCTTTCATCTCCATCTCAGGTATCCTGGATCACCATCTTCCAGCAATAAATTCACGGCGGTGATATTATATTACAAATGTAAAATCCTCGCTCTGATCTGGATTCTCCTTCACATCAGCTTTCTCGATCACGGCGAGGCAACCCTGTCACCTCGGCCTTCCGACTCTCCTTACACCTCTTCATGTGACTGCATCACTGAATCGGTTCCTACGAAGTGGTCACGGTGAACGCGCCCAGTATGGCCCTGCAGCAGTTAAGATTCTGCTTCTGTCGACCAGCGTTGGCTCATCATGGCAACGGGACCGAAAACAGAAATGGCCACGATAGATCCGGCCGTAGCCAGAGTCTGTTTCATTTCCTCGTGCATGTCCGAGATCCGTTCAACTCTCGTACTCATCGGCATCCAGATCCGGGACCCAACTGTCCTCCGGAAGGAGGATCTCATCGAAATCAGCTGATCTGTTTCATCTACAGCCAACTCGACCCGCGGTCGATCCGGAAAATTCCGTACCAGCTTTAGTCGGGAAACATGGATCACTGGGAAGATATGGTAATCAGATTCCAAGTGATCTCCAGCTTGACCTTGAATTCGCTGAGCTTCTCTGCAACACGGAACGGGCCGTGCCAAAGGTGAGCGAGCTTTATGCGCATACCCTTCCTTCACACGATCTAGGTATAACCAAACTCTGTGATCCAGCTTCGATCTGATGCGGATCGACATCCTCATTGTGCCGGATCGGCCTGATCTGCAATCGCCTCTCGTAGTCTAGCGTTGACCTGCTCTCGCGACTGCTGGTACTATCTCTGAATCCGATACCTCCACCGTCTTGGATCGCGATCGTGGCGCGTTCGTTGATCCGATCGGGATCAAGCGCTTTCCCAACGTCGATCTCGGATCCCATCCATGTACCGTGTAATGAGGGGTATCTCCTCGAACTCCGATCGTGAGCCGTATTATTGGCGAACGTCAGTCTCTCCGCGTATTCATCCCAGTCCTTTGATCGAGATCTTGAACATACATCTTGGATCGCCCTAGTCGCCGTTTTTCTGCACCATCCGTTCCGCAGTCCTGTTGGCTTCGGTGGCCGCAGGCTACCGTCGCCCGTGTTGTCGCTGCCCCAGGATCTGCCGAAACGATCTGAATGAAGCCGGACATGAAACCTCGGTTCTCGATCGTGCCTGATCATCTCGCTAGCGCCAAATCTGCGGAACACGCATTCTTCATAAGATTCCTTGCTACGGTCTAAACCGACCGGGAGTGAACTAGCCTTATGGGATCACATATCCTTTGTGAACAGATCCACCCAGATCAGCAGTTCAGTATTGCCTTTGTTGGATCTGGGCAGAGAGGGTATGTGATCCATCGCCATGATCTGGAATGGGTATGTAGCTTCTGCAGATTCCCAGGTGACTCTGCCTCGGATCGTGGGTCTCCCCCTTCCGGTCTCACAGTCTACACACTCTGGCCTACATGTATCGGCTGCACACTGGATATAATCCTCTCCCAGTGGAAATGATCTCGGATCCGGGCTGGATAAGTGCGTCCGATCCCTTGATGTCCCTCTTCCAGAGTCGTGCTGGTAGTGGTGGAGGACATCCTGCTGCTGTAGCGTTTCTGGAACCACGAGTCTCAGCAGACGGCCGCGATCACCTCTTGATCTCGGCCCTGGTGGGCAGTAAAATAGCAGATCCTGTTCGTCTACCTCGTACTCGGAGTGCGATCTATGGCGTAAGATCCAGCCTCGGCTCGGGTAAGATCCGCGCATCTGCCCAGCCAGGTACTTCTTTAGTCCGGCGATCCAGACCTCCTCGTCCTGGGCTCGCCTGATCCGATCAACCCGCATCTCCCGGATTCTCAGCTCCTCTCGCAGGACGGCGCAGGCACGGGTCGTGCCTGGCCGCTGTACCGCGTGGCTACTGCTGACACTTGCACAGTTCGACCTCGTCAACTGGAGGGATCAACACCTCGTCGTCGATTTAGGAAAGTGATCAGATCACGCCGATCTGTCTCATCGTGGGACTTCGATCCCGCTCCTCGCTGCAGCGCGGCGCTCGCCAAGCTGTTCGCGCCCCCATTCCAGTCTCTCTCTTCACATGGACTCAGCTCATGACTTCCCCAATTCCGCAAGTGATCTTAGCACCTTCTGTTTCAGCGTAACGTCAATCCTGGCGCCTTGCAGTCGATCTCGCCCCGGACTTGTCGGATCACTAGGGTTCGAATCGCCACAAATGACCAAACGGCGAACGTTCCAACCAGCGATCATGCCAAGACCCAGCAAGAGCCCATACGGTATTCGCGCTTCGGACTGAAACAAGACTCTCCGCATAGTCTGACCTAGCCTTGATCACTTTCCACCCGGCAAACTCCACACGATCGCGCTGAAAGCGCCTCCTCCTCGTTTCACGCGTGCCGAACCGTCGAAGCTTACTACCCATAGCTCCTCACCTGGATCTACGGTGGGAATCGGCATCTGGATCTTACGTCTTGGTTCCTTCTGTGGCGCGATCGCGATCAAGGCTTCGTCGATCTCCTGGATCTTAGGCGTTATATTAGCTGCGATCGCCTCCTAGTATCTCATCCTCTCCCTTCGTACTATTTCTGTGATCTCGAGGTCTGCATGGGGACAGGAGATGGCAGACCATTGTCCCCAGACGCCCTTGAAGGCCGCCGCAGACTTGAACAGCCAGGCAAGCGTGGAAAAAAGTGTCATGGCTAGAATTCTTTGATCCGACGCGTCCCACCAACAGGGTGTAGTGTAGATCCAGGATCCGGAAGTAGAGCCAACACCTCCTTTTCGGCAACATTATAGTTTAAACCCGCCTTCGTTCTTCAAGGTTCGACTGGCAAATGCGACCGGGTGGTAGATCTGGTCGTGTTCTCTGCATTAATGCGGCAGAGAGATTGCCCAGTCACTGGCATACACGATCACCACGTGGGTAACTTTGTCATGTCGAAGTGACGGAGGATCGGTCGACGCGATCTTGGTTTTCAAGGCTGTAAACGCTCTGTGTGCCCTACTCCCACCTTTCGTCGCCAGCTCTTGGGCCAGATTGGCTCCGACCTTGCTTGAACAGGGGAAGGCGTCGCCCCTGAAGTTAAGATCCGGCGTACTATTCCTCTTTGGAGTCAAGGTGTCGGGTGATCCATCCTGATTCGACTTAAGCGCAACGGGATTCTCTGATTGATCGGGTCCGTACTTATCCATGATCTTTCGAAGATCTGGTCGCTTCTTCAGTTCTTGCGAACTCCACTTCACGTAGTTCATATGAGGACCGATAGCATAGATCGCATAACTCTCTCGATGAACCGACTAATGTAATTCAAACTTCCCAGGAACGAGATTGCACAAGGATCGGAGCGACTCCAGGAATGTGGCAGATCGGCTGAGATTTCAGGTCTTTCGGGTTTGCCTCCAATCCGTCGGGATCGACACTTCTGTGTCCGAGATATTCCACCTTGATCCATGCCCCAGAAGCTCTTCGCCATACTGGACTCGAAGAGATCTCGCACTTCTATCACGCAGGCCTCCAATAGGTCTTCTACCTGATCGCACATTTGATCCCATGATCCAGCCGTGATCACAAGATATCATCGATGTATGATCTCCGTCCTAGCACCGACGGGCGACCGGGATCTTCCGGGATTCCTGCTTCGAACACATCCACAGAGCCTTCCGCGTCTCCGGCCTGGGAGATCTTCAAAAATCCATATAGGGCATTGTCTACGAGACGTTGATAGATCTGAGGGGCGTTCTTCAGCCCGAACGGCATGCGATTCCACTCGAAGAGGCCAAATGGAGTGATGAAAGCCGAGATCGCGCGAGCTCGATCGGTCATGCGATTCCACTCGAAGAGGCCAAATGGAGTGATGAAAGCCGAGATCGCGCGAGCTCGATTCGTGATCACTAAGTACCGAGTTCGGCCGGGTCCATTTACCACGGTGGGTACCCATCGGTCGCCTCTGGTCACCCATAATTTCTCCGTCGCCGATAATTTCACTCTCGAGGCGGTCTCTTCAGATCCCCAAACTGGAGCATGTAGTGATCTTCCTCCACCCACTGATCTCACTCTCTCCCCTGTATAATCTTTGCGAACCACTAAGTGGTATCCCCACTTCACAGTAGGTAAGCACATCGGGATCCCTCTTCTGCCAGATCCATCCGGACCCCACTGCCGGGATCATGAAATCCATACCCAGGATCGTATCTTGTCCCGATAGATCTCCGATCCAAATATCGAAAAAGTAGACCAAATATCCCTGCAAGTGTGATCTTGATCTCCGTTCTTCCTCGGTGGTGTGCTACATTATCGCCGATCCCAACACACTCCTTCGTCTCTGACTAGTGTCAAAGTGGCACCCAACCCATTACGAGCAAAGGTGGTAATCCAAGATGGCATACCTCGGCGCCAGTAGTCCAGGAGCAAGATCGCTCTTTCCTGATTGATCTTGCCTGAGATCTTGGCATTGGCGGAACTCATTTTCCTGGTGCGTGGTATTTCCACACCCCCTGGATTCTCCTTCCTTGAGAGATCCAAAGCCAATTCCGCGCCAGATCGCGAGAACTCATCGATCCGGGGAAGACTCGCGATCTTAGCAGCATACGAATGCAACTTACATGTATTACCGCGCAGATCCGAATTCTCCCTATCTTGGATCTTCTCGATTTCTTGTTCACATATGCATAATAGATGCAGTACTCAGAACGCCTTCGGCTCGTACCGGTTTCCAAACCGGCGAGCGTCCTAGTTTAACATCTTTTTCCACTCTTCTCAGGAACAATCCGGGCATGTCGAGTCGGGTCGTACCACTTTGCGGATCTAGGTTGTAGAATTCCTTCCATGGGGCATTCTCCAGCTTCATGGATCTCCTACAACCACGCCTGGTGCATACAGACAGCGATCGTTGATGACCTCTTCCTGCACTTTCGCAGGTTAGACGTCTCCAGCAGTCCAGATCCGTATGCTTCCGCGATCCATGGCAGTGTGAACAGCGACCTCGATCGTGGTCCGACGTACCCTGCGATCTGCGATCCGGCCTCGATCTTGCGTGGTCTACCTGCGATCGACGACTGATCCTGCTGGGTGGGGAAACGCCCCAGTGCCGGGATCTGGCTTGTCTTCCGACGCAGCAAGATATATTCTCCGGAGATCGCCTTCAGAGTCGGATCCGGTCCGATCCGGATATTTCCTCTGGATTCCGAGCTCGGATCTTGGGTTTGATCGCCCGTACCACCGCTCGGGTGGGTGCTGGGGCACTGGCCGGTGCTTTTGTCTATACTTCGATCCGAACGCAGATTTACGCTGTTCGCTTTTCGCCCGTTCCCGGGCACGGTGAAGTACACTCCTCCAGCTCATCGACGTCACTCAGTCGGGAGTAGGTGGTCAGCCGATCAGCTAACTCCGGATCTCCCAATGTCTCTATGGTAGTGGTCCACATGTTCTCGGCGGGCCTTAGGGCTCCCGGTCCTGATCTTCAGTCTAGCACGTAAAGCCGCCACGTTGAGCTGGTAGAGATAATCGAGAGGTTCTCTTCCGATCGCTTGCGAGCGTGATAGTGGCTGCCACGCGACCGACATACTTCCAACCCACAATACTGGGTCTGGAAACTGTCCAACAGATCTGCCCACTTGGTTTTCGTCGTTCGACTGAGCTGCCTGTGGGCCAGTTCTTTGCCGGTCCCACCATCAGATTCTGCAAATGTGAGGCATTTCTTCTTTCCGCAGCCCGATCGCGCTGAAATGCTGACTTGACTTTACTCGATCCAGGCCCGAGCGCGACCTTCGTCCAGATCTTTACCCGCAAAATCTTTCAGATCCGAGACTCACGGAGATCCGGACCCGCTGGATCATCGACGGTCCTCCATGACCGATTGCCGCCGCGGATGCGATCGCTGCCTCGGCCCGACATCTGTCCACCAGAACTTGGTATTTGCCCATATCGTCCGGATCGTATTCCCATGCATCCGGATCCGGAGGCCGTGACGGACTCGCATTTCAACATCCAACTCCCTTGATCGGCGATCAAATAAGTCGCGAGATTCCGTTCTTCCAGCAGAAACGATCCATCGCCATTTGAAAAGTAATCGTCCAACTTGTTGCTCGATCCAGTGGAATTTAGTCGTCGGCGCGGTCTGGTCCGTCCGGATCCGGCGATTTTCTTGCTGATCGGGCATCTTGGACTTCCAGCTTTGCGGAAAATGCACCGATCGCGTATCCTGTTTCTTCACGACGCGATTTCAGTGAACTTGGCGTGCTGGAGGGCCCTAACGACATGCGCTGCAACCTCTCTCGGGCTATCTGAGTCTGGTTCCGAGGTCGCTGACGCGAGCATAAGACGACCCAGTCTGATAGCCCGTCGGGCGTCAGTAGGCAGCCGCTGACCAAGATCTTGAGGGAGTTTGAATAGACTATGCGGGTCGCAGATTGAATCGCTTGCAGTTCCAAGTCAAATAGAGAGTTTGGGTCGAACTCTCCAGCCACCAAATCCAGCTTCTTGGAGCAGATTTCCGAGTAGGATCTTCAACGTGTTCAGGCGGTCAGGTGATGCTATAATCCGGGGGCTTCGACACTGGGCCGGTGAGGTTACCGGGATCTGGCGGACTTGTATGATCGCAAGAACAGGATGGCTAAGCAAGGTCTCGCTTTAGCCTCTTCCTGCAGTAGGCCTGTCTCCTGATCTGCGTCCTGGGTGATCGTTGCGATCCTGGCTGACTGCTATCCTCTGGCTCTGAGTCTGGAGCCTTCGTACCGTCCGGCGTGCCTTTTGATCTTCTTTTTCTTGGTCGATCTTGAGGCACCAGTGACTCAGTCAGCATGATTAGGTTTCAGCTTGCTGATTCCTTATTTCGTTGTGTGCGGATCTCGATTCTCATCGAGATCCGCAATGAACACCTCGACGGGGCCTCCTTGGGAGGAATTCGAGGTTTTTCTTCGAGATCTGGATTGCGATCCAGGTCTGCCTCATGTCTGCTGTCAGTAGAGATCCTCCCAGAACTCTGCTGGATCTGTGGATCTTTCCGTTTTTAGCGGTGCCTCTGCTGGATCCAACTTTCGTAGGCACTCTCTTCCCCTTTGTTCTTCTTAATCTTGACATCTTCTTGGGACTCACGGTGACATATCCGGAAGTCACCAGAAGATCCGCACGCGCACCATTGTGGTGGAGCAGATCCGCCAAAATCTCGTTAGGCAGGTCCTGATCACCACTTCTGCGCCCAGACACCGACTAAATTGGAGGGGTCCCCGATGATCCGTGATCTAGCTGTGTGTAGTATTCACTGAAACTTGTCGGTAGTGCGGGTTACGCTCTTCCAGGTGACTTCTGAAGATGTCTTGTAGGTCGGAAGAAAGTCTTGTGATGCAGAGGTTTGAGGTAGGGTGGAAGTGTGCCTCTCTACCTCCACCTCGAAGTACGTAATCCTAGGTCGTAGGCGAGTTCCTCGAGCTCTTGATCCGGGGTGCCTGGGTTCTTGATCCAGGTCTTCCTAAAGGTAGTCCAAATGTTCTGCATTCAGTCCCTTCCTTTACATAGTTGCTTGCCGCTTCCTGATAGCGGGGGTCTCGAGGGGGCGAGATTCGACGATGATCGTTAGCCAAACAACCAATTCCTTCCTGGATCCGACAAGTATGCACTTAAAGTGATAGGTCATCAGGGATAGGCAAAGCTGGCCAATATATTATCCAGACTTAACCGCTATACTAGGTCACGTATCCCTACCTTCCTGACGCTTGTAGGACCAATGTAGTTCCTTGGTCTCCAGGCGTAAAGCGAAGACACTTTGAGTGGTTCAGGGCACCTTGATTCTGTTTATGGTTATTCCTATGCCTACTAATCCCATCCTGATTTACTGTATCCCATGATCACATGACACTGGCTACATAGCTGACATCACTAGCTTGGTTCCTCTAACCCTGATCTTGAGCCGATCTCCGTACTTAACTGAAGCTTGATCTCGTACTTCTAACTGAAGCTTGATCTCGAAACACTTATCACTGAAGCTTCTGATCTCGCACTTAAATCCGGGAAGCTGATCTCGCATCTTCAACTGAAAGCTTGATCTCGCACTCAACCGGGGAGCTTTCGATCTTCGTGCACTTAATCGACTTGATCTTCAGGCACTTTAATCGGAATCCTGATCACCGCCTGTGGATCCCGCTTGGTGATTCTTCACAGAATCCGGATCAGCTTTCACAAGAAGCAGTCTGCGTCGCGCCTGGGGCTGACCTTGATCCGGAGCTGATCTCGTACTTATACGGGAGAGGATCATTACATGATCTTGCGTGATCTCGCTTCGTCGCCGCTCGGGAAGCGATCGTGCCGTTAGAGGCTTCGGGGCGCCAGGTGTAAGTTGATCATGTTTCGCTTGGGGACCGTCATCGTCGATCGCGCTGAGAACATTCCTTGATTTCCCCATTCTTCCTCCGGCAGGATGATCAACATCACCCACGAACACCACGGCAGGATTCGGATCACCTGTACAGAAACACCGCTCCACCTGCTTCTTCGCCGGTGTCTCCATTGCTCGTTCTCGGCGGGACCCATTTACTGTACCTCCGTCTGATTCCTGACCCAGATCTGCGGCAATCACCGGTCCCCCCTGTCGCTCGTTCCGACCTCTATTCGGGTTCGTGGCCGACATCGCCTCTCCGTAGGGAAAATTTCGTCCGCTTCACCACTTTACTAGTCCTGAGTGCTGAATCGGACCATCTCCAATGAAGCGGGGACTCCGAGGAGGACGATGATTCTCTACGGTAAGCAGAGTCGGCAACAGATCTATCTTGACGCACCGGCGCGAGTCTTGGTCAGGTCTCTGAGAGAGGCAGATCTTCTGGGCAAGTGCTTGTGGATCGGGGTCTCCGGACGGCTCGCTTCCATCTCCGGATGGATCAGGCCCACCAGTCTCCCGGATCACACTCCGGGTTCCCCGTCACCGCCGCCATCTTCCTCTCGGCGGTTCTCCGCCCCCGGGCTCCGACCACCCCTGTTCCCGGTCGCCTCTTTTTCATCCCAGGGTACGATCGGCAGCGTACCTGCGCGGCCGCGGACATCGAACCGTGGGATCTCGCAGGATCGGGCAGTATTCGATCAGCCTGATTGCCAGCTCCTTGGGCAAATGGTTGTTGATCCCTTCGGGTCACGTTCTCTTCTCGGGTGCAGGCTGACTCGCGCCGACCCCGGCATCGGCTATCTCAACGAGCTGATCACGGGTGTGAACGCACTCTGATCTGCTGGCTCGCCTGGAGCCGTGGAGTTCGACTTCGCGAACCCGGGTCCCCTCTCACGTTCGACCATCGACGGTACTTCTAGAGAGGGAGAGAACACCCTCGCAGGCCGTGGCCGCCGAACTTATCATGTATCCTGGAGGTGAACGGGCACCGTCAGGCATTTTGTAGAGTGCCACCCATAACTCCTCGAGATCACCTCTGCCATGCAAGATGCGGATTTCGAACTGGCAGCGATATATTACGTCTCTGCAAGCGCCAGGCGGGAGTCGGGCTGGGTCTGCTTGGCGCCAATTTTCGCCTCCTTCCTCAGCCATAATGCGCGACTCAGTGGTTCGATCTCGGAGCATCCTGTTGGGATCTCGTTCTTCCTTCACCTCCCCATTCCGGCCGTGGATGCGGTTCGTTGCGTATCCCGGCGTGGTCTCTCGTGCGTGCCAACCGGGCAGATCCTAATCGCCGAATCGTCCCAGTGAGCTGGCGAACCTGATCGAGGCTCTGGAGGAGTGTGGACGAGGCGGATCCGTGGCGTAAATCCGCCAGTATCGGCAAGACCCCGGTCAACCACCCCGCTTACAACAGGATCCCGCCCGCCTTATCGGCAAGTTCAATCCTTCTCCCGCTGGGGCCGCTTCTCCGTAAGTCGTGCTACCCTCGATCACTTGCAGCAAAGCTCGGGGCTTCTCCCCGAGTTCGGATTCGGAACCCCGTCTAGGGCCGTTCTGCATTCTTCCATCTCCATTCATAACTCTCATAATCCCCATTCGTGATTCTCGTAATCTCCATTCCCACCGTCGTTCTCATCGCACTCCATCATTTCGGGAACGGGATCCCCTTTCATCTCCATCTCGACATTCCGGATCACTATTTTCTAACGTCAAATTCCCTGCTCACATGCATATACACAAATATAAACTCTCGCTCTGATCTGAATTCTCCTCCACATCAGCTCCCTCGATCACGGCGAGGCAACCCTGTTACCTCGCCCGACCCCTTCCTACACCTCTTTCGTGCGACTGCATCGCGCCAAACCGATTCCGGTTAGCAATGATCACGTAGGAACGCGCTTCAATATGGCTCCACAGTTAAGATCAGCTTCAGTCTGACTCCAAGTCGGCCTTATATCGTAACCAAACTCCAGTGCACATCTAGGAATTCACGATAGATCCTGCCGTAGCGAGTTCTGTTTCCACTTCGGGTACGTCCGAGATCCGTTCGACCTCGTACTCATCGGCCAATCCAGCAATCTGGGATCGTCCAACTGTCCTCCGGAAGGAGGATCTCATCGAAATCGAGCCGATCTGCTTCATCCACCGTCAACTCGATCCGCGGTCGATCCGGAAAATCCCGTACAAGCTTTAGCTTAGAAACGTGGACCACTGGGAAGATATGGTAATCAGATCCCGCGATCTCCAGCTTGATCGTGAATTCATTGATCTTCTCTGCAACACGGAACGGGCCGTGCCAAAGGTGGGCGAGTTTACGCGCATATCCTTCCTTCTAGGTATAGCCAGACTCGTGATCCAGTTTCGATTTGATGTGGATCGACATCCTCATTGTGCCGATCGGCCCGGTCTGCGATCGCTTCTCGTAACTTAGCGTTGACCTGTTCTCGTGACTGCTGGTAGTATCTCTGAACCCGATATCTCCATCGTCTTGGATCGCGATCGTGGCGTCTGGTCGACCCAATCGGAATCGTTGCTTCCAACGTCGATCTCGATCCCATCCGTGTACCAAATAGTGAGGTATCTCTCCGAACCCGATCGTGGAGAGCCGTGTTAATAGCGAACGTCAGTCGCCTCTCCAAGGCGTATTCATCCCAGTCCTTCTGGTCGAGATCTTGGACGTACATCTTGGATCGCCCTAGTTGCCGTTTGTACCATCCGGTCTATGGTCCGCATTGGCTTGTGGCCGGTAGGCCATCGTCGCCCGTTGTCGCCGCTTTCCAGGATCTTATTGGAACGATTTGAAGAAGTCGAGACATGAAACCCGGTTCTTCGATCGTGCCCGATCATCTCTGCTAGCACCAAATCTGCGTGGAACACGCATTCTTCATAGGTGGATTCGGAAGTGACGGTTCTGGGCTGATCGGGAGTGAACTGAGCTTTCTTCGCGATCACATATCCTGTGAGTCAGGATCTACCCAGATCAGTAGTTCGGTGTTGCCTTTGTTAGATCTGGGCAGGGAGGGTATGTGATCCATTGCTATGATCTGAAATGGGTATGTCGCTTGCAGATTCCCCGGCGACTCGCCCCGGATCGTGGGGCCTCCCCTTTCCGGTCTCACAGTCTATACACTCGCTCCACCGTATCGCTGAACGCTCCGATATAATCCTCCAGTGGGAAATGATCCTCGGATCCGCTGATAAGCACGTCCGATCTTCTGATGTCCCCTCTCTTCCAGAGTCGTATATGGTAGTGGTGGAGGACATCCTGCTGTAAGCGTTTCTGGAACCATGAGTCTCATCAGGCGGGCGCGATCACCAATTGATCTCGGCCTCTGGTGGGCAGAAAAACAGCAGATCCTGCTCATCTGTACCTCGTATTCGGCGGCGATCTTGGCGTAGGATCCAGATCTGGCTCGAGTGGGATCCCGCGATCTGGCCCAGCCAGGTACTTCTTTAGTCCGAAGATCCAGACCTCCTCGTCCTGGGCGCGCAACTGATCCGATCAACCCGCATCTCCCGGATCAGTTCTTCTCGCAGGACAGCGGCAATTCAGGTCTGCGCTGGCTACACGCGTGGCTACTGCCGACACTCCTCACAGTTCGGGATCTTCAACTCGAGGTGGATCAACACCTCATTAAGCCACGCCGATTCAGGTGATCAGGGGATCGCACCGATCTCGCTCTCTATCGTGGACCTCGATCCCGCTTCTCCTCGCTGCAGCGCGGCACTCGCCAAGCTATCTGCACTCCCCATTCCAGTCTCTCTTCACATGGACAAGCTCATGATCTCCCCATTTCCGCAAGTGATCCAGCACCTTCCTGTTTCAGCAAACGTCAATCCTGGCAGCCCACAGTCAGATCTCGCCTGACTCTGTCGGATCACCAGATTCGAATCGCCACAAAACGACCAAACGGCGGTGTTCCAACTCGTGATCATGCCAAGACCCAGCAAGAGTCCACGGTATTCCGCTTCATTGACAGTAAGGCTCTCCGCGTAGTCTTGATCCAGCTCTTGATCACTTTCCACTCCGGCAACCTCCACACGATCGCGCTGAAAGCGCCCTCTCGCTCGCTTCACGCGTGCCGATCTGTCGAAACTTATAACCCACAGCTCCTCATCTGGATCACGGTGGGGATCGGCATCTGGATCCGACGTTTTGGTTCCTTCCAGTGATGCTGATCGCGATCAGGGCTTCAGTCGATCTCCGATCCATAGCGCGTTATATTCAGCTGGCGATCGCCCCCAGTATTTCATCCTCTCCTCTGTACACTTCCCGGTGATCTCGAGCGTCCATGGGGATAGAAGTGCAGACCATTGTCCTAGACGTCCTTGGAGGCCGGCAGATCGTGAAACAGCCAGGCAAGCGTCGCGTGTCGGGTTAGGACCTTGATCCGACGTCCCACCAACAAGGTGTAGTGTAGATCCAAGATCCGGAAGTAGAGCCAACACCTCCTTTTCGGCAACATTATAATTCAGCTCGTTAGTCTTCAAGGTTCTGGCTGGCAAACGCGACCGGGTGGTAGATCTGGTCGTGTTCCTGCATCAGTGCGGCGGAAATCGCCCAGTCACATTTCAGCATACACAATCACCACGCGGCAACTCCGCCATGTCGAAGTGACGGAGGATCAAATGACGCAATCTTGGCTTTCAAGGCATGTAAATCGCTTCGTATATGCTCTACTCCCACCCTCTCGTCGCCAGTTTGTTGGGCCAGATTAGCTTGATCTCGCTTCTTGAACAGGGGGAATGCATCCGCCCCAAGTCGGGCTCCAGCGTACTATCCCTCTCTTTGAGCTTCGAATGAGGTGTCTCATGATCCATCCTGATTCGGCTTTAAGTGCAACGAGATCCTGAGTGATCGGGTCCGTGCCATCCATGATCTTCTTCGTAGATCTGGCCAGTTTCTTCAGTTCTGGCGGGAACTCCACCCTCACGTAGTTCATATAGGACCGATGCGTAGATCGCATAATCCTCGATGAACCGGACTATAGTAATCCAAACTTCCTGAGGAACGATTGCAAATGGATCGGAGTGATCTGGGGAATGGTAGATCCGTCAGAGACTCTGCAGGTCTATCGGGTTTACTTCCAATCCATCGATCGACACTTTGTGTCCGGAGATATTCCACCTTATCCATGCCGCCAGGAAGCTCTTTGCCACTACGAGATTCCACTTACTCACAGGCCTCCAATCAGGTCTCTTCCACCCGATCGCACATTAATTTGATCCTCCCATGATCCAGCCGTGATCAAGATAGTCGTCGATGTATGATCTCCAGTCCTAGAATCGACGGGCGACCAGGATCCTCCGGATCCCGGATTCAAACACATCTGCAGAGTCTTCCGTGTTCCCTGACCGGGAGATCTTCAAAAATCCATATAGGGCGTTGTCCACAAGACGTTGATAGATCTGGAGGGCGTTCTTCAGCCCGAACGGCATGCGATTCCACCCGAAAAGGCCAAAACGGGTGATGAAAGCTGAGATCGCGCCGAGCTCGATCGACGTCATTGATAGCGCTGCACCCAGAATCCACTCTCGCTGCCATGTCTAATGAACAATACCACCAGAACCTTGTCAAGATCTTCTAAACAGGTCATTGATCAGAGGTCACTGGGTAGATTCATCAGCCTCGGGTAGAGACCGTTCAATGCAGCCGATAATCGGCTACATATAGTCGGATGTCTACGCCGTTCTTCTCTGATGATCACCACGCCGATCGGAGACGCCCATGCCGCGATGTCAGATGGCCGAATGGATCTTGGCAGCTAGGGAGTCCTTTGATAAGATCCGATACTTTTCGCGGAAACTGTGGCGCCACCCTTTCGGACTCGTTGTGCGGATCGGTGGCTTTGCATCACCCACGTCGATATCGGCATATAACACCTCTTTGGCCGCTGGAGGGAAGTGCGTTTCTCTTTCCTGATCAGGAGATGTCGCTTCTTCCAAATAACTAAGCTACCGAGTTCGGCCGGATCCATTTACCACGGTAGGTACCCATCGGTCGCCCTCGGGTCACCGAAGCAAATTTCTTCCGTCGCCGATAATTTCACTCTCGATGCGGTCTCTTCCTGATCCCCAACTGGGATGTGTAGATCCTCCAATTTCACTGATCTGTACCTTCTCCTCGTATAATCTCTTGCGACCACTAAGTGGGATCCCTACTTCATTAGGTAAGCACATCGATCCTCTGCCAGATCCATCTCCGGGACCCCAGCCGGGAATCAAGTGGTAAATCCATAGGCCCTAAGTGATGGCGTCTTGCCTGGACAGGTGTCCCCTGATCCAAATGATCCGAAAAATATACCAAGTATCCCGCAAGCGTGATCTTGATCCTCAGGTTCTCTCCCTCGGTGGTGTACACATTATCGTGCCGATCCCAACACATTCAGCTGTGTCAAAATGGCACCTAACCTTACGAGGCAAAGGTGGTATCCAAGATGGATACCCTTTCGGCGCCAGGTGGTCCAGGAGCAAGCATCAGCTCTTTCAAGTGATTGATCTTGCCTTGAGATCTTGGCTTGGCGGAACCACTTCCTGGTGCGTGCGTATTTCGCAATACCCCTGATTCTCCTCTTTCCCTGAGATCCAAAGTTACTCTCCTGGCATTCAGATCGCGTAGAACTCATCGACACGGGGAAGACTTCGCGATCTTAGCAGTATACGAATGGCCAAACTTATATGGCTATACCGCGCAGATCCGAATTCTCCCTATCTTGATCTCTCGATTTCTTGTTCACATATGCATAGATGCAGTACTCAGAACGCTCGGCTCGTACCGGTTTACAAACCGGCGAGCGTCCTAGTTTACAGAGGGCGACAGCATCGAGGACGGTTTTTTGACCCCCACAAAAATTGCACCAAACGATTTCTCGTGGCGTGTTGATTCGATTGGTGGTACTCTCGTTAACTATCTTCCAGGCGTCCATGAGGAAACTTCGAGTTAAGTTTGAGCACCCATCATAAGAGGATCACTACTTTATTGTGCAGTAAGTAAAAAATATAATATTCTTCGGTTTACGTAAGCCAATCACGTTGCAGAAATGTTGTTAGTCAGATGCACTTCATCATCTTCGGACGTTTGTCTCATCGCAGGCATCCATAGCCTCGAGATGATTCTGAAGCTTGACCAACTGCCTGTTTGCACTATCAATACAACCCCGCACAGTCGAAGGTGTTAGTTGGCGTAAGGCTCGGCTTCTAGGCGTAGGTCGAATGTCAGCAAACGTTGTGGTGGTGGACAACAAGCGACCGACTTCTCCCTTTACGATAGCCCGCAAAACAATTTGATAGGCTGAAGATCTGAATGATATGGAGGAGTGAAAATCACATCATGACCTTTGCTCGTGCCATGCCAACTCACCACAGGAACGACTTGTGCTTTGATGTGAGCTAGACAGAATTTCCTACAAAATTGGCTTTATTGCATTTTCATGACTTCCAGACCATATTCTCGCATTGAATCCAGCATTTTTCCTCGCGCAATGCCTCCGCCTTAGGTGTCGATTTAGGCAGCACTTTGTGGTATTTGGCATTGTCCATCACGATAAACACAGCTGGTTGGAGCCCTATAGTATCTAAATACACTTAGCAATTTTTCCATCTCACTCGACGAAATCAATCGTGACAAAACATTCCATGATAGTCTTTTTTGTCTGTTTTCCTCCTCAAAAATGTCCACCGTATCTGACAAAGCAGCTGGAGCTTTTGATTGTTCGGAGGTACGATCACTAATATCTACTGAGCGATCTTGTCCAAAAATTGCAGCTTATAAAGCAAAGCCTCTCCTGCCTTTGTGGCTTAGCTTTGACACTTCTTGTAATCCGTCGGATCAAATAGCGAGTCGTTGTAAGCGTGCATAGTGCTGGTGTATGTAACTCTCCTATCAAGATAAACAGTACGCCGCGATGAACGTTCACTGTTGTCTTCATTTGCCTATTGAATGTATTCTGCCTCGTTAAGTTATTAGCAGCAGACAGCTTCAATCCTTTTCCTTTATGAGCACCTCTATCATAACCTTGCCCTTCAGAAAGCGTTGCACGGTTCGTAAAGCTGAAGGATTTTGAGGCGTCTGCATCGTTCATGTCAAACCACTAACATACTCCATTTCAACTAACAAATGCATCAAGCATTCCTTTTAGCTGTCGTTCTTAGTCCGGGTCTCAAGCAGCGACCACGGAATAAAGTCACGCACCAGATGCTTCGTGCATTGCCAACGATCGCGGAAGTCGTGTCATTTTATCCTCTCGGTTTGCACTGGAAGGGCAGCCGCAACAATCGTATCTGTCAGCACAATACGCAGACCAAACATCTCCGACTGTTTTGTTTGGAGCGGTTGAGTAATCGTTAGCGATTTATGTTGGGCTCACTCCTTCGTTTTTTGGCTGCACTTCTCTGCGGAAATTGGCCTGCAAATGCGAGTATGTCGAGCTCTTTTCTCCTATGAAGAGCCCCATCTGACGTGTTATCTTTCACATACCTGATCGCCTCTCTGCGTAGCCAGCTTTGGCCTCGACGAGGCTTTCTTGCTGCGGCGCTTGGACGCCATCTCTGAATGTGAATTCTGCAGTGGTATTGCTATTTTTGGACTCGATTTGCGGCGGGGATAAAACAGTCACCTGTACAAGATAATAAATTGAATAGTATATAATGTCAAACATATATGTATTCACACGGTTCTAAAATATCCTGTTGTCAGTGGCTTAAAATGGCGTTAGGGCTATGATACAAAAATAACATCGCATCTAGGTATGCAAGGTCTCCAGGAGATAAAGCAGCTGTGCTATTTACCGCATCACAGTGTCAAAGTTGCAACAGCTTGGGAGCTTCCAAATTTTGTAGAAACTCGACGTAGTATTGACGAAGTAATCACTTTAAAACCGTCCTCGATGCTGTCGCCCTCTGTTAAACATCTTTTCCACCTTCTCGGGGAACAATCCGCGCAATGCTCGGGTCGGATCGTACCACTTGCGGATCTGGCTGCTGTAGAATTCCTTCCATGGGGCATTCCTCCAGCTTCATGGATCTCCCCAGCAACCACGGTGGCAGGTATACAGACATTGTGGCGATCCGTTGGGTGTGACCCCTCTTCCTGCACTTATCAGCAGGTTAGACGTCTCCAGCAGCTCAGATCCGTGTGCTTCCCGCGATCCACAGTGTGAACAGCGGACCTCAGATCGTGATCTGATGTACCCTCGCGATCCGCGATCCGGCCTCGATCTTTGCGCGGTTCACTCTGCGATCGCGCACTTTGGATCTCTGCTGGTTGGGGAGCGCCCCAGCACCAGATCTCTGACGCGGCAAGATATATCCTCCGGAGATCGCTCTTCAGAATCGTGGATCCGTCCTGATCCGGATATCCCTTGATTCCGAGCTCGATCTTGGGTTTGGATCGCCCGTACCGCCGCTTCGGGTAGGGTGCGTTGCTGGAGGCACTGGTCGGTGCCTTCTGTCTGGTACTTCGATCCAAACGCAAAGATTCCCTCCTACGCTGTTCGCTTTTCGCCTCGTTCCCCGGGTTAACGAAGTACTCCTCCTCCAGTTCGTCGACGTCACTCAGTCGGAGTAGGGTCAGCCGATCAGCCAAATAACTCTGGATCTCCCAATCGTCCACCGATGTAGTGGCTCAGCATGTTCCTGGCGGGCCTTAGGGATCCCATCCTTGATCTTCAGTCTAGCACGTAAAGCCGCCACGTTGGAGCCGGTAGAGATAATCGAGAGGGAGTCTCTTCCGGATCAGTTTGCGAGCGTGGATAGTACTGCCACGCGACCGACATACCCAATCCATAATACTGGCCCTGGAAACGTCCAACAGATCTCGCCTACCTTCTGGTTTTCGTCGTTCGACTGAGCTGCTCGTACCAGTTCTTTGCCGGTCCCACCCATCAGATCGGCAAACGTGAGGCATTTCTTCTTCCGTAGCCTGGTCGCGCTTTTCGGAACGCCTGGACTGGACCTTTACCGATCGCAGGCCCGAGCGCGATCTTTCATCCAAATCTTTACTCCGCAAAATCTTTAGTATCCGAGATCGCTGAGATCTTCGGACCCGCTGATCACTTCTGGACGATCCTCCTTGACCGATCGCCGCGGATGCGATCGCCGCGCGGCTCGAGCATTTGTCCACTCGGAACTCGGCATGCCCAGATCAGTCCGGATCGTATTCCCTATGCGTGTCAGGATCTGAGGCCGTAACGACTTCCATATCAACATCCAGCTCCCCTTTGATCGGCGCGATCGGGGCGCCGCGAGACTCCGTTCCTTCAAGAAACGATCCATCGCCATTTGGAAGTAGTCGTCCAACTAATGTTGCTCGATCCAGTGGAATTAGTCGTCGGCGCGGTCTGGCTCTGTCCAGATCCGGCGATTTTCTTGCTGATCAGGCGCGTCTTGGTCTCTCAGTTTTGTAGCCGCCGATCGTGTATCCTTGTTTTCTTCATACGTGATTTCAGGAATTTGGCCTCCAGAGGGGCCCGTAACGACATGCGTTGCAGCCTTCTCGGGCTGTCGGAATCTGGTCTCCGAGGTCGCTGGGATGAAAGCATGACGCCATTCCGGGTCTGATAGCCTCGATCGGGCGTACAGGTGGGCGTTCACCGACCGAAGATCTTGAGGGAGTCGAATAGATCATGCGGTCGTGCAGATTGGATCGCCTTCCGGTTCCATGTCAAATAGAGAGTTGGGGTCGAACCTCTGGCAGCCACTTCAAACCAGCTTCTTGGAGTAGATCGAGTAGAATCTTCACTCGCGTTCAGGCGGTCAGAGCCGAAGTCCGGGGCTTCGACACCGGGCCGGCGAGATTACCGATCTGGCGCGGGACTTGTATGATCGTAAGAACGGGGTCGCCGCTAAGCAAGCGTCTCGCTTAGCATCTTCCTGTAATAGGCCTGCTCGATCGCGTCCTTGGTAATCGTCTGAATCCCGGCCGATCATGGCGTTCTTCTGGCTCTGAGTCTGGAGCTTTCACTTTCGTCCGGCGTGCTCTTTGATCTTCTTTTTCTTGGTCGATCTTGAGGCAACAGTGACTTTGGTGAGCAGCGATTAGTTTCAGGCCGGTTATTGATTCCTTATCGTTGTTTGCTCAGGATCTCGATTCTCATCGAGATCCGCGCGGTGGCCCTCTGTGGAGGGGCCTTGGGAGGAATTCTGAGGTTTTTCTTCCAAGATCTGGATCGTGATCCAGGTCTGCCTCTGCGCCTCGTCAGTAGAGATCCTCCCAGAACTCTGCTGATCTGTGGATCTTTCCGTTTTCATCGGTGCCTCCGTCGATCCCAACCTTCGTAGTGCACTTCCTTCCCTTGCTCTTCTTTAATCTTTCTGACATCTTCTGGGACTCCACGGGTGGATATCTCGAAGTCACTCAGGAAGATCCGGGCACGCGCACCATTGTGGTGGAGCGGTTTGATCTGCCAAAATCTCTAAGGCAGGTCCCGATCACCACTTGCGCCCAGACACCGACTCAAACGAGGGGTCCCTGATGATCCGTGATCTAGCTGTAGTAGTAGCTCTCACCTTGTGTACCCGTCTGGTAGGCGCTGGTTACGCTCTTCCAGGTAACTTCTCGAAGGTGTCTTTGTAGATCGGAAGCAAAGGTCTTGGGAAGTGACGCAGGGGTTTTGAGGCGGCGTGGAAGTTCTTCACTCCACCTCGGGGTACTTGATCCCGGTCGTAGGCGAGTCCTTGAGCCTTCGATCCGGGTGCCTGGTTCGTGATCCAGGTCTTCCAATGAAGTCCAACAAGTTTCGGGATTCGGCCCTTCCTTTCGTTGCTTACCGCTTCCTTAAGTGGGGGTCTTGAGGGGTGAGATTCGACGGGATCGCCAGCGCTAAACAACCAACCTCTCCTTCCAGATCCGATATATGCACTTAAAGTGATAGTTCACTAGGGATAGGCAAAAGCTGGCCAAATACATATTATCCAGACTTCAACTGGCTATACTCAGGTCACGCATTCCTTACCTTCTTGACGCTTGTAGGCCAATGTAGTTCCCGGTTCCAGGCGTAGCGAAGACACTTGAGTGGTTCAGGCAAATTCGATTCTGTTTATGGTTATTCCTATGCCTACTTAATCCCATCCAGTGATTTACTATCCTACGATCACATGAGCACTGGCTACATGAAGCTGGATCCCCAGCTTGGTTCCCCTAACCCTGATCGGAGCCGATTCCGTACTTTCAACTGAAGCTTGATCTCGTACTTAAGCCGAAGCTTTCTGATCTCGCACTTAATCGGGACTTGATCCGCACTTAACCGAAGCTTGATCTCGCACTTAATCTGGGACTTGATCGCCGCTCTTCGATCCCGCTTGGTAGTGCCGTTCGAGAATCCGGATCAGGCCACCCGGAAAAGTCTGCGTCGTACCTGGGCTGAACTTGGTCCGGAGCTGGTCTCGTACTTTAACCGGGAGAGGATCATTGCGTGATCCCGCTTCGTCGCCGCCTGGGGAAGCAGGATCATCGCCGTTAAAAAGGCTTCGGGGCGCTGGGGTGAGCTGGATCGTGCTTCACTTGGGACCCTCGCCATCGTCGATCGCGCGAGAAACATCCTGATCTCCCCATTCTTCCTCCGGTAGGACTCCGGGATCACCCACGAACACCGCCTCCATCTTGCTCTTCCGCCGCTGTCTCTGTTGCCTGTTCCTCGGCGGGGACCCATCGTACCTTCCGTCCTGATCTCGACTCCAGATCTGGGGATCACAGGTTCCCCCTGTCGCTCGTTCCGACTCTATTTGGGTTCGTGGCTGATATCGCCTCTCCGGGAAAAATCCTCGTCCGCTTCACCACAATAATATATTGGCCAGCTTTGCCCTATCTAGTGAACTATCCTTTAAGTGCATGCATCGGATCGGAAGGAGTTGGTTGTTTAGCCTGACGATCCCGTCGAATCTCACCCCCTCAAGACCCCCGCTAAAGGAAGTCCTC
Source organism: Phytophthora colocasiae (assembly GCA_018806915.1). Classification (NCBI taxonomy): domain Eukaryota; phylum Oomycota; class Peronosporomycetes; order Peronosporales; family Peronosporaceae; genus Phytophthora; species Phytophthora colocasiae. Next base: position 896,842 of record JAGKQI010000086.1, on the reverse strand, counting down.
GAGCCTTGATCCGGGGGCCTGGTCCTTGATCCAGGTCTTCCAATAGTCCAATGTTCGGGATTCGGTCCCTTCCTTTCGTTGCTTGCCGCTTGACTTGTGAAAGTCTTTGGAGAGCTTCCCACTCTGGATCACACAGGTGGGCGCAGTCCGTGCGCGTCACGGACATTTGAGGGGTCCCAGCGGATCCCTCATCTGTAATGGGTCTACCTAGACCTATTAGATGGCGTACACGTGCGCTTACGTGTATGAGGAAGCGTGCAATTAGATTAGACTTAATTTAAGTATACTTATTTAAATAAGTTTAATTAAATCAAATATAACTAAATTAAACTGCAAAATACCGTAAAATGAGAACTGTTATTGAATTTGGCATAAGCCAATTATGGACCTCCTAAAACTGTTTGTTATCTATTTCCTGAAAGGGTCTGCCAACGTGTGGTTGGCAGAAACTCTGTTTCACAGTGATTGGTAGAAACCCGTTACTTTCTACCACAATAATATGTGCACAGAAAATGCACAATGAACCACCCAATTTAATGTCGTGGTTCGCCCATGCATCCTTTGTGGTTGTAAGTACAGCACACCCAAGGTCTGAGGCCCATTTCCAGCCTCCTAACAGTTTCCTAACTGTTAGAGTTACAAAGTGGTACAACCACTCTGTACGTGTAACCCCGTTGGGCACCATCCCCTGTTAAGATCTTCGCCACGTATCGGTCTCGGATATTGTCAATCAACAGAACTTGGATAAGACCGTCAAGTTCTTAAGAGAAATCTGAGTTCACTTTTGCAAATGGACTCGCCAACGCTCACGTCTCCGTCCGCTTCTGCGGACGCGCAAGTTCTCTCCTGCTGCTTCCGCAGCAGGGAAACCCTCAGCAGTGCCTACTAGCACTGCTGTATTCCAGTGGTTCTGGACAGGAGAAGCTCTCTGTCACCGACTCACCACTGCTCTCCACAAGGAGAAGCAAGTGCCGAAGAAGACTTCTTCTTCGCCTATGCAGGGACACCAAACACCCTGCTGTTCCTCTCAAAGAACTCTTTGGAGAGGACTACGGAAGACATCGTCGACTACGCATCGACGACGATGTCGAGGGGAGGGAGAGCTTGATGACAAGCCTCCTCCGCTCCCGTGTTCTTCGTCTGGAAAGACACGTCCAACTCCACTCTGTGGGGTCTCGACGACCTCGTGTTGAGGTCTCGACGCTTCAAGCTCGAAGCGTCCGCGCAGTGATGACAGAAGCGTCTCCCATGTTGAGTGGGCGCCGCCGACTGCTCCACGCACTGATCTCCATCCAGTGCGTGCACCATGGATGCCTACTATAAGGCACAGGATCCATGGAGTGGTCCAGGTGCTAGTCACCACCGAACCCGATACTGCTTGTACGCATGCAACAGTATCAACGACGACGACGTCGCCGTTGAGATTGTCTTTGGAGTCCGGAGACTCAAAGACGCGACTACTATATCGGGCCTCCTTTCCATGAGCTCTGGTACTATGCAGCGAAGAAGACTTCGGCAAGAGCAGCGCCAGAGTGGCAGGCACTTTGTCAGTGGGAACGCCTTTGTTGAAAACTTCAACATAGACCCGAAGGCAGTTGGTATCGCGAGCGCGCGTTGCTGCGGCTCGCGATCGCTACTACACTTACACTAATTGCCACGTGGTAGTGTGAACGCCTCCATGGATCAGTCATGGAAGCGGGGGATCCCATGTGCCATTCCCTTTGGCACACTTTCTGCCCGTGTTGCCAACCCATGGGCAACACGTCTCTCAGAAAGTATTCTGGGGTACACGCTTGTACGTCGTACCCGATTCACATCGAAGGAGCCCGTGGTCGCATATTGTGCCACGCGGGAGCCCGAGTGCTGTGGCCGACCGCAGCACTCCTCGTGCAGGGCTTACCCCTGCAAGTTATGGTGGGCTTCCTGTACGTTCACGCCATTTCCGGGAACGTCTCCTCCATCAGTGATTGTCTCCGGCGGCTCCCCATGTATCTCGATGGGGAGGAAATCCTCTCCAACGAATACGAAAAACGAACCCCTTTGAGAGTTCTGCTGTTCTCTTATGAGCCACAATCCGCTCCACCATCCAGCGGGATCGCTCCACGCGCAGTCGCGGCAATACCGGCGGCGGAGGGGGTGGGAACACTCTCCGGGCATGGTCAACGCTATGATTTATGACGTACCGTGCCCCTGCACGGTCACGAGTTGCTGCGCTGGAGAGCAGACACAGAGCGCTGGAGATAAAGCGGCTCCTGAAGCAGGAGGTTCAGTCCTCCGTGTGCTGAGGTCTACGAGGCAGCCTCAGATCAGCCTCGAACCTCGTCCGGTGTTGGGACGAGAGTGAACTGGTTAACCGACCAGCGTTGATGGTCTCGAGAAGGCCTTTCCAGGCCTCTCGCACTTCCTGGAAGTCGGACTACCAACCCTAGGTAGTCCGTGCCAAATGCACGTACGGTTTTCCCCAATCGCCCGGACGGTAGAAGGTCGGGTGGAGCCTCATGCTGACGGTCCATGTCCAGCCGGTATTGCAGTAAAGGCAGCAAGCGTGCCGTTCAAAGCTACTTTGAACGGCTCATCGAATCTTGGAGCAAGCTTGCTTGCTCCAAAGTCAGACACTGCATGTCTAGGTAGGTTTTGTGTAGCTAACAAAACTAATGAACCCTTTCGTTCTGTGTTGCCTCAACCAACAGTATCAGCGTTCAGTTTCTGTCGATCGACAGAAGCTGCGATAGCATCCTGACAAAACCGTATGACGGCTTGTCTTCGCTGGACAAAGTATAGCGCACCCGAGCTGAATCCTTTCAGCTTGTCGCTCCTTGTCAGCAGCAGGCCCTGCCTGCTCGCTATCATCTCCCCGCGTCTGTGCCCGGCACAGACATCGCGCGCTCGTTCCTGCTCGAACGAGACGTCGCACGCGTCACCGCAGCTGATAGTGTGCCGCTATCAGTTGCATTCTGCGGTTGTTCGGACGCAACCGCAGATCCTCCCCCACTTAAGCGAGGAAGCTACCCCGCCGAGCATGCTCGGCAATCGTGATGCCTCATGACATTCACGTAGAACGGTGTATGCCCTGTCGAGGCATGCACCGAGTTGTTGATGGCAAACTCTGCTATCGGCAAGCACTCGCTCCAATGCGGGAACGAGTGAGCGTAGTTTTCAACGTGTCACCCAATACACGGTTGACACGTTCGGTCTGTCCGTCCGTCTGCGGATGATCCGCAGTCGACATTGATAATCAGGAACCAAGAAGTGTAAACACTTCTTGCCAGAACCGCGCTGTGAAGCGTGGATCACGGTCCGACACAATGTCGAGCGGCATGCCGCGGTGTTTGAACACCATGTCGAACAAACAGTCGCGCAGTCTGCGCGGCTGTAACAGTAGTTGGGACGGCAGCAAGATGAACCATCTTGCTGAATCGGTCCATAAAGACAACGATGCCTGTCCTCCGCTTGCTGTCAGGCGGAAGACTGAAGACAAAGTCCATGGACATGGACTGCCAACACTTGACGGAGTCGGTAGTGATTGAAGAGGAGCTCGCGAGAACTGCGCAGGCTTCACGCGTTGACAAACCTCGCAAGCACGTACGTACTTGCGCACCCACTTGTACTGGTGGTGGCAGTAGAAGTCACGCGTGAGAAGAGTGTATGTCTTCACGACCCGACACCTCTGCCGTGGGGCATCGTGATACTCGAACATGATCTTCAACCGAGGTCATGATTTATTCGGAACGACAATGCGATCCGCATTGTCGTCTACTGCACTGTACAACATTATCCTTCGTGTACAATGATAGCGGTGTACACGAGCTCGAAGATGAGGGGTTAGCTTCCGACGTGCCACGTCGGAAGGTGCCGCGAGGAACTCCAGCAGCCCCTTCGCGTCTGCATCCCTTGCATACGCAAATTTCTTCACGTCGTCAATCAACGTTGACGACGGCACACTTGTCCTCACGACGCCAACAGCGTTGGCGTCGACCGTCTCCGCATAGTCAGGTCGACGCGATAACGCGTCGGCCACTACATTGAGTCTTCCGGGTTTGTACTCCACCCGGAAGTTGTACTCCGCGAAGAAGGACAACCATCTCGCCATGCGTTGCGAGATGTGCGGCGACTTAATCGCCGTACGCAATGATGCGTGGTCTGTATAGACCACGAACGGTCTACTCCCAAGTAGATACACTCGGAACTTTGCGAGTGCATACTTCATGGCAAGGAGCCTTGTCATGTACGGGGATAATTACGCTCAGCTGGCTTCAGCTGACGCGATTGATAGTAGACTATACGATCACGCCCTTCGTGATCGTGTTGCATCAATGCACATCCGATTGCAAAGTCGGATGCATCGCACACTACGTGGAATGGACGATCTTGGTCCGCCACGGCCACGATCGGCGCTTCAGTCTAGCCCTGCTTGACTGCACCGAATGCCTCCTCGCACTCGGTCGTCCAAATCCACTCAGCTTCTTTCTTAAGAAGCTGTGACAACGGGCGAATCTTGCCCGCATAGTTGTCCACGTACTTGCACAAGTACGTGCAGGAAGCCCAAGGAACTGCCTCAGTTCCTTTACATTGATGGCGTGGGCCATTCATTGATCACTCTGACCTTCTCTGGGTCAGGCGCACGCCGTCTTTCCCCACGAGACACCCCAGCACGGGTATCTCGCTCGCCCCGAAGATACACTTCTTCAGGTTCGCATAGAGCTTATGTTTCCTCATAAGCTCTAGCAGCTTCCGGAGATGCACCTTGGGCATCTCAATGTCCGTCTTCCCGTTCACAGCCCGGCTGTGGACGAACACGTCGTCGAAGTAGCTCGGTGCGAAGTCGCGCACCGAGCGCAATAGATGTGTCACGCATCTATTGAACGTCGCAGGGGCGTTCTTAAGCCCCTGTGGCATGACGAGCCACTCCCAAAGCATACCGCTTGAGTGTTTACCGCAGTGAGAGGATGTCCTCTCACGCATGAGGATCTGATAGAATCCATCACGCAGATCTAGAGCACTGAAGATAGTTCTCAAGGCCATCGAATCGATGATAACATCTTTTCGCGGTATCGGCGTCTGCGCCGGTATCGTCGCATCGTTCAACTTGTTGTACGCGTGAACGATGCGCCACCCGCCCTGTGGTTTCTTAACACAGAACCTTGGGGCACTGTGCGGGGACTTCGATTCCCGCACTTGACCTGCAAGACGACGACTTTCAAAGAAGTCGTCGATCGCTTGAACTTGTTCACGCGGCAGTGGCCACTGCCGTGTAACACAGTACTTCGTGCCCGGCACGAGATCAATCTCGTGCTGTACGCCCTTGTCCTTCGGAAGCTCCGAAGGAATCTCGTCTGGGAGTACATCCTTGTACTCCCGCAGAACTTCGTAGTAGGGACTCGACCTCAACGAGTCCCAACTCTGCTCTTCGAAGCGCTGCTTCTTAGTCTTCGCACTGAGGGAGACATCACCCTCAGTGATCCCATCGACTACGAGCTGCTTCAGCTCTTCGGCCTCGCGCTCCACTCTCTCGATATCCGAGCGAATGCAAATTTGTTCGATGCGTCCATCGTACAAGTCTCGTGCGAAGCGCTTCCAACTCATCGTTGGAAGTTGTAGTGCGCGGGGCACCTTGATTCCAGACGACACCGCGGCCGTGGGCAAGGTGCGCCTTTTTTTCCAGTCACCCCGTCCGTTGACGGCATCCATCCCGGCGAGCACAATCCCAGTTGCGAATCCACGGCGGGAAGGAACGCGAGTCTCGAACGAGTCCTGTGCAGCGCGCATGCCGGCGATCCACGAGGCCAAGCAGCTCAACGGCAGTGGCGTAGCGGTACGCGCGGGCAAGGCAGCAGTGAACGATGGCACGCGCGTACGCAGCAGCAGTGGACGCTGGCACACGCTGCCACGTCGGAGGAGGGTGACGGCGATCGGATGAAGGGCGCTAGACGCGAGGACTTGTAGGGCAGTGCTGTTCGAGGTCTAACTTGCTAAATGACACTTCGGTTTTTACTCTAGAGAGCTAAAGTGCTATAAAGAATTCTTTAGCAACCTACAAGCAATGGCGCACGACGGCAGACGTGATGCTGATGGCGACATTGAAATGGCTGCGGTTTCACCGGTGTTCGAGTTCATCAAGGCGCCGAAGTTGACCAAGTGGAGCCAGCCCAGCTTGGTGGCGTTCCTGTGCGATCGCCGCCAGTACGAAGGCAAGATTTGGGAGCGATGCCTGGCCACCGGTGAAGCGCACGATAATGTGCTGGTCAGCATCAAGAGCTCCATCGAGCCGCAAATTCTAGAGCATCTCGCGCGATATATATTCAAGACCGAGGTGTTCGCGCTGTCCGAGGAGAGCCTTCGTGAGGAGATCGAGAGGAAGACCGGCAGCCTCATGAACAATCACGTCCCAGACGTGGAGAAGTTGTTTGCTGAGCGGCTGAGGATGGACACGTCGGAAAGGGACGTCCACGCTCGCGTCGCGAGCTACTTCATCAGCTTCGACAAGCTGGTTGACGACAACGGACTGACATCCTGGGTCGGTCGGGCCGAGGTAACGGATGCCGCTGGCCAGCAGCGAATGAAGACACGCTGCAAACTTCTGATGGCAAACCTCGCCCCGGCAATGCTGCGTGTGGACATTCAGCGGCTCGCTGAAGTGACACACCACCATGTTAAGCAAGACGATGTCGCTCTCTACGAACTGATTGTGACTAGAGCGTCGTTGCAACAGCACTATCATTAGATGCAACAGGAGGTGAAGAAGGCTGCTCCGGAGAAGCCCAAAACTACTGTGAACAAGAGTGGTGGGGGAAGCAGCAAACCAGCGGCTGCTACGCCCACGGAGACTCGCAAGAAACCCGATCAGCCTAAAAAACCAGTTGTACCGCCGACTGCGGGCTGTTTGGTGTGCAAGGGGAGTCCCTGGATGCGGGACTGCCCCACAGCGTCGGAGGAGCAGAAGAAGGCTGCTCTTCAAGCCTTTCATGACAACAAACGAAAGGATGGGTTTGAACGTGCTAAGGCTGTGAAGTACTCCGGTTCGTCCAAGCACGGACGACGCATGTGTATCAACGAGGTACTGGACGTCCCGTTTTGCCCAGATACTGGAGCGGACAGCAACATTGTCTCGAGGGCAATTGTGGATGAGCTGGTCGAGCTCTCTGATCGGGTTTAAGTCCGTGCATTGACGCCACCAGTGAAGGTTCAAGTAGCGGGTGGTGCGCAGATGCTCTGTCGTTCTTCGGTGGTGGTGGACGTGCGGATCAACACTGCTGCCGGTCCGGTGAATCTGCGGGGAGTCTCGTGCCTCGTGCTCGATGGGAACGAAGACGAGTTCTTGCTGGGCCGCAAGACCATGCAGGATATCGGGATTGACATTGATCGGCTCTTTGAACAGTTGGCTGATGGAGGACGCGTTAGCGAAGGCGAAGGAGACGATGTTACAAGCAGTTATGTTGAGCTGGAATTTCAGGTGGATATGGTGGAAATCCACGCGCACTTAGACCGGATGTTAGATGATGCTAAGCGTGCTGGCTTTGCCCCTGCTTTACTTGGCAAGCTGAGGACGTTAGTCTATAAGTACGCTGGTGTCTGGCGCGTTCATATCGGGGCTGATCCGCCCGCCGATGTCGAGCCGCTCAAGGTGAGGCTCCAGCCTAATGCTCAACCTTACAGGAGCGGAGCCCGCAAGTATTCTGAGCCTAAGCGGAAGTTCCTGCGTGAGTTCGTCCAAGAGCTGGAGCGCAATGGCCTTGTTCGCCGCAACAACAACAGTAGGTGGGCGTGCCCTGCACTTCCAGTGGTGAAACCTCACAGCGAGGACTTTCGTTGTATTATCGACTATCGACCCGTGAACAGAGTTACCATTGCTCTGGCTGGTGCCACGCCCAACTTGCTGTCGGTGATTCAAAGTGTCAAGGGTGCTTACGGCTTTGGTCTATTCGACCTCTTCAAGGGTTTCTGGCAGCTTCCGTTAGACGTGGCAAGCCAAGAACTGTTCAGCTTTGTTACGGAAGATGGTGTCTTCACACCCACGCGAGTTCCTCAAGGTGCAAGTGATTCTGCTATGCATTTTCAGTTGCAAATGCAGGATTGTTTTCGGAGCATGCTGTATGTGAGCGTCCTCATCTGGATAGACGACATTTTACTGTTCGCGCGATCGGCTGAGGACTACCTCGCCAAGTTGGAGCAGTTTTTTCAGGTGCTTCGCACGCGTAGGTTGAAGCTGAACGCAAAGAAGTGCGTGCTTTTTGCCACGAAGGTGACGTGGTGTGGCAAGGTTGTGGATGGAGAAGGAATTCAGCACTCCCCGGAGCGCCTCGAAGCTTTAGTCGGTCTACAACTACCGCCGACAGCTGCGGCTCTGCAGCAGTTCCTCTGTGCAGCCAATTGGCTCAGGGACTCTCTTGTGGACTACGCTCGGACCATCCAGCCTTTGCAGGCCAAACTCGAGCTGGTGATGGCGCGTCATGGTCGGCGCAAGAGCCAGCTAACGGGTGTCGATCTCGAGTGGCCGGATGATGATGCTGCAGCTTTCCGAGCAGCGGTGGATCTGATTGCCACGTCCAACAAGCAGCACTTTATCGACCAGGAGGCCAATGTTTGCCTGTTCACGGACGCTTCAAACACGGGGTGGTCCATCGTGGTCTCTCAAGTGTTGCACTGGGATGAAGCTGTGTCAGTGACGGAACAAGCACATCAACTGTTAGTGTGTCGCAGAGGACAGTTCACGGGAGCACAATTGAACTGGTCGATCGTCGAAAAAAGAAGCGTACCCCGTGGTCAGGGCATGCGCCGATCTTGCCTACTTACTGGAGCGGGAGAAAGGTATCCATATATACTGCGACCACGCGAATATGGTGTTCATCTTCTCTCCTGACAAGACTGTAAAGCCCCACCTGCAAGGGAAGTTGCAGCGGTGGGCGTTGCAACTCGTCGGTGTCAGATATGTCATAGAGCACATCAGCGGTGAGGAGAACGTATGGGCGGACCTGATCTCCCGTTGGGGACGGCGGACCCTTGCTTCTAGTCCATCGGCAAGTGTAGCAAAGCGCGTGTTTCTCCTGTGCGATGATGTACAAGACTCGGAAGCGGAGGTATGTGGAGAGCGCGGCGCTAGGGATTCCGATGAGTGGTCGACAGACGTGGACTTCGGAGTGAAAGATTTCCGCATTCGAGCGCACGACTTATCGGTGGCATACATTCAGGTGCCACTTGGCACTGATGTCTCTGACACCACCGCGAGCGCGAAGCGTGTCACTACACGCAGCAACAGGAACGTGTCAGTTCTCCGTCCACTACAGCACGACGACTTTGTGTGGCCTACAGATGACTCTAATCGCAGCATGCAACGCAGCTATCGTGCAGTAGCTCCAGCCGAAGAAGATACTGATGGACTAGTGCGAGTGGAGGGAAAGTTGTGGATACCCAGTGAAGCTCGTGAGATGATGCAGCGACTCTTTGTCATTGCTCACTGTGGCATCCAGGGGCACCGTGGTGGAGACGTGATGGCAGCTGCGCTGGAAGCGCGGTTTGCTGTGGGCAACCTCAGGGCCTGAGTTTCACGGTTTTTGCGTGGCTGCTTACTCTGCAAGCACGTGAAAGGTGGCAAATTGGTTCAGAGGCAGTGGGGCCCGAAGTCGACAGCTATTGCTCGAAATGAATGTCTACATATGGACTACCTGGTACTTGGAGAATCCTACGGCTCTGCTCGGTATGTGCTCGTCCTCAAGGACGAGCTCACTCACTACTGTGAGTTGGTCGCTGCCGACTCGGCGACGAGTGCTACGGCTGTTGAAGCCATTCTTGATTGGTTCAAGCGCTTTGGGCTCCCAGCCACGTGGGTGTCGGACAACGGTAGCCATTTCAAGGCTGCTGTCATGGCTGAGCTAGCTGAGCGTCTGAAAGCCGTGCACAAGTTCGTGCCGGTCTACACACCCTGGATAAATGGCACGGTTGAACGTGTCAACCGTGACATCCTCCAGGTCCTACGAGTTATGCTAATGGAGCTGAACTTGGATACACGTAACTGGCCCTACCTCCTACCGCTCGTCCAGGCTAACCTCAACCATTCTGCTGTGGCTTCTCTGGGAGGACACGCCCCGGTAGAGCTTTTCACGGGGCTACCAGCCCCGTCTATGCTGGATGTGGTGGCGGTGCCGGTTGATGGGGATACCCGCTTGGTGACTTTCGACTCTGCGGCTGTTGCGCCGCACCTCGATGCCCTCAGGGAGCACCTCGCTGCCATGCATTTGGAGGTGACCGACCGCAAGGAGCGGCGCCGGGCATATGAGCTGGCCCGCTCGAAGGGACAGATTTGCAACTTTGAAGTCGGAGACTTCGTGCTGTGGTCTCGCGTGGATACGCGCATGCGCGAGCATAAACTGCTGGTTCGCTGGGTTGGACCCTTCCGTGTGGCCCAGGCGCTTTCTCACTCGTTCGTCGTGAGTCATCTCCTCACGGGAGATGAGTTTGAGGTCCATGGCTCGCGCCTCAAGCATTACTGTGATGCCGAGCTGGGGGCTACCACGGAGATCCGCGAGCATGTCGCTACCCAAGGTATCATTTTGGGGGTGCGGGCTATTGTGGCCCACCGTTTTGACAACGCTGCCAATGAATGGCAACTGCATGTGGCCTGGCGGGGCCTTGAAGGCGAGGAGAACTCATGGGAGCCGTTCGCATCTATCTATTACGACGTCCCTGTTCTGGTCACGCAGTACGTGCAATCGGTGGACGCTCCTGAGCTGGAAGCTCTTCTGTAACGGCCAACTTCAACTTGACGGTGTAACAAGTCACACTTTCACACGTCACACATGCACAAGTCACACATTTCACGTTTTCATTTTGGTATTTTTCAACTTTTGCGGGGCGCGGGTCGTCTTGGGGGGCAGTGTAGTGCGCGGGGCACCTTGATTCCAGACGACACCGCGGCCGTGAGCAAGGTGCGCCTTTTTTTTTCAGTCACCCCGTCCGTTGACGGCATCCATCCCGGCGAGCACAATCCCAGTTGCGAATCCACGGCGGGAAGGAACGCGAGTCTCGAACGAGTCCTGTGCAGCGCGCATGCCGGCGATCCACGAGGCCAAGCAGCTCAACGGCAGTGGCGTAGCGGCACGCGCGGGCAAGGCAGCAGTGAACGATGGCACACGCTGCCACGTCGGAGGAGGGTGACGGCGATCGGATGAAGGGCGCTGGACGCAAGGACTTATAGGGCAGTGCTGTTCGAGGTCTAACTTGCTAAATGACACTTCGTTTTTTACTCTAGAGAGCTCAAGTGCTATAGAAGTGCGGTCAACGCCAACGCACTCGTCGGCGGATTCTCCAACCGCATCCTCTGGTACTGTAGCCCAGTACCAGTACGTGCCAAGACGTTCAACGTCTCGACACTCGGTGTCTGCACTGCAGATACACCCATCTCAGTCCCGGACTGAGACTCGCGCAGCTCCCTGAGCTTGCGCCGCGAAGGTCTACCGTGGAGCCCGGCTCCAGGTGCTCCACGTCCAAGGCATCGCACCTTGGACGGGACGTTATCGCTATCGTCAGCGGATTCCTTCCGCTGACTCGCACTATCAAGCCCGGCTTGAGTGCCGCTCATCGCGTGCAGCGCTGCTGCACGTGAGCACGCAGGTTGTTCGGGTGCTGGGCGTTTGCAACCGCCAGCACTCCTGCCGCGCAGTCGGTTCCCTGAACCACTGCGCCTCCATCCGCTCCCGGAGCGGATGAAGCAACCGCATCGTCGACTCCCGGAGTCGACGTGCTCTCGCTAGCTTCCTGCGCTTGCGAGTGTTCGCTTGTACACATATCGTCAGCTCCCAGAGCTGACGCACGATCGCTAGTTCCCAGAACTAGCAGCGATGCGTCAGTGGCGTCAGCTCCCAGAGCTGACGCACGCCTTTCGGTTCCCCGAATATTATTTGCTTCGTCAACTCCCAGAGTTGACGCGACGTCGTCGGCGCGACCCTTGGGGGCTTGAAGTACCTCCAAGGATACCGGTAATACCGATATTTTACCTTCTCTCAGGTGAATGCGATTCACCTGACCATCACTCATGTGACAAACATCATTCAGATGTTTATGCGTCAGGTGATTTACATTCACCTGACCATCACTCATGTGACCGCGACCCTTCGGCTCAGATTTCTGAGTCGACACACATTTTCTCCCAACGACTCCCTGAGTCGCTGGCGGTCGCCGGCGGCGATCGGAGGCAGCGGCGGACGCTGCTGCCTCAACTGGGGGATAACATGCACCGCCTGGTGCATGTGCAGCACTGACAGGTCCATCGCTCTCTGTCGCGCATGTGTTGTTGAAGCGTACGAGTGTACGCTTCTCCCAGTTGATCACCGGGTCATGCCGTGCAAGCCACGGCATGCCTAATACCAAGTCGAACTTATCGTCTAGATCCAAGACGATAAGATCTTCTACAAACGTCCTTCGTTTGTAAGGGAAGCGCACACGGACTACGCGCTTCTCAGTCCTCACGGTGGCACCTGTTGCCAACCGCACCTCCAACACGCCGCGAGGCGTGTCGGCTTCTTCGAAGTCAAACCTTCGAAGACTTCCCTGTCGAACAAAGTTGTTCGACGCGCCCGAGTCCACTAGGGCACGAAGAGAGTTCACTCTCTTCGACATCCCGTTCAGTGATGACAAGGTTCTGGCTTGTCATCTGCAGCCACAGCGAGAAGCTTTCTCGCTGGGGGCAGCAGTCCTCATTGTCGCGTGTCCAAGCTCGACACGCGAGACTGCATCACCAGTAGGACGCCCCGCGCCTACTGGTCCTTGGCGTTTTTTTGAACGCCCGCCCGCTGTGCACTCACTGCGTAGTGACCGATGTTACCACACTTGTAACATCGAACCTTGCTATTCCTACGCTGCTGTTGACCAGCAGTCGTAGCACTCGAGAGGTCCATAGGTTCCGTACCTCCCGTCTTCACAACAGGACGCGCCGGCTTCGGCGCGGTCGCATGGAGTTTAGCTTGACGCCAGCTAAACTCCTCTTGCATCGCAAGGCTGATCGCCTCTTCGAGAGTATTCGGATACTCTCGGAAGAGGTACGTCTTGACGGGACCATCTCTTAGTCCCTTCATGAACGCGACGACCTTAATCGCCTCGTCGATCGGGTTCGCCACTATGTTCGATACCAAGTATCGAGCACGCTGGACAAAGGTGTGAACTTCACCCTTGCCCTGCTGCAGATCGAGAAACTCCGCTCTCGATCTGAACTCGTTCTTCGGGGGCTCAAACGCAAGCTTGAGCTCCTCTTTGAACGCCTCGTACGTGCCGAAGCACGTAGGATCCGAGAGTCGGCGCCCATAGGCCCAACTCCTCGCACGTTCGCCAAGACATGACATGGCGAACGCGACCTTCGACATCGGATCGACGATACGTCGAGCCGCAACGGCTGTGTCAAGTTCGACAAGCCAACGAAGGAGGGTCTCGTCCTCCTTCCCCGTGTAGGTACTCACGTGGAGTTTCAACGACTCCACGCGTGGCTTCGGAGAAGCCACCGAGGCAGCAACATCTCGTTGCTCCTTAACAATGTACCCCAGAGCAACACCGTGTTGCTCTGTCGGCGATAGCGTACGAAGCATCGTCGCTACCGCTGCCTCTCCAATGACTTGTGAAAGTCTTTGGAGAGCTTCCCACTCTGGATCTGACAGGTGGGCACAGTCCGTGCGCGTCACGGACATGTGAGGGGTCCCAGTGGATCCCTCATCCATTGGGGGGTTCTCTACCCCGCGTTCGTATGACTCCATACAAACGAACAGCAGTCGGTCGTGGGACGGACTAAAAAGTGCTACCAGGTGTAATGGGTCTACCTAGACCTATTAGATGGCGTACACGTGCGCTTACGTGTATGAGGAAGCGTGCAATTAGAATAGACATAATTTAAGTATACTTATTTAAATAAGTTTAATTAAATCAAATATAACTAAATTAAACTGCAAAATACCGTAAAATGAGAACTGTTATTGAATTTGGCATAAACCAATTATGGACCTCCTAAAACTGTTTGTTATCTATTTCTAAAGGGTCTGCCAACGTGTGGTTGGCTGAAACTCTGCTCAGTGATTGGTAGAAATCCGTTACTTTCTACCAATAATATGCACAAATGCACACGAACCACCCAATAATGTGGTTCGCCCATGTAGCCATTGGTGTGTACAGCACACCAAGGTCTGAGGCCCGTTTCCAACCTCTAACAGTTAGGATAACTGTTAGAGTTACAAGTGGTACAACCACTTGTACGTGTAACCCCGTTACAATTAGCACACACAGCACTGGCAGCCAGTGCTCCTTCCAACCCTCGATTACTTGGGGCAGCTTCACCATCAGCTTCCATACGGCGTTTGACATTTTCCTTTTTCGCTTGGATCGCCTCGGTTTGGGTTCTGCTGGCGAGATTTCAACCAATGCTCCTTCTGATTTGACCAATTGCTGGGAGATTTTTGCAGTGGAGCCGTGATCAGGTGCAGCGCCTCTCCTAAACTCGGCTTCCTCCTCCAATGCTAACTGCCGAGAGATATGGTCACTGTCGTTAGTGTCCAGTGTGTCAATGTCGATGACGTGACGAGTGACTGTCACTTTGTGTGCTTGAGGCAAATACACGCGATAACCCTTGGTTTCTTCGCTCTTGCCGACAATCTGCCCTGGTTGTGACCGCTTCTGAAGGTTCTTCTTGTTCGTGTCCACGAACACAGCGCAGGATGACCCGAATACAACGATGTCTTGCAGACTGGGTGCACGACCCGTCAGTATTTCCAGAGGGGACTTGCGACCTTCGTTTGCCCGGGTTGGGCTACGATTCCAGATGTAAGCTGCATATTCTGCAGCATCACCCCAGAAGCTGAGTGGTAACTCCGAGGCAAACAGCATGCAGCGCATGTTCATCACGGTGCGGTGCATGTGTTCTGCTTTCCCATTTGCCGCTTGGTTCTTGGTCTCGCTCTTTTGCTGCGCCACTCCGGACATCTTGCAGAACTCATCAACGTCGCGCCGCCGTCTGTACGCAAGACATGAAACTTGCACTCAAAACGCTTCTCGAAGTTAATCAGGAAGTCCTCAAAGTATTTGGCTGCTTGATCCTTCGTCTTGGCCAAGAAGATCCTGCAGTAATTGGTCTTGTGGTCAACGAAGTTTACCAGGTAACGATTGCCACGACGGTCACGTGGGGTGATCGGCCCTTCAGATCGCTACATATGACCCCACCAACACGATCCACTGGTGCGTACGCTCCTGTATCTTTCTTCGGCTGGTCAGCGCGGGTTTGCTTGCCTTCCGCACATGTCGTGCAGCGACTTCGCTCATGACTCGTTATCGCTATCACAGAGGCGGGATCCTTGGCTATACGCTCGATCGTGTCGTACGTCAGGTGTCCGAAACGAACATGAAACCCCATCAGCGTGTCGTGTTGAACAGATTCCTTCTGAACGCCGTTGCTTTCATCAAGTACCGCACTCATGACCACCTCTTTTAGGTGCTTCTTCGGAGCTGAGGCTCCTTTCACCCGGGCCACCAACACGTTGGCCTTCATGTCGGCATAGAATACAACACGAGCAGGATCCCCTTTCGTCACGGCGAGGTTCCCGTTGACTTCACACAAACTGCAGCCTTGCTTAAGCAACTGTCCATACGAGACCAAGTTACGCGTCAACTTGGGGGCGTAGAACACATTGCGCAGCGAAAATTTCGGCCAGCACGCCATCCACAACAGTATGCAGTACAGCAGTTCCCTTCAGTGTAACCTCAAGACCGGAGCCATCAGGCTGCACACTCTCCTCCATGTTGTGGCATCGCGAGATGTCCTGCAGTAGGCTCTTATCGTTGACCATGTGGCGGCTAGCTCCGCTGTCGAGAATTCAATCTTGTGGTCTCAGACTGTGGTCCGACACCGCCAGAACCCACTTGACCTTGTTGGCGTCATCACCGCCACTCTTCTTTTGTCTGAGTGGACAGTCACAGCAGATGTGACCCGTCTTGTCGCATTTGAAGCAAGCTCTGTCGTCGGTTATTGCACTCACAGTCTCCTTCGCAGTATCCCTGCCCATTGCTTTGTTGGGTTTCTCCTCATCCGCCAGTGACTGAGCCCAGTTTACCAGCTCACTTGCCTGCTGCAAGGGGTCAGATCGTGCAGGGTCGTACTTAGCCATCATGGCTAGCCTAAACTCCGGATCAGCATACTTGACGACGTTCTCCAAGACCAGCGTTGGCGAGGCACCAGACGCGTTCATCACTGCGTTCAAGTAGAGAAAGTGATCGTTCCATGTACGTGTGCTCTCCTTTTTCGACGAGAGAAGTTTCATAGCTTGTCGGTTAGAGATGTTCACGCGGAATGCGGCGTTCATCTGTTCCATGATGAACCACAAATTAGGCTGCGTTCCCCACCACCTTTGCACATGCTGCTGGAAATACTTTCTCCGCTCTGCCACGCAGGTGCTCAGCAAACTTGTTAACCCTTCGCCCTCTCGGCCCAGCGGTAGCCATGCGCCAGCTCCGCCATTTCCACCTGCTCGATGAAGAGCAACGCCCACTGTTCGAAGCCTGATCCGAGGCCCTTGTACACCTCGCTGCTGTCAAACGTTCTCAACGCCAGCTTCGCCTCCTTCGCGGGCGGAACGCGAGGCTGTTCCATCGGAACCTGTGGTGGCTGATCGTCTACCAGCGGTGGCCTGTGCACTTGGTACTGCGGTACCGCTTGGCGGAAGTCTGGGTTCGGGAAATATTCCCCCCTAGCCCATGCACCAGGCGTATGCACCCCTAGCCCGACTTGTACACCTCCGAGTTCGTCCATATGCATCTGGTTCATACCAAGACTACCTCCTTCCTCGATGGCCTGCCGAAACACACTCCTCCTGAGCGGTTATTCCGGAGACACTGACGCTCCTCGAGGCGTGACAGCCTTCTCCAGCTTGTTCACCTTGGTCGACAGGTCTCGCAGCAGCCTCATCATCTCCTCCATCCCTGGAGCGGCTTTCCCTTCGTCAGACGTGCGCCCCTTTCACGAGCAACACCTTGCTGAGTTCCCTCAACGCCACCAGTAGAAATCGTGGGCTCTTTCGCAGCCTGCCGTGTTGGCGGTGGTGACGGAACTCCACCCGAGCCTGTTGGGCTCATAACCTGAAGAAAGTTTCAACGCTTGTGCGCGAGTGAGCAAAATGGAAAGTAACATGTATTCCGGCTTGGAGCCTTACTGCGGTTCCTCCTGGTTTCTTTGTGGCTAGAATCTTCCTGCACAGCTTACCCACGAGAGGTACTTCAACCACAGCCCCTCTGACTACATATTCCAACAAGGTGTGCGAAGAAACTTGCAGGAAGTCTAAGGGGAGGCCAATACACTATCCTCTTCCCTTGTCTTGAGCCCTGAAGAAAACCACTTGCGCACTAAAAAGTAAATTCGACTCTCTGATTTATGGTTAGCCAGTTCCTCATCCTGTACCCTATCTTTCCCATCGCAAATCTCTATTTTGGATCATGCTGGCTCTCCTCCAACTTCTACACTATGTCGATGTTTTGGATCTTGAGGATCTTGGAACTTGGGGATCCGGCATCTGGATCCGAAAATCTTGGATCTGGATCTTTGGGTCTTGGATCTTGGGGATCCGACTCCGGATCCCGGGTCTTCGATCTTGGATCTTGGACTTGGGATCTTGGGGGTCCTGGATCTCGAGGATCCGGCTTTGGATCTTTGACTTCGGATCCGAGGATCCTGGATCTGGGGACCTGGCTCTGGATCCGAAGATCTTCTTCTGTCGGGATCCGTACTTAGGCAAACGGGATCCTACCAGGCCCATCGGATCCTAACTTAGGACCCGTCCTAGAGTAGGTTCCACGTATCAGGGATCTGTCCTTATCGTAGCACCATGTCGCACGTCACCCATCATCGTGGTCGTTCTGCGTCATATCCGGCTTGATTTGAATCCACTTCACCACAATCGCCCTTGGGACGAGGTTGTTGCCGCACGACGGCATCACATCGTTACCATACAAATTCCCAGTCCGATCTGCCACTTCTTCAATCACCAGTTCAGCGAAAATGGATCGGTCCGCCGACGCCAGTTCTTCCGCGTACACCACGGTGTTCTTCGGCCAATATCGTTCTGCGGCCCCCTTGCCCCCATTGTGACCAAGCTCCTTCTGATCCCGCTGCGGCTACGACCCCCACGGTTCCAGATCTGGATCCAGTATATGATGCCGTTGCCTCGCTCCAGTCTCTCGCTGCTGGATACACCGAGATGCAGGACAGCTACCAACAAGTGCTCCATGATCTGACCGCAGCGCGCCGACATAATGAAGAGCTCCACAACATGCTGCAACCTCGCCTGAACGTTGCCCAAGCCTTCATTGATTTTGCGCAGCGTCGGTATGATGTATCCCAAGCTGCTCTCCGGTTAGCGAAGCAGAAGGAAGCGGAAGCGATGCAAGATCTGGATCGGCTCAAGGATCGCATGGGTATTCCGGTCTGGAGGCATCTTCGGCAGAAGCCTACGCCGTTCTACTGGACTATACTGTGGGGCTCGAGCAGCAGATTGCTGGGGAAGATATCTCGATGGAGAATCCTTCGGTAGTCCGATTTGTCCAAGATCTCGAGGTCAGCGCGAAGAGTCCTCAGAGTTACTGGAACGTTCGACCGACCTGGAAACTCGGCTGCGGGCAGTGGAGGCCGCACGAGATGCGGCTGTGCTCGAACGCAATCGCACCAGCGTCCAGCTCGCAGAGTCCGCTGTCCGTTGCGATCAACAAACACATAGGATCGAAGACCTCCGGGCCCACCGGGATTGGTTGCGCGAATCGCTCAGGCAACACTCCCAGCAGAACCTCGCCAAGACGGTCGAATCGCTCAAGCTGGAGCTTCATTTCCAGAAAGAGAGGATTGCTGAATTGGAAGGACTTCTCGCCAAGTCAGAGCGCAGACGTGGAGATCTTCCCCGGTACCCTTCAGAAGTTTAACCGAGCCCACGAGAACCTTACGCGCTTGGAACGGGAGAACCTCAACGCTCGGGAAGAGACGGAACGTCAGCAGAGACGGGCTGAGAACAACACGCTCAAGCGTCTGAGCGCTGAAAAACGTCTCAAGAGGGCCGAAGAGGATCTGCTGGAAGCGAATGACCGACGGGACCGCGCGGATCAAGCCAGAGAGAGGGCCAAACGCGAACTCGACAGGATCCGAAGCCAAACGTCAGAACAGAAGAAGAGGAGCGCGGATCTCGATCGGATCCGCCTCGAGCGTGACGAGGCTGCGCGGAAGTCCGCCGCGGTCTTCCAGAAATTAGATCGCGTATCAAATGAGCGAGATCAAGCTCTTCGTGTGTCAGATCAGGCGACCCAAGCTCTGGACATGGCCACACAGAAAATTTCCACCGTAACTCTTGAGCGAGACCAAGCGAGACAAGTCTTCGCCGGGAAGGACCAGATCATTCGGGATCAAGGGGTCGAGATCCAGCGTCTGAAGGGGGAATCCGAGCAGTTGACGGCGTCGTTGGCGCAAGCATCGGTTGACCAAGAACATCTTAAGCGTCTCCGCGGAAGTCATCAAGACCTCAAGACGAAGCATGACGCACTCAGACAGGAGCATACTGCCCTGGAGGAAGAACACCGTAGCGTCATTGACGAGCGTACCGCAGCTCTTCGCAATCTGGCGTCGATCGCCTCTATGGCGATGCGCAGCTCGTCGAATGCGCCGAGCGTACAGTCGGAGACGTCTACTGCCAAAGGGTCTTCTTCTTCCAAACGTCGACACAGCGATGTTTCTTCTTCGACAGAAGAACCCCCGCTAAGGTCCCGCGCTACACTAGCCCTGTGAAGTCCCCCACCGCCGCGGCCCAACCCGCGCCTGCTCCCGACCACACGGAGGTGGGCGGCACGGAGAACCATCCGGATTTTGACTTCGGGGGCGCAAGGGAAGAGTATCCGGGACAGGATCCAGACTCCGCCGAGTCCGAACCCGGAAAAACTCCTAGCCAGCCAACCGAAGAGCCTCCTTCAAGTGAGAAAACGAATGTCCCCGATCTAGTGATTCCCAAAAATCCCGCTGTCAAAAACCGCAAGTTCTGGTGAGGGGAATTCGCCCGGATCAGTCGTACAAGATGACCGAGAAGCCAGCTCTGGTGGAGAGTCGGAGGGGTCTGAGGGCGAACAGATACGGGTTGCCAAGTCGCGCTCTCGGTCGGAGTTACGTCGGCGTCCTTCCGGGGAGGGATCAGCGTCTGCTCCTATCGAGATCGGCAATGCTTCCACTGTTCCGCCCCGCAATGAGTCCAGCCGTTCGTCACCTGTGTCCCCAGTAGCTCCCGAGACGGGCTCTCGGGGAAACGTCGAAGACCTGCAGTTCGAAGCTTTTGGCCCGCTGAGGGGGTTTGTTCCTGCCGCCCGAGATCCTCGCCCGATGGCTTCCGAAGAAGTGGCCCCTTGGATCGCGGACGAAGTCAGCCAGCTGAGTCTCCGGACGCTTTCCGCCAGTGGTTTGACCGCTTGTCGTCGTCCTGGGTGGTTGTTCCAACTCCGCATCGGCCGTGGTGCGTTGGATCGGGGCAGTTACGTTCCCGATCTCATCTCCCAGGCCCATATTACTCAGTTGTACGCGACGGAGCCGTGGAAGGATCTACAGTCTCAAGCTCCGCCCCCTCACACCTTCCAGGAGGATCTGTCGCCTCGACTTGCGGAGATCTTGGGTTGGTATGACGCGTTTGAGGCTGCCAATCTCCAAGCGATTTGGGAATCCACACATTCGTTCCCCATCTCTACTGAGCTACGCAAGGCGGATAGCTGGTTCGCAGGCTTCTAAATCGCAGGAAGAATCGTGGATCTCACGCGCGGGATAATTATTGCAAGCTGCAGAACAAGATATTTGAGAGGATGTGTCTAACCGGGTGTTGTGACTTGGATCTCTGGTTGGACCCACACTTCATTCACTTCCCACTGCCCTTGGAAGATACCTCCTGGTATCCGGGAGCTGAAGCCGTTGCTGCTGGAGTGGATCCTCCGCAAAACCTTGTTGCTGCTCTTGAAGACTGTGATCGTCAGGTCCTTGGCGTACCCACTACCGTTCCGGATCTTCCCATCCCAGCTTCGGTGCCAGTCGACTCTCCATGAAGTTCGTCCACTCGCTGCCGGGGTTCGATCCCGACGCTGCCAGATCCCAACCTCTGTAGGCTGCGTTACTTAACCCCATATATTCTTCTCGTCCACTCAGGCTTTTTCACTCAGGAACCGCACACTCTAACTTCAATCGTCCAAGAAACGATAGTGCGCCTTAGGACTCAAGGATCCAACTCAGAGATCCGAGGATCCCGCCTTAGGACCCAAGGATCCAACTCCAGAACCCAAGGATCCGACTTCAGAACCCAAGGATCCAGCTCCAGAACCCAAGGATCCAACTCCAGAACCCAAGGATCCAACTCCAGAACCCAAGGATCCGACTTCAGAACCCAAGGATCCAGCTCCAGAACCCAAGGATCCAACTCCAGAACCCAAGGATCCAACTCAGAGATCCGAGGATCCCGCCATAGGACCCAAGGATCCAACTTCAAAACCCGAGGATCCGACTTCAGAACCCAAGGATCCAATTGATAAGTGCTCGGGCATCGATCTAGCCGGCATCCGATCCCCGCTCAGAGGTCACCTTTCTCTTTTTCAAAATGTAAATACACAGTGCGTCCACTCGCAGTAGGCTGCCAGTCTTCTTCTTCCACGTTGGCGAGCGCCCTCACCAATGGAAGATCCACCACCTCGGCTACTCCTCTTCATGTGACTGCATCGCTTGGAATCGGTTCCTTTTGCCCCGTTCTTGGAAGAACTCATGCAGTAACGCGCCGCAGTTCAGGTCTGCTTCATCTACCCAGGTAGGGTCCTCGTACCCCTTCAAGAAAACTTGGAATTCTCGTCAGATCCGGCCATACCGAGTGGGTCGTCCGGTCCGGACGTCCGCGATCCGCTCGACTTCAAACTCGCCATCTTCCAGATCACGCTCCCAGCTGTCCTCCGGTAACAAGGCTTCGTCGAAGTCTAAACGATCCGCTTCACCCACCGTCAACTGGATCTTCGGTCGGTCTGGGAATGCCCTGACTGGCTTCAACTTGGAGATGTGCACCACCGGAAACAAGTGGTAGTCTGTACCAACGATTTCCAAACAAGCTGCATACTCGTTCGTCATCTCCGCCACACGGAACGGTCCATGTGTGGTGGAGCGGATCTGGCCAAAATCTGGTTGAGGCCGATCGCGATCGCCACTTGCGCCCAGACACCGACTAACGGAGGGGCCCCCGATGATCCGTGATCTTGCTGCGTGTAGTGTTCACCTTGTGTACCCGTCGGTAGGCGGGTTACGCTCTTCCAGGTGACTTCTGAAGATGTCTTGGGACGAGAAGAATGTCTTGGGTGACGTAGGGGGTGTGAGATAGCGTGGGAATACTTCACTCTACCTCGGAGGGGTTGATCCGGGTCACAGGCG
This sequence comes from Phytophthora colocasiae, assembly GCA_018806915.1. Taxonomy (NCBI): domain Eukaryota; phylum Oomycota; class Peronosporomycetes; order Peronosporales; family Peronosporaceae; genus Phytophthora; species Phytophthora colocasiae. The sequence continues at coordinate 874,419 of JAGKQI010000086.1, read as the reverse complement.
AGTTCTCGAGCCTTGATCCGGTCACCTGGTCTTCGATCCAGGTCTTCCAAAGGTCCAATGTTGGGGATCTGATCCTTCCTTTACGATGCTTGCCGCTTCCTATAGCGGGTGTCTTGATGGGTTGAGAGTCGACGAGATCGTCAGGCAAGCAGCCAATTCCTTCCGATCCGTAGTTCGCACGTAAAGGATAGATCACTAGATAGGGTAAAACTGGCCAATGTATTATCCAGAATTAACCTCTATGCTAGATCTCTTCTCCTTACCTTCTTGATGCCGGGGGGCCAATGTAATTCCCAGTTCCGGTCTTAAACGAAGGCACTTGTGATGTCCAGAGCAAATTCGATTCTGTTTATATTGGTTATTCCTATGTCTACTAGCCCCATCCTCATCTGCTATCCTACGATTACCTGACATCCGGCTACACAGCTGCCCTTCCGATCTTCGATCTTGATCTCACCTAACCCCTGATCGCGATCTCGATCTGCCGATCTGGCGATCAGCCGATCTGGCGATCAGCCGATCTCGATCAACCATCTCGGTCATCGATCTTGGTTCACCGTCTTGAACAATGATCCCGATCAGCAGCCTTCATACTTGATCTCGCGTGCCTGCGTCGTCGACATTCCAGGTCTTGAGCTTCCCAGACTTGATCACCACTCCCCACGCGACTAACACTGCCATCAGGTCCCCTCGGCAGCATCTCACGGTTATGTTGTCACCGGCCCACCATAGATCACACCGATCCCGACCCTCTGTCGCCTTGATCTCCTTCTCATGCGACCTCAGGCAAGGCGCCCTTTTCTCCTCCGACCCTGAGCCGCCACGCGGGACCGCACGACGGGTTCTCCAATCACTTAGTCTCACTTGACCAAGACGCCATCCATTCATCGCTGGCGAGATCCAGACGAACATCGATCTGGATCCATTCGTCAGCCATCGTTCGCGCAATCTGGGGTCATCAACTGACATCTTGCTTCGCCAGAGGCCCCTGTCGCTTGATCCGACTCTCTTAGGGCCTGACGTTGCCTTTTCTCGGATTTCTTATTCGCGCTTCACCACATCCGCCCCCAGCCTGCAAGTTGGTCCGTCTCGGTCCACTTCAGGTCTCATTCTCCAATCTTCAGCCCAAGGCACAAGTCACCCTGACAACACTTCGACCACCACCAACGGATCCCTTCCAGTCTCCATGAGCCAGCAAGGAAGTGATCCTGGAGCGATTATTTGCCTACACCTCCCGATTCCCCAAGATCCCCTGACGTTCCGCCATCTCCCCATTCCGACATCTCGCGACGTTCGTCGGGTCCGGCTCCAGACCACGGCACGCCCGCTCTCATCCGATGAGGCTGGGCCGATGCCGGGCAGTCCAGGGTGGATCGCCTGGTGCGCGAACGTGATCAACTAAGTCGTGAAGCCATGGAACTTCGGGCGCATGTCGACGCCATGGAGCGGTTCCGGGCAGACCAGCAGGGCGAGATTGCGCAGTCTGGAGCGCGAGATCGCTGATCTCGCGGAGGAAGCCTCTGATCTCGATGGATTGCGTATGCAGGTTCACCAGCTCCGATCGGAACGCGACGAGTTCGCGCGGCGTCTCAACTCTGCCCAGGCAGACCTAGATCGAGCTACAGAGGACAGGGATCGTCTGACCGAAGAGGTGGAACAAGCCACCAACGAGATCCAGGATCTCCAGGCGGAAGCCCGGATCCATGCTTGCGATCTGGCTGAGGCGAAGCAAGACTCCATCACTGCCAAGGCCAGCTACAACCGATCTCGGCTGATCTTGCACATCTCCAACTGGATTCCAGCCCCACGCCTTCGACAGGGGCTCCCACCCGATTGGCCCTGGCTGAGCGAGATCGAGCCTTGGCGGACTCCGCCCGAGCGATCGCTTCCTGACCAGTATCGCTGGTGAACGTGACCCAGCCACCGATCAACTCGCTCACGCTAACTCCGAACTGAACCGAGTCACTTCGGAGCGGATCGCCTACTCGTGGAACGAGACCAAGCGTTCGCAGATCGTGACCAGAGCACAGGCGGATCTCAGCGCCGAGCGACAACGATCCACTCGTCTAGGTGCGCATATAGTCTAGATCCTCCACCTGACCATGATCACTCATATTCTGTTTGTCGTAGAGGATGATCTGATCGGTACCCATGCCGAAGTGCAGGAGTTGGAAGCGAGTCTTCAGGCATTGCAGGAGAACTACGATCAGGCAGAAGGTGACGTAATGGCGACCACCAACGTCCTGACCGAAATGGTGTCTCGGCTCCGCGCTGCTCAAGATGAACGGGGGGTCAAACGTGCTCTCAGTCCGCCCCCATCTCCTGCTACATCGCCCCCGCACAAGACCTCGCGGACGGAGCCTCCTGGCCGATCACGACGCGGCCCCACCTGATGTTCCAGCTGGAGACCAACCCGGTGGCCAGGCCCAGGCGACCGAGCTCGAAGAAAAGCACGAGGAAAGCCCAGACCCCTTCGATCTGGGTCCTGAACCCGCGATCCCGACTGGGCCGGATGCGGAGGAAGCAGATCGCACCCAGGCCACCTCGCAAGTGACCGTGGAAGCACCTTCCCCGAAGAAGGGTGGCTCGGATCGGTCCAAACGTAAACCCGATCCAGAGCATGACGATGACGCGGAGGATTCTGGCGCTGGGATCCGACGACGCTCTTCCGGGCTACGATACTCCGATCGCTGTCGTGGCACCGCCGGCATGGAAATCCTCCTCCAGCATCCGGTGATCAAGGGGCCTGCTCCATCGACGCCTCCGGCGCAGCCGACACCTCCGGGCGGCAGTTCCCCACAGACTCCAATCACTTCTCCTCAGGGTCTCCGAGGGGTAGTCCAGCTGGCGGGAGCCCTCCCGGTGGGGATCTCCGGTGGCGGCTCTCCCGGCGGCTCGCCACGCCCCAGCTGCACCCTCCCCTGTTCGCGATCAGCTCGTCTATTCCCGGGTCTGCGACCGTCCGGCAGTTTGCGGCTGGTGATGTCTTCCCGTGGGAGCCGATGTTCGTCGGAACTTTGGCGATCGTCGGTATGATCCTTCCACATTGTCCAAGAGGTTGCTGCTACCTCCCGGATTCCTCTACCCCGCGAGATCACCGGCTAATCGCCCTTCCCGAGCCGGGGTCGGTTGGTTGGCTAGCCTGATCACTGGGCCCAACGTGCAGGCCCTACTTGCTACCCGACCTTGGGAGGTGCTCCGCAACCGACCGGCCCCCCTCACCTTCGATCTCGGTCTACATCGTCGTGCTGGAACCATGCTGGGGCAGATCGCGGATGCCTACGCCGCCTTCGAGTCAGATCACCTGCAGGCCTACTGGGAATCGACCCATTATCTCGAGATCACGAAGGCGATGTATGAAGCTGATCCTGATCTCCGTCGGTATTACCTCGAGCGTCGGCAACGGCGTAGCCGTACCGGAGAACGTTGGCGGCTGCTGTTGGGACGATTCCTGCTCATGATGAGGGCGATGTGGGCGGACATCGATCTTCTGCTCGATCCCTACTTCCTGCACTTCCCTACTATCCGTGATCGGGTATACTGGTACCCCGGATCGGCCTCTCGAATGGCTAACCTGGCCCAGCCGACTCTGAACCGACCGGAGCCCACCGATCTGATCTCTGCGTTGGCAGAATGCGATCAGGAGGACCCTTGGCGCAACCATTACCGCGATCGGCCGGCAGATCACCCGTCCCGGCAGATCCCACGGCTCGAAAACAAGTTTAACCCGCCTGCTCCACCTACACCTCCTGGGACTCCCTGATCCCGCGATCTCGACCAGTCCGGAGGTGATCAGCTGAGCCCGGAGTCGGTCAGCACGCTTACATATTCTCTATCACGATCCGGTACTTCGCCACGCGATCCTGACTCCAGCTCAGCCTCTTTTCAATTCCACGTAATCTTTCCAGCTTCAAAACCAGCGTTCTTCTCCATACTTACTCCACAGTTTCGATCCCACTTAGCATCTTCGAAATCTCCACACCTTCCATCCAATCACTCCGGTTTCACATGCATATACAAGAAAAATATAAAATCTCCACAGAAAATATAAAATCTCCACATCCGGTCCAGATAGACATCCAGATCAGCATCCGCGATCTCGGCGTTGTGACCCGGTCACGTCGCCTTCTCTGCGTCTACACCTCTTCGTGCGACTGCATCACGCCAAACCGATTTCGGTTAGCATGATCACGTAGGAACGCGCTCAGTATGGCTCCACAGTTAAGATCAGCTTCGTCGACCCAAGTTGGTTCATCATAACCGACCCAGTGCACCAGGAATTCACGATAGATCCGGCCGTAGCGAGTCCGTTTCCCACTTCGCATGTCCGAGATCCGTTCGACCTCGTACCGTCGGCATCCAGATCTGGGACCCAACTGATCCTCCGGAAGGAGGATCTCATCGAAATTCTAGCCGATCTGCTTCATCCACAGTCAACTCGACCCGCGGTCGATCCGGAAAATTCCGCACCAGCTTTAGCTTAGAAACATGGACCACTGGAAAGATATGGTAATCAGATCCCGCGATCTCCAGCTTGATCGTGAATTCGTTGAGCTTCTCTGCAACACGGAACGGGCCGTGCCAAAGGTGAGCGAGTTTACGTGCATACCCTTCCTTCACACGATCTAGGTATAGCCAAACTCGTGATCCAGCTTCGATCTGATGCGGATCGACATTCTCATTGTGCCGATCGGCTCGATCTGCAATCGCCTCTCGTAGTCTAGCGTTGACCTGCTCTCGCGACTGCTGGTAGTATCTCTGAACCCGATACCTCCACCGTCTTGGATCGCGATCGTGGCGTCTGGTCGATCCGATCGGGATCGTTGCCTCCAACGTCGATCTCGGATCCCATCCATGTACTCAGGTAATGAGGGGTATCTCCCGAACCCGATCGTGAGCCGTATTAATGGCGAACGTCAGTCTCTCCGCGTATTCATCCCAGTCCTTCTGATCGAGATCTTGAACATACATCTTGATCGCCCTAGTCGCCGTTTGCACCATCCGTTCCGCAGTCCCGTTGGCTTGCGGCCGGTAGGCCATCGTCGCCCGTTGTCGCTGCCCCAGGATCTTATTGAACGATCTGAAGAAGTCGGACATGAAACCGGTTCTCGATCGTGCCTGATCATCTCGCTAGCACCAAATCTGCGGAACACGCATTCTTCATAAGATTCCGCGACGGTCTGGGCCGATCGGGAGGAACTGGCCTTTGCGATCACATATCCCGTGAACAGATCGACCCAGATCAGTAGTTCGGTGTTGCCTTTGTTGGATCTGGGCAGAGAAGGTATGTGATCCATTGCTATGATCTGGAATGGGTATGTCGCCTGCAGATTCCCGGCGACTCGCCCTGGATCGTGGGCCTCCTTCCCGGTCTCACAATCTACACACTCGCCTACGTATCGCTGCACGCTCCGATATAATCCCTCCAGTGGAAATGATCTCGGATCCGCTGATAAGTGCGTCCGATCCCTGATGTCCTCCTTCCAGAGTCGTATGGTGGAGGAGACATCCTGCTGTAGCGTTTCTGGAACTACAAGTCTCATCAGGCGATCGCGATCACCTCTTGATCTCGGCCCTGGTGGGCAGTAAAACAACAGATCTTGTTCATCTACCTCGTACTCGGAGGCGATCTTGGCGTAGGATCCGGATTCGGCTCGAGTAAGATCCGCGATCTGCCCAGCCAGGTACTTCTTTAGTCCTGCGATCCAGACCTCCTCGTCCTGGGCTCGCCTGATCCGATCAACCCGCATCTCCCGGATCAGTTCCTTCCTCGCAAGACAGCGGCGCCAGGTCGCGCTCGGGCTGCACGCGTGGCTACTGCCGACACTTGCACAGATCGATCTTCAACTCGAGGGATCAACACCTCATTAAGCCGATTCAGGGTGATCAGATCGCATCGATCTGTCTCATCGTGGACTTCGATCCCGCTTCCTCGCTGCAGCGCGGCACTCGCCAAGCTATCTGCGCTCCCCATTCCAGTCTCTCTTCACATGGACCAGCTCGTGATCTCCCCAATTCCGCAAGTGATCTAGCACCTTCTGTTTCAGTAGCGTCAATCCTGGCGCCTTGCAGTCGATCTCGCCCCGGACTTGTCGGATTACCAGATTCGAATCGCCACAAACGACCAAACGGCGGCGTTCTAACTGTGCGATCATGCGCAAGACCTAGCAAGAGTCCACGGTATTCCGCTTCATTGACAGTGAGGCTTTCAGCATAATCCGATCTAGCCTTGATCACCTTCCACTCTGGTAAACTCCACACGATCGCGCTGAAAGCGCCTCCTCCTCGTTTCACGCGTGCCGATCCGTCGAAACTTATAACCCACAACTCCTCATCTGGGTCTACAGTGGGGATCGGCATCTGGATCCGACGTTTTGGCTCCTTTCGCGGCGCGATCGCGATCAGAGCTTCGTCGATCTCCGATCGGGGCGTTATGTTAGCTGCGATCGCCCCCAGTATTTCATCCTCTCCCTTCGTACACTTCGTGATCTCGAGCGTCCATGGGGACAGAAGAGCAGACCATTGTCCCAGACGTCCTTGGAGGCCGGCAGACTTGAACAGCCAGGCAAGCGTCGAGTGTCGGGTTAGGACCTTGATCCGACGTCCCACCAACAAGGTGTAGTGTAGATCCAAGATCCGAAGTAGAGCTAACACCTCCTTTTCGGCAACATTATAATTCAGCTCGTTGGTCTTCAAGGTTCGGCTGGCAAACGCGACCGGGTGGTAGATCTGGTCGTGTTCCTGCATTAGTGCGGCGGAAATCGCCCAGTCACTAGCGTACACGATCACCACGGGTAACTTCGGCGTCGAAGTGGCGAAGGATCGGGGTCGACGCGATCTTGGTCTTCAAGGCTGTAAACGCCCTGTATGTCCTACCCCACCTCTCGTCACCAGTCTTTAGGCCCAGGTTGGTTCCGATCTCGCTTGAACAGGGTGAAGACATCGCCCCAAGTCAGGATCCGTTGTACTATCGCTTTCTTTGAGTCGGGATATCTAGCGATCTATCCCGATCCGACTTAAGCGCGACGGGATCTTGAGTGATCAGGTCCATGCTATCCATGATCTTTCGTAGATCTGGTCGCTTCTTCAGTTCTGCGAACTCCACCTCACGTAGTTCATATAGGACCGATGCATAGATCGCATAATCCTCGATGAACCGACTATAGTAATTCAAACTTCCAAGGAACGATTGCATGGATCGGAGTGATCCAGGGAATGGTAGATCCGTCAGAGACTTCAGGTCCTTCGGGTTTGCCTCCAATCCGTCGATCGACACTTTGTGTCCGAGATATTCCACCTTATCCATGCCCCAGAAGCTCTTCGCCACACTGATCGAGAGATTCCATTTATCACAGGCCTCCAATAGGTCTTCCACCCGATCGCACATTTGATCCCATGATCCAGCCGTGATCAAGATATCGTCGATGTATGATCTCCGACCTAGCACCGACGGACGACCGGGATCTTCCGGGATCCCTGATTCGAACACATCCGCAGAGCCTTCCACATCTCCGGACTGGGAGATCTTCAGAAATCCATATAGGGCATTGTCCACAAGGCGTTGATAGATCTGAGGGGCGTTCTTCAGCCCGAACGGCATGCGATTCCACTCGAAAAGGCCAAATGGAGTGATGAAAGCCGAGATCGCGCGAGCTCGATCGGTCATTGATACGACCCAGAATCCACTCGCCATGTCTAATGAACAATACCACAGAACCTTGTCAAGATCTTCTAACAGGTCATTGATCAAAGGCATCGGGTTGATCATCAGCCTTGTGAGACCGTTCACCAGCCGATAATCGATACATAGTCGGATGTCTACACCGTTCTTCTTGATGATCACCACGATCGGAGATGCCCATGGCGATGTCGATGGCCGAATGATCTTGGCAGCTAGGAGTCCTTTGATAAGATCCGATACTTTCTCGCGAAACTGTGGCGCCACCTTTCGGACTCAAGTTGTGCGATCGGCTTTGCATCACCCACGTCGATATCGCATATAACACCCTTGGCCGCTGAGGAAGTGCGTTTCCCTTCCGATCAGGAGATGTCGCTTCTTCCAAATAATCTGTCGAAGTTTCTCGATCTCCTCCGGGGTAGCTGATCCCGGATTCCCTACTTGCAGATCTTCAATCCTGACTTCTTCGGTGGTGCGGGAGATCTGGATCTCTGGTACTACTGCGAGATTATCGGCTAGATCGTCGGTCGAAAACTCACCACTTTCGTGTAAGTGGGTCTGATCAGCGTTCTCGATCCCTTCAGGAGATGTCGGATCCGGTTCATCCGTTGATTGATCACGCAGCCTATCGTCCTTGGCTGTCAAGATCGGGGTGTCTTTAACCTGGGGACGGCATCGGCGTCGGATTCATGTTTGATCTCGATTTGAAAATCTGGTTTTTCTGTTTTTCCTCGATCTCTTCTTCGCATGTCCGATCTCTGTCCGATCTGGGGCCTGATCTGGCAAGCTCTCATTCGTCTCAGTCTCACCGCCCCTGCCAGCTTCGCCACTCGGGGTCTTGTCGCGGAACTGATCGTGATCGGTGGGAAGTATCCATGGGATCCGGTTGGGGATCGATGAATGCGACCTTGACTTCGGCTGTATCGGTTGGTGATCGCGGTTCCGGTGTCGATATTGCGCAGGATCAGGGTCGGTCCTGGTTGCCCCACCTCGGCGGAGTATGGATCGCGGCGTAACGTAGGTCGGCCGTTCGACCGACGGTAAGGGATCTCCACGGATTCCTGAGGTTCTGGTCTTGCGTCCACAGTCGCTTCTAGAGCTAGATTCTGCCACTCCATGTAACGTCGGGATCCGATCGACACAAACCCGGGAATCGAGGCACTTTTTCCTGATCAAGTACCATTCCAACATGTAATCTGTGATCCAGTCGTAAAATCTTCTGCTCAAATTCGTGATCACTAAGTACCGAGTTCGGCCGGGTCCATTCACCACTGTAGGTGCCCATTGGTCGCCTCTGGTCACCCCACAATTTTTCTGTCGCCGATAATTTCACTCTCGATGCGATCTCTTCAGATCCCCAACTGGGATATGTAGATCTTCCTCCAATTTTACCGATCTTACCTTCTCCCCGAATAATCTCTTGCGACCACTAAGTGGGATCCCCACTTCATTAGGTAAGCACATCGATCCCTTCCAGATCCATCCGGACTCCAGCCGGGATCATGAAATCCATACCAGGATCGCATCTTGCCCGGATAGATCCCCGATCCAAATATCGAAAAAGTAGACCAAGTATCCCGCAAGCGTGATCTTGATCTCGTTCTTCCCTCGGTGTACACATTATCACCGATCCCAACACACTCCTGTCTCTGACTAGTGTCAAAGTGGCACCCAACCTTACGAGCAAGGCGGTATCCAAGATGGATACCTCGGCGCCAGTGTCCAGGAGCAAGATCGCTCTTTCGTGATTGATCTTGCCTGAGATCTTGGCTTGGCGGAACCATTTTCCGGGTGCGTGGTATTTCAATACCCTGGACTCTCCTTCCTTGAGATCCAGAGCCACTTCCGCCCAGATCGAGAGAACTCATCGATCCGGGGAAGACTCATGATCTTAGCAGTATACGAATACAACTTACATGTATTACCGCGCAGATCCGAATTCTCCCTATCTTGATCTCTCGATTTCTTGTTCACATATGCATAGATGCAGTACTCAGAACGCTCGGCTCGTACCGGTTTCCAAACCGGCGAGCGTCCTAGTTTACACATCTTCTCCACCTTCTCGGGGAACAATCCGGTATGTCGGGTCAGGTCGTACCACTTGCGGATCTGGTTGTAGAATTCTTCCATGGGGCATTCTCCAGCTTCATGGATCTCCCACAACCACGGCAGGTATACAGACAGCGATCCGTTGGGTGACCCTCTTCCCACTTTTCACAAGTTAGACGTCTCCAGCAGTCCAGATCCGTATGCTTCCGCGATCCACAGTGTGAACAGCGACCTCGATCGTGGTCTGACGTACCCTGCGATCCGCGATCCGGCCTCGAGTCTTGCGCGTTCACCTGCGATCGCGACTGATCCTGTTGGTGGGGAACGCCCCAGTGCCGATCTGCTTGTCTTCCGACGCGGCAAGATATATCCTCCGGAGATCGCCTTCAGAATCGGATCCGTCCGATCCGGATACTTCCTCTGATTCCGAGCTCGGATCTTGGGCTTGGATCGCCCGTACCACCGCTCGGGTGGGTGCCGGGGCACTGGCCGGTGCTTTGTCTATACTTCGATCCGAACGCAGATTTACGTTGTCTGCTTTTCGCCCGTTCCCGGGCACGAAGTACCTCCTCCAGTTCATCGACGTCGCTCAGTCGGAGTAGGGTCAGCCGATCAGCTAACTCCGGATCTCCCAATGTCTCGATGTAGTGGTCTACATGTTCCCGGCGGGCCTTAGGGCTCCCATCCTTGATCTTCAGTCTAGCACGTAAAGCCGCCACGTTGAGCCGGTAGAGGTAAATCAAGGGAGTTTCTTCCGATCGCTTGCGAGCGTGATAAATGTGCCACGCGACCGACATACCCAACCCACAATACTGGGTCTGGAAACCGTCCAGCAGATCCGCCCACTTGGTTTTCGTCGTTCGACTGAGCTGCCTGTACCAGTTCTTTGCCGGTCCCACCATCAGATCTGCAAACGTGAGGCATTTTTCTTCTTCCGTAGCCTGATCACGCTGGAACGCTGACTTGACCTTACTGATCCAGGCCCGAGCGCGATCTTCGTCCAGATCTTTACCCGCAAAATCTTTCAGATCTGAGATTGCTGAGATCCGGACCCGCTGGATCATCGACGATCCTCCTTGACTGATCGCCGCGGCTGCGATCGCAGCTCGGCACGCCAACTGTCCACCGGAACATGGTATGCCCATATCGTCCGGATCGTATTCCCATGCATCCGGATCCGAAGGCCGTAACGGACTCCATTTCAACATCCAACTCCCTTTGATCGGCGATCGGGGTGTCGCGAGATTCCGTTCTTTAAGAAACGATCCATCGCCATTTGAAAGTAGTCGTCCAGCTTGTTGCTCGATCCCGTGGAATTAGTCGTCGGCGCGGTCTGGTCTGTCCGGGTCCGGCGATTTTCTTGCTGATCAGGTGTCTTAGCCTCCAGTTTCGTGGCCATCGATCGTGTATCTTGTTTCTTCATACGCGATTTCACAAATTTGGCACCGGAGGGGCCTAACGACATGCGTTGCAGCCTTCTCGGGCTGTCGGAATCTGGTTCCGAGGTCGCTGACGCGTAGCATGACGATCCAGTCTGATAACCTAGATCGGGCGTCAGTGGGCGTTCGCGACCAAGACTTTGAGAGAGTTGAATAGGTCATGGGTTGCATACTGGAATCGCTTCCAGTTCCAGGTCAAATAGAGAGTTTGGGTCGAATTCTCCAGCCACTAAACCAGCCTCTTGGAGCAGATCAAGTAGAATCTTCACCGCGTTCAGGCGGTCCGAGCTAGTCCGGGGTTTCGACACTGGGCCGGTGAGGTTACCGATCTGGCGGACTTGTATGATCGTAAGAACGGGGTCGTTAAGCAAGGTCTCGCTTAGCATCTTCCTGTAATAGGCCTGCTCGATCGCGTCCTTGGTAATCGTCGATCCCGGGCTGATCATGTCTTCTGGCTCTGAGTCTGGAGCTTTCAATTTCGTCCGGGTGCTCTTGATCTTCTTTTTCTTGGTCGATCTTGAGGCAACAGTGGACTTGGTGAGCAGATTAGGTTTCAGCTTTGCTGATTCCTTATCGATCGTGTGCGGATCTCGATTCTCATCGAGATCCGCGGTGGCCCTCGAAGGGGCCTTGGGAGGAATTCGAGGTTTTTCTTCAAGATCTGGATTGCGATCCAGGTCTGCCTCGTGCCTGTCAGTAGAGATCCTCCCAGAACTCTGCTGATCTGTGGATCTTTCCGTTTTCAGTGGTGCCTCCGCCGATCCAACATTCGTAGGCACTTCTTCCCTTGTTCTTCCTTAATCTTGAGCATCTTCTTGGGACTCCACGGTGATATCCGAAGTCACCAGAAGATCCGGCACGCGCATCATTGTGGTGGAGCGGATCTGGCCAAAATCTGGTTGAGGCCGATCGCGATCGCCACTTGCGCCCAGACACCGACTAACGGAGGGGGTCCCCCGATGATCCGTGATCTTGCTGCGTGTAGTGTTCACCTTGTGTACCCGTCGGTAGGCGGGTTACGCTCTTCCAGGTGACTTCTGAAGATGTCTTGGGACGAGAAGAATGTCTTGGGTGACGTAGGGGGGTGAGATAGCGTGGGAATACTTCACTCTACCTCGGAGGGGTTGATCCGGGTCACAGGCGAGTTCTCGAGCCTTGATCCGGTCACCTGGTCTTCGATCCAGGTCTTCCAAAGGTCCAATGTTGGGGATCTGATCCCTTCCTTTACGATGCTTGCCGCTTCCTATAGCGGGTGTCTTGATGGGTTGAGAGTCGACGAGATCGTCAGGCCAAGCAGCCAATTCCTTCCGATCCGTAGTTCGCACGTAAAGGATAGATCACTAGATAGGTAAAACTGGCCAATTTTTTATCCATAATTAACCTCTATGCTAGATCTCTTCTCCTTACCTTCTTTTTGCCGGGGGGCAAATGTAATTCCCAGTTCCGGTCTTGAACGAAGGCACTTGTGATGTCCAGAGCAAATTCGATTCTGTTTATGGTTATTCCTATGTCTACTAGCCCCATCCTCATCTGCTATCCTACGATTACCTGACATCCAGCTACACAGCTGCCCTTCCGATCTTCGATCTTGATCTCACCTAACCCCTGATCGCGATCTGGCGATCAGGCGATCTGGCGATCAGCCGATCAGCCGATCTCGATCAACCATCTCGGTCATCGATCTTGGTCCACCGTCTTGAACAATGATCCCGATCAGCAGCCTTCATACTTGATCTCGCGTGCCTGCGTCGTCGACATTCCAGGTCTTGAGCTTCCCAGACTTGATCACCACTCCCCACGCGACTAACACTGCCATCAGGTCCCCTCGGCAGCATCTCACGGTTATGTTGTCACCGGCCCACCATAGATCACACCGATCCCGACCCTCTGCCGCCTTGATCTCCTTCTCATGCGACCTCAGGCAAGGCGCCCTTTTCTCCTCCGACCCTGAGCCGCCACGCGGGACCGCACGACGGGTTCTCCAATCACTTAGTCTCACTTGACCAAGACGCCATCCATTCATCGCTGGCGAGATCCAGACGAACATCGATCTGGATCCATTCGTCAGCCATCGTTCGCGCAATCTGGGGTCATCAACTGACATCTTGCTTCGCCAGAGGCCCCTGTCGCTTGATCCGACTCTCTTAGGGCCTGACGTTGCCTTTTCTCGGATTTCTTATTCGCGCTTCACCACACATGCGATCCAATACGATCCCGCAATGATTACGGTAAGATGTTTACGCCACCGATGATTAGACGAGTAGGATGATTGGACGAGTACAGAGTGTTGGTGATTGGATTGGATGCACCAAATGATTGGATGCAGGCCAGGTAGAGAAGACAGTGTAAGCTCATATCAATCAATCACTTCTGAATTTACATTCTACCCCTCAAGTGACTTCCCTCGCCTCGGCCTCCTCGCCTCAAGCCTCGGCAGTCCTCCCCTCGCAAGACAACCTCTGTGACGACCTTCTTCAGGTTATGAGCCCAAGCACGATGTCATCTGTCCAAGATACCAAGATCTCCATCGACAAGTTCAACGGCGAGAACTACGCCACGTGGAACCGTTACATGCGTGGCGTGTTCCTGACCAAGTCGGTGTGGAATGTGGTGAACCGCGAGACGACGCCTACGTTCACGGACTCCAGGGCCAAGGACGAGTATGTCAAGTCGAGCAACGTCGCCTTCGGTCTGATGCTCCTCCACATGGATGCGGACTACCATCATGTGGTCGACGACTACGAGGAAGCCTGGGTCGCGTGGGCGCGCTTGCGTACCCTTTACGGTGGATCGCAGAAGACTGGACGCATTTATCTCAAGCGTCAGCTCTTCAGCATGGAGATGACAGAAGGCGGAAACATCCTTCACCATTGCAACGAGGTCCTCAACATCAGCGCGAAGCTTAGCAGTATCGGCGCCAAGATGGAGGACGAGGATGTGGCGATCTGCTTGCTGCGCAGTCTGCCCAAGAGCTACGAGAACGTCGTGCTCAACATGGAGATGAGCAATGCAGAGCTGCGGACGCAAGATGTGGTGAAGGTGCTCACGAATGAGCATATCAAGCGACAAGGCGAGAAGACTGCGGCGGTGAAAATCGAGGAAGCAGCGAAGGCCTTCAACGCCGAGCGTCAAACTCGCCGGTGTGACTACTGCGGAAAATTGGGGCACGTTATCGACAAGTGCTGGACCAAGCAGAAAGAAGAAAATCGAGGAGCAGCGAAGCTGTCGGTGCTCTCATGCACCTGATGACGTCGACTCGCCCGGACATTGCCTTTGCAGTTGGTTACGTTTCGCGCTTCATGGAGAACCCTCAAGTCGAGCACTGGATTGCAGTCAAGCGCATCTTCCGTTACCTTCAGGGCACCAAGTCGCACGGACTCCGTTTTTCGCCGGCCAAGGAATCGACTTTCGTGGCTATTCGATGCAGACTGGTTTGGTGACCACAGTGACCGCAAGTCGACTTCGGGCTACCTGTTTCAAGTTCTTGGCGGACCTGTGTCGTGGGGATCCAAGAAGCAATCGAGTGTCTCTAAATTCAATAACAGTTCTCATTTTACGGTATTTTGCAGTTTAATTTAGTTATATTTGATTTAATTATACTTATTTAAATAAGTATACTTAAATTAAGTCTATTCTAATTGCACGCTTCCTCATACACGTAAGCGCACGTGTACGCCACCTAATAGGTCTAGGTAGACCCATTACAGCAAACCTGCTGCCAGTCCAGTCAGACCTCAGCATGAAGCTCGTTGCCAGTGACGTCTCGACCAAGTTGGATGCGCCGTTCCGTGAAGCTGTCGGTGCCCTCTATGCACTTGATGACGTCGACTCGCCCGGACATTGCCTTTGCAGTTGGTTATGTTTCGCGCTTCATGGAGAACCCTCAAGTCGAGCACTGGATTGCAGTCAAGCGCATCTTCCGTTACCTTCAGGGCACCAAGTCGCACGGACTCCGTTTTTCACCGGCCAAGGAATCGACTTTCGTGGCTATTCGGATGCAGACTGGGCTGGTGACCACAGTGACCGCAAGTCGACTTCGGGCCATCTGTTTCAAGTTATCGGCGGACCTGTGTCGTGGGGATCCAAGAAGCAATCGAGTGTGTCTCTTTCCACGAGTGAAGCCGAGTACATTGCGCTCAGTCTGGCAATCCAAGAAGGCAAGTGGGTGCACAAGCTTCTGTGTGAGATCCTCGACGCTGCAGGCGAAGACATCCCGGATCTGGAAGATTTTCGAAGACATTCTGTGGTGCATCAATATGACGAATAACCGTGTGAACCTTGGCCGCGCGAAGCACATCGACATCATGTACCCGCGGGGTGATGTGATGGTCGTGTACTGCGAGACTACGACCTTGCTGGCCGACTTCTTTACCATGGGACTCGGCGGACTGTTGAGTCGCCGTCTCGTTCTGCCGGTCGGCACGATCCGGAGATCGCCTGTTTCAAGCGATCATTCACCTCAGCTCTGGCCAGTTGATAGTGTCGCTGGATCCGATACCTCCAACATCGTGGATCTATATCACGGCGTCCGGTATTCCCACGGATAGTGTTGCCTCCAGAGTGGTCTTGGGATCCCAGCCATGGGCGAGGTAGAACGGCGTGTCGCCCCAAGTCCGGTCTTGTGCAGTGTTCAAAGCAAAGGTCAAGCGTTCGGCATACTCTTCCTACTCTTTCTGGTCGGGATCCTGAACATACATCTTGATTGCTCGAGTAATCGTCTGCACCATCCGTTCAGCCGTGCCACTTGACTTGCGGTCGATAAGCCATAGAGGCCTCTCTGGCGCTTGCCCAAGATCCGGTTGAAAGCACGAAAGAAGTCGGACATGAACCCGGGTTCTCGGTCGTGCCGGATCACCTGGCTGGCGCTGAAACGACGAAACACAGAGATCTCATAGGACTCCGCCACAGCTTGTGCTGTTCGCGAGTTATTAGCTTAGACGATCACGTGCAGCCAGTAAAGAGATCCACCCATACCAGAAGTTCGGTGTTCCGTTCTCGGATCTTGGTAGCGAAGGTATATGATCCATGGCAATGGCTTGAATGTTGCCTGGCGACACACCACGGATCTTAGGTCGCCCCTTGCCCGTCTCACAGTCCACGCATTCTCCGACGAACTGTTGCACAGATCTGAAAAGTCCTCTCTAGTAGAAGTGGTCCTTGATCCTCTGTACGTACGTGGCTGATCCCTTGATGCCCTTCTTCTAGACTGCTGTGATAGTGATGCAGCAGGTCCGTCTGGAGCGTCTCCGGTATAACCAGTCGTAACAATCCATATCGATCGGCTTCGGCCCTTCGTGATGGCGTGCAATAGAACAACAACTCATCCTCGTCCAACTCGAAATTGTCTGCTAGCAGACGGCACGTCATGGCTTCAGCCGCAGTCAGGTCCGTCAGCTGTCCACGCAGGAACTACTTCAGGTTGAAAATCCATGTTTCTTCGTTTTGGGCTTGTCGGATCCGGTCGATCTTCAGCTGTTGCACGGACTCCTCGTCGAGTACTCGGGGTCGCCCCTCTCTAGCTCGACTTCGAGTGGTGACTGCACTGATCCGTGAAGCCTGAAGAAGGTCGTCACAGAGGTTGTCTTGCGAGGGGAGGACTGCTGGAGGCTTGAGGCGAGGAGGCCGAGGCGAGGGAAGTCACTTGAGGGGTAGAATGGAAATTCAGAAGTGATTGATTGATATGAGCTTACACTGTTTTCTCTACCTGGTTCTGCATCCAATCATTTGGTGCATCCAATCACCAACATTCTGTACTCGTCCAATCATCCTACTCGTCTAATCATCGGTGGCGTAAACATCTTACCGTAATCATTGCGGGATCGTATTGGATCACCTGCAACACCTTCTTGGATTGCCAGACTGAGCGCAATGTACTCGGCTTCACTCGTGGAAAGAGACACACTCGATTGCTTCTTGGATCCCCACGACACAGGTCCGCCAAGAACTTGAAACAGGTAGCCTGAAGTCGACTTGCGGTCACTGTGGTCACCAGCTCAGTCTGCATCAGAATAGCCACGAAAGTCGATTCCCTTGGTCGGCGAAAAACGGAGTCCATGCGACTTGGTGCCCTGAAGGTAACGGAAGATGCGCTTGACTGCAATCCAGTGCTCGACTTGAGGATTCTCCATGAAGCGCGAAACGTAACCAACTGCAAAAGCAATGTCCGGGCGAGTCGACGTCATCAAGCGCATGAGAGCACCGACAGCTTCGCGGAACGGCGCATCCAACTTGGTCGAGACGTCACTGGCAACGAGCTTCATGCTGAGGTCGACTGGACTGGCAGCAGGTTTGCAGTTCTGCATGCCAAAGCGCTCCAGGATGTCGTTGATGTAGCGAGCTTGACTCAATGTGACACTGCCATCCGCATTGTCGACCACCTCAATCCCCAGAATGAAGGAACATTTGCCGCTGTCGGTCATCTCGAATCGTGCCTTGAGCTGTTTCTTGATTTCAGCAATGATCGTCGAAGAGCTTCCGGTCACCAAAACATCGTCGACGTACATCAGCATCAGAACGCAGTCACCATAAACAACCTTGATGTAGAGGCACGGATCGTAGCTCGAAACGCGAAATCCGATGGAGCGCACATACTCGTCGAAGGTCTCATTCCACACTCGAGAAGCTTGCTTGAGACCGTAGATCGCCTTGAGCAGTTCCACGCAGTCGTAGCCGTCATCAAGTTCCACGCCTTCTGGAACACTGCAGAACACCTTCTCCTTCATCAAGCCGTACAGGAACGCCGTGACAACATCAAGTTGGTCGAAGGGCCAATTGAAGAACTTGGCCACAGCGATGATCATTCGCAGCGTGACGTACTTGACCACCGGCGAAAACGTCTCGGTGTAGTCGATACCATACTTCTGCACAAATCCTTTCGCGACGAGTCGAGCCTTGTACTTCTCGATGGACCCGTCGGCTTTACGCTTGATCTTGAACACCCACTTGGTTCCGACTGCGCGTTGGTTGTTCGGTAATTTGGCGCCACGAAACACTCCACGAAGTCGCATCGACTTGAGTTCTGCTCGAATCGCCTTGCGCCAGTGGACTTGGTCTTCGCCGCTCACAGCATCTTGGAACGTCTTTGGCTCGGCGCTGTCACTCGTCTCCACTGCATTCGCACTCGCACGCCAGTACATCGGCTGAGTCGAGTCATCATCATCATTGTCTTCAGATTTGGCTTCTTGATGGTCGGAGTCCGGAGCGCTTGCTTCTTCTAGTCCAGCACTGCGACGCGGTCGACGAACATGTTCACGATCCTCGGCGTTAGAACGAGCCTTGCGTTTCCCCGCCTGCTTGAATTCACGCGTTCCATGGTCGTTCGAAATCTCGAGGTCTTCAAGGATATCCGCAGCATCTTCGACATCTTCATCATCATCCACAATATTGGCGTCGTCGAAGGTTGATTCGTCGAAAGTGACATCGCGAGAAATCACTACCTGGCCCGCCTCGATGTCATAAACGCGATACGCCTTCGAACGCTCTTCATAGCCCATGAAAATTCCTTCACGAGCCTTGGGGTCCACTCTGAGTCGCTTCTCCTTCGGCGTCAGGACGTAGGCCTTGCACTCCGAAAACGCCCATGTGCTTCACGTTGGGCTTCCTCTTGTACACAATCTCAAACGGCGTTTTCCTGGGACCTTGGGTGATGGCAGTCGATTCTTGATGTAAATTGCCGTCATCGCCGCTTCCGCCCAGAACGTCTTGTCCAAACGTGCGAAGTGAAGCATGCTGCGCCCGATAGTCACAATCGTCCGGTTGGCGCGTTCCGCAGTAGCATTCGTCTGATGCGCATATCGAACCGTCGGCTGGACTTCAATGCCATGATTGTCGTAAAAGGCCTTGAGCGAGTTAGTCGCGAACTCCTTGGCACCGTCATGACGCACGAACTTGACCCTGGCATCGAATTGGCGCTCCACTTTAGCGATGAACTTGCGCAGACTGTCTTCACTCTCCGACTTGGCGCGCAAACAGAATCCCGTCATGCAGCCGCTGGCTTCGTCAGTGATCAGCAGTAGATACTTGCTGCCACCAAGCGACTCTTTCTCCATGGGGCCACAAAGGTCGAAGTGCAGGAACTCGAATGGCTTGTACTTGGGCTTGTCCGGGTTACTCGAAAAGGGTTTTTGGACCATCTTCCCTTGCTGACACCCGCGTCATCCGCTTGAGTTCTTCGACGAGGTCGGCATTTTCGCGCCCGTCACCATGCCGCTCGAAACCATCTTCCGTAGCACGTCGTTCGGAGCATGACCCATCCGCGCATGAAGATCGACACTGTTGATCGAGACCGAAGTCGTCGAATTGGCAGAACCCTTGGGTACTCGTAGCCAGTAGAGCCCGTCGATCAGGTCCGCGGAAGCAACGATCTTCTTCGACGACTTGCGCGCAATGTGCATCTCGGAGCCGTCAAACACCACCTTGAAGTCTCCACCTCGGTTGATCTGAGGCACAGACAGCAGGTTCTTGTTCATACTCGGTAAGAGAGCATCTTCGATTCGGACGTCGCGCACACTCCGGTTGGGCAGAATCACTTGTTGTACAACGGTACCAACTCCCAAAATCTTGGCCGTTTGACCGTTGGCAACTGTGAGTTCGCCTTCGTCAGCGCGTTGATGTCGATGAACTTGGACTTGTCGTTGCAAATGTGGTGGGTTGCGCCACTGTCGATCGCCCATGAGCCTTGAAACTTCTTGCCCGACGACACCCACACGCTGTCGACATGGAGACCGCAAACGCGATGTAGTCGTCATCCTCGTTGCACCACTCAACGTTGCTGGCACCGTGGCATAAGCCAATTATGGACCTCCTAAAACTGTTTGTTATCTATTTCTAAAGGGTCTGCCAACGTGTGGTTGGCAGAAACTCTGCTCAGTGATTGGTAAAACCCGTTACTTTCTACCAATAATATGCATAAATGCACACGAACCACCCAATAATGTGGTTCGCCTCATGTATCCTTTGGTGTGTACAGCACACCAAGGTCTGAGGCTCATTTCAACCTCTAACAGTTATCCTAACTGTTAGAGTTACAAGTGGTACTACCACTTGTACGTGTAACCCTGTTACACCATCCCCCGTTAAGATCTCGACGTATCGGTCTCTGATACGTCAATCAACAGAACTTGACAAGACCGTCAAGTTCCCGAGAGAAATCCGAGTTCATTTCGCAATGGACTCGCCAGCATACGTCTCCGTCCGCTTCTGCGGACGCGCAAAGCCTCACCTGCTGCCTCTGCAGCAGGAACAACGACTTCAGCAGTGCCCACTAGCACCGCTGCTTCCAGTGGTCCGACAGAGAAGCTCTCTGTCACCAAGTACCATGCTCTCCATAAGGAGAAGCATGAGAAGAATAAGAAGTCTTATTCTCTAGCAGAGATTAAGAATCCTGCTGTCCCTCTCAAAGAACTCTTTGAAGAGGACTATGAAGACATCCTCGACTACGACGAGGATGGTCGAGGAGGCGGAGGTTGATGTCAAGGCCCCCGCACCCGTGTCTTCGTCCGAAGACACGTCAGACCCACCCGTGGGATCTCGACGACCTCGTGTTGAGGCCTCGGACGCTTCAAGCTCGAAGCGTCCGCGCAGTGATGATGAAGCGTCCCCAATGTCGAGGGCGCTCACTGCACCGCGCACTGATCCGCCAGTGCGCACGCCATGGATGCCTACTGAGGCGGAGATCCATGACCGGTTCGGTGCTAGTTCACCACCGAACCCGATACTGTTGTACTCATGCAACAGTACCAACGACGACGACGTCGCCGCTAAGGTTGTCTTTGAGTCCGAGACTCAAAGACGCGACTACTATATCGGGCTCTTCCACGAGCTCCGATACTATGCAGCGAAGAAGACTTCGCGCAAGAGCAAAGTGCCAGAGTGGCAGGCACTTTGTCAGTCGTGGAACGCCTTTGTTGAGAACTTCAACAAAGACCCGAAGGCATATCGCGATCGCGTTGCTGCGGCTCGCGATCGCTACTACACTTACACTACACGTGGTAAGTGTGAACGCCTCCATGATCAGTCATGGAAGCGGGGATCCCATGTGCCGTTCCCTTTGGCACACCCTGCCCGTGTTGCCAACCCTTGGCAACACGTCTCTCAGAAAGTGATCTCCTGGGGTACACGCTTGTACGTGTACCCGATCACATCAAGGAGCTTCGTGGTCGTCTCGAGCCACGCGGAGCTCCGAGTGCTGTGGCTGACCGCAGCACTCCTCGTGCAGGGCTTACCCCTGCAAGTTGGCGGTGGGCTTCGTACGCCCTCACCATTTCCGGAACGTCCTCCATCAGGACGTTCCGCGGCTTCCACGTATCTCGATGGGGAGGAAATCCTCTCCAACGAATACGAAAACGAACCCCTTGAGAGTTCGTTCTCTTATGAGCCACGATCCGCTCCACAATCCAGCGGATCGCTCCACGCGCGTCGCGCAACGGCGGCGGAGGGGGTGGGAACACTTCCTCCTCATGGTCAACGCTATGACCATGACGATCGTGCCCTGCACGATCGAGTTGCTGCGCTGGAGCAGACACAGAGCGCTGAGATAGCTGCTCTGAAGCAGGAGGTTCGTGTCCTCCGTGCTGAGGTCTGCGAGGCAGCTCAGACTGCCTCGAACCTCTCGTCCGGTCTTGGGACGAGAGTGAACCGGTTGACCGACCGTGTCGACGGTCTCGAGAAGGCCTTCCAGGCCTCTCGCACTCCTCAGTCGGACTACCAACCCTAGGTAGTCCGTGCTGCACGTACGGCTTCAACCGCCCGACGTAGAAGGTCGGGTGGAGCCTCATGCTGGACGGTATGTCCAGTCGGTACGCGTTGCCGTGCCGTTCAAGTACTTTGAACGGCCCAATGAATCTTGGAGCAAGCAAGCTTGCTCCAAAGTCAGACACTGCATGTCTAGGTAGGTTTTGTGTAGCTAACAAAACTAATGAACCCTTTTTGAATTCATTTGTGTTGCCTCTACCAACAGTATCAGCGTTCAGCTTCTGTCGATCGACAGAAGCTGCGATAGCATCCTGGACAAACCGTATGACGGCTTGTCTTCGCTGGACAAAGTCTAGCGCACCCGAGCTGAATCCTTTCAGCTTGTCGCCCTTGTCAGCAGCAGGCCCTGCCTGCTCGCTATCATCTCTCATGTCTGTGCCCGGCACAGACATCGCGCGCTCGTTCCCGCTCGAACGAGACGTCGCACGCGTCACCGCAGCTGATAGTGTGCTGCTATCAGTTGCATTCTGCGGTTGTTCGGACGCAACCGTAGATCCTCCCCCACTTAAGGAGGAAGCTACCCCGCCGAGCATGCTCGGCAATCGTGGATGCCTCATGACATTCACGTAGAACGGTGTATGCCCTGTCGAGGCATGCACCGAGTTGTTGATGGCAAACTCTGCCATCGGCAAGCACTCGCTCCAATGCGGGAACGAGTGAGCGTAGCTCTTCAACGTGTCACCCAATACACGGTTGACACGTTCGGTCTGTCCGTCCGTCTGCGGATGATCCGCAGTCGACATTGATAACTGTGAACCAAGAAGTGTAAACACTTCTTGCCAGAACCGCGCTGTGAAGCGTGGATCACGGTCCGACTCGAGCGGCATGCCATGGTGTTTGAACACCATGTCAACAAACAGTCGCGCAGTCTGCGCGGCTGTAACAGTAGTTGACGGCAGCAAGATGAACCATCTTGCTGAATCGGTCCACAAAAACAACGATGCCCGTCCTCCGCTTGCTGTCAGGCGGAAGACCGAAGACAAAGTCCATGGACATGGACTGCCAACACTCCGACGGAGTCGGTAGTGATTGAAGAGGAGCCTGCGAGAACTGCGCAGGCTTCACGCGTTGACAAACCTCGCAAGCACGTACGTACTTGCGCACCCACTTGTACTGGTGGTGCCAGTAGAAGTCACGCGTGAGAAGAGTGTATGTCTTCTCACGACCCGGATGCCCTGCCGTGGGGGTGTGGTGGAGCGGATCTGGCCAAAATCTGGTTGAGGCCGATCGCGATCGCCACTTGCGCCCAGACACCGACTAACGGAGGGGGTCCTCCGATGATCCGTGATCTTGCTGCGTGTAGTGTTCACCTTGTGTACCCGTCGGTAGGCGGGTTACGCTCTTTCAGGTGACTTCTGAAGGTGTCTTGTAGGTCGGAAGAAAGTCTTGCGTGACGCAGGGGTTGAGGTAGCGTGGAAGTTCTTCACTCCACCTCGGGGTACTTGATCCCGGTCGTAGGCGAGTTCTCGAGCCTTGATCCGGGTGCCTGGTTCTTGATCCAGGTCTTCCAATAGTCCAGTATTAGGGATTCGGTCCCTTCCTTTACGTTGCTTGCCGCTTCCTTTAGCGGGGGTCTTGAGGGGGCGAGATTCGACGGGATCGTCAGGCTAAACAACTAATTCCTTCCGATCCGATGTATGCACTTAAAGGATAGTTCACTAGATAGGGCAAAGCTGGCCAATATATTATCCAGACTTAACCGCTATACTAGGTCACGTATCCTTACCTTCCTGACGCTTGTAGGGCCAATGTAGTTCCCGGTTCCAGGCGTAGCGAAGACACTTGAGTGGTTCAGGGCAAATTCGAGTCTGTTTATGGTTATTCCTATGCCTACTAATCCCATCCTGATTTACCATCCTACGATCACATGACACTGGCTACATAGCTGATCCCTAGCTTGGTTCCCCTAACCCTGATCGTGAGCCGATTCCGTACTTAACCGAAGCTTGATCTCGCACTTAACCGAAGCTTGATCTCGCACTTAATCGGGACTTGATCGCTGCCTGATCCCGCTTGGTAATCCTTCGGAGAATCCGGATCAAGCCACCAGAAGAGTCTGCGTCGCGCCTGGGGCTGAGCTTGATCCGGAGCTGATCTCGTACTTATACGGGAGAGGATCACTGCGTGATCCTGCGTGATCCCGCTTCGTCGCCGCCCGGGGAAGTAGGATCGTGCTGTTAGAGGCTTCGGGGCGCCAGGGTAAGCCGATCGTGCTCACTTGGGACCCCGTCATCGCTGATCGCGCGAGAACATCCTTGATTTCCCCATTCTTCCTCCGGCAGGATTCGGATCACCCACGAACACCGCTCCACTTGCTCCTCCGCCGGTGTCTCCGTTGCCTGTTCCCCGGCGGGACCCATCGTACCTTCGTCTGATTCGACCCAGATCTGGGGATCACAGGTCCCCCCTGTCGCTCGTTCCGACTCTATTCGGGTTCGTGGCTGATATCGCCTCTCCGGGAAAAATTCTCGTCCGCTTCACCACATCCGCCCCCAGCACGTAAGTTGAGCTGCCGCAGCTCACTTCGGGTTTATTTCCACATTCACCACCTGGAACACAAGTCGTTCAAGTACCACCACTCCCTCACGATGTCCGATCCGCCCCCCTCGCCCCTTTGACGCCGAGAACGCCCTCGAGCGAGCACTCGATCCAATCCGCTCGATCCACCGCCTCCCGCTTCTCAACCCCCGGGGTAAACCCTGAGCTGGTCACCTTGCAAGCGAGACTGGCCCATAGCCAACGGATGCGCGAAACCTTGAGTCGCGATCGGGACCACCTGGACGACACCGTTCGCCGGTTGCGATCCGACATGGAGGATATGGAGCGCTTCCGGGACGACCAGGCGGAGGAGATCTTGCGACTGAACGCCGAAATCGCTCGTCTGCGGTCGGGAACCGGAGATGTTATCGGTGGGGACGCGATCGCCGCCTTGCAAGATCAGCGGGCTCAGCACGACGCCGAACGGCGGGAGTCCGAGCAGCGAATGGCCCGGATCCAGGCGCGGCTAGACTCTGCGCTCGAGGATCTCGACTTCCGGTTGGCCGAACTTCGCGTAGCAGGGGAGACAGAGATCGAACTCCGGGATGAGCTTCAGGATCGCGAACGGGAGCTCGCCGCCGTGCGCCATGACTTGACTCTCACTCAGCGTAGCCTCGACCGCTGGCAGAGGAACGATTCCTTCCAAGGCCCACCAGCGACCATGGCCACGTCCGCTGATCTGGCTCGTCCTTCAGCAGAGGAAGCTCGGTTGAGGTTGGAGTTGACGCGGGCTCAAGCGGAATTGCTCACGGCTCGAGCCGAGGTCGCGTACCTGGAACGCGAGGCAGAGGGCCACCAGGCAGAGCTGGCGCGGGCACATCTCGCCCTGGAGGATGTGTCTGCACCGGATTCTCGCGCTCCTCCCTCGGGCGCAACTGCCGACGCCGCCGCCATCTCCAGTCTGGAGCAAGATCTGGCGGACGCTTTGGGAAATCTGGAAATAATTCAGCACGACCGAGACCAGCTCTCCGTCCAGCATCGTGCCGCGATGGTCGAGCGGGATCAGGCCGTCGCAGACCTGGATCAGGCGATGCAAGATCTCAATCGAGTCACGGTGGATCGTGATCGAATCCAGGTCGACCTGGACGACGCCACCCAAGATCGTTTATCGGTCCTCGCAGACCTTGACGTGGCCCGTTCCGCCCGGGATGCGGCGACACAGGAACTCGACCAACTCCAGCGACAGAACGCGTCAGCCCTCGCTGACCTCGACCAACTCCAGCGACAGAACGCGGAGCTTCGACAGGCCCATCAAGAGCTGGACGCTGATTATGCCGAAGCCGAACAACAGCTGCATCACGCCGAGGATTCCTCTGCTCGGTTGTCCTCGTGGATCGCGGATCGACGGGCGGCTCGTGCCACCAAAAGATCTCGAAGCGCCTCCGCTTCCCCGGCCGTTCCTCCTTCCTCACGCAAGCGTCCAGCTCGGAGCTCCTCAGCACCCCGTGATCTAAAAACTGCGGCTACCGAAGCTCCCGGATCGTCCCAGCCTGTCACACCAACGGTAGTTCCGACCCCGGCAGGATCAACGGCGAGCCCGCTGGATCTGTTGGCGGACCAAGCTTCTGGTCAGGCCGGAGGGGAGGAAACCGACACTCCAGCCCCTGATCCGACCGCAGCACCGACGGATCAGCCCGGATCGCTCCCTGCCGATGGTGACTCGCAGGACGAGGAAGAGGAAGACTCCGACTACGATCCCCAGCACCCATTCTCATCGCCGTCCGAAGAGGACGAGAGTCCAGAACCCAGCAATGGAACTAGTTCTGAGGCCGAATCGGAACGTTCCAACGAGGCGGAGGACTCCGAGGAGGACGATATTCTACACATGAGCCGCCAACGATCTATCTCGACGCACCGGCGCGAGTCCGGTCAGGTTCCGAGAGGCGGACCTTCTGGCGCTCGTGGATCGGGGTCTCCGGACGGCTCAAGCCCATCTCCGGATGGATCTGGCCCGCCGTCTCCGGGATCACCTCCGGGTTCTCCGTCACCGCCGCCACCTCCTCTCGGCGGTTCCCCGCCCCTCGGGCTCCGACCACCCCTGTTCCCGGTCGCCTCTTTCATTCCAGGGTACGATCGGCAGCGTACCTTCGCGGCCGCTGACATCGTACCGTGGGATCCGCAGGTGATCGGGTAGTATTCGATCGTGGGTCTGATTGCCAATTCTCTGGGCAAACGGTTGTTGATCCCTTCGGGTTGGCTGTTCCCTTCTCAGATACAGGCCGGGCCTGCACCGACCCCCGGCACCGAATACCTCAACGGGTTGATCACGGGCGTGAACGTGCTTGATCTGCTGGCTCTCGAGCCGTGGAACGACTTCGCGAACCCGGGTCCCCTCACGTTCGACCTCGATTTGCACGAGAGGGAGGGAACACCCCTCGCGGCCGTGGCCACCTATCGCGTCCTGGAGGAACGGCACCGTCAGGCATTTTGGGAAGCCACCCATAACTTCGAGATCACCTCTGCCATGCAAGATGCGGATCTCGAACTGCAGCGGTATTACGTTGCTCGCAAGGCCAGGCGGAGTCGGGCTGGGTCTGCTTGGCGCCAGTTCCTCGCCTCCTTCCCCGCCATAATGCGCGACCAGTGGTTCGATCTCGACATCCTGTTGGATCCGTTCTTCCTTCACCTCCCCATTCCGGCAGTGGATGTGGTTCGTTGGTATCCCGGCGTGGTCTCTCGGCGTGCCAACCGGGCGGATCCCAACGCGAACGTCCCAGAGCCGGCGAACCTGATCGAGGCTCTGGAGGAGTGTGACAAGGCGGATCCGTGGCGTAACCAGTATCGGCAAGACCCGGTCAACCATCCCGCTACCAGGATCCCCCGCCTTATCGGCAAGTTCAATCCTCCTCCCGCTGGGGCCGCTTCTCCGTAAGTCGTGCTAACTTCGATCACCTGCAGCAAGGCTCGGGGCTTCTCCCCGAGTTGGAACCCCATCCATGGCCGTTCTGCATTCTTCCATCTCCATTCGTAACTCTCATAATCTCCACTCGTGATTCTCGTAATCTCCATTCCCACAGTCATTCCTATCGTACTCCATCATTTTGAGAATGTGATCCCCTTTCATCTCCATCTCGACATCCCGGATCACCATCTTCCAACGTCAAATTCCCTACGCACATGCATATACACAAATATAAAACTCTCGCTCTGATCTGGATTCTCCTCCACATCAGCTTCCTCGATCACGGCGAGGCAACCCTGTCACCTTGCCTGACTTCCCTTACACTTCTTCATGCGACTGCATCACGCCGAACCGGTTCCGATTAGCGTGGTCACGTAGGAACGCGCTCAATATGGCCCCACAGTTAAGATCAGCTTCGTCGACCCACGTTGGCTCATCATAACCGACCCAGTGCACCAGGAATTCACGATAGATCCGGCCGTAGCGAGTTCGTTTCCCACTTCGCATGTCCGAGATCCGTTCGACTTCGTACTCATCGGCATCCAGATCTGGGACCCAACTGTCCTCCGGAAGGAGGATCTCATCGAAATCGAGCCGATCTGCTTCATCTACCGTCAACTCGACCCGCGGTCGATCCGGAAAATTCCGTACCAGCTTTAGCTTAGAAACATGGACCACTGGGAAGATATGGTAATCAGATCCCGCGATCTCCAGCTTGATCGTGAATTCATTGAGCTTCTCTGCAACACGGAACGGGCCGTGCCAAAGGTGAGCGAGTTTACGTGCATACCCTTCCTTCACACGATCTAGGTATAGCCAAACTCGTGATCCAGCTTCGATCTGATGCAGATCGACATCCTCATTGTGCCGATCAGCTCGGTCTGCAATCGCCTCTCGCAGCTTAGCGTTGACCTGTTCTCTCGACTGCTGGTAGTATCTCTGAACGCGATATCTCCACCGTCTTGGATCACGGTCATGGCGCCTGGTCGACCCGATCGGGATCGTCGCTTCCAACGTCGATCTCGGATCCCATCCATGTACCAAATAGTGAGGAGTGTCTCCCCGAACCCGATCGTGAGCCGTGTTAATAGCGAACGTCAATCTCTCCGCGTATTCATCCCAGTCCTTTTGTTCTAGATCTTGAACATACATCTTGAGTCGCCCTGGTGGCCGTTTGCACCATCCGTTCCGCAGTCCCATTGGCCTGTGGTCGGTAGGCCATCGTCGCCCGTTATCGCTGCATTCTTGTGTTTGATTAGTATCAATCTCGGATCCAACCTTACGAGCAAAGGCGGCATCGATAATCGACACCTTGGATGCCGAGTCAAGAAGCACGGTGGACTTGGCGTTGTTGATCTTGCACGTTGCGTTGGCCTGCTTGAAGTGTTTGCTGGGGACATGGTACTTCCAGTACCCGCGTGAATCTCCAGGCATGAGATCCAAGGACATGGCGACTTCGGATCTCTGGTACTCATCGTCTGTAAAGCGGAAGGTTGCAACTCTAGCCGTACGTTTCCCATGAAGTTCACATGTATTATCCAATAGATCCGTTCGCTTGTTGCTAATTTGATCCATGGCCTTCTTGTTCACATACGTATAGATGTAAGACGTTGAACGCTCGTCTCGTACCGGATTCAAACCCGGCGAGCGTCCTAGTTTAACATCTTCTCGGCAGCTTCTGAAGGCATGTGCTAACTTGGATCGAACCACTGCCGGATAAGGTTGTAGAACTCCTCCATATGGCACTTGCCGTGATCGTGAAGTTCTCGCAGCCGCGGTATACGAGGAAGCAACGATCTGACGGGTGACCCCTCTTGCCGCACTTCTAGCAGGTGACACGCTTCCAACAGCCAAGATATGAATGTTTCCTGGATCCGCAGTGCGAGCAGCGCTGTCCTTCGTTGAAAAAACGCGGTCGAGGATCTGAACCAAGTCAGCTCGGATCCAACACCGTCCAATCGGGGTCCTTCTTAGGATCCAAAGTTCCGTCTTGTTCTCCGTTGGTCCGGTTGACATCGAGGTATTCGGTCGGTCACTCGAGGCTGCTACGTACGCTCTGCGGAGCCCCCCATCGGCCCGGAGTCTTCGGAGTCGGATCCCTCAGATTCTACGGCAGAATGGAACGGATCGCGCGCGTCGGACCGGTTGGCTGCGGGGCCGTCGTGGTCTTCGGCCGGAACTTGCTGAATCCTGATGACGGCGTATTCTGTCTGGATCTCGAGCGATCTCGGGCCCGCAGTATGTCTTTGAGTTGATCCGCGTCCGCAAGTCGGAGTAATGTGAGTTGGTCTGCCAGATCTGCATCCCCAAGCGTCTTGATGAAGTGTTCGACGTGCTCGCCGTTGTCGATCAACATAACCGGCATGTAGATTCCATCGTGATCCTGCGTTAGGGAAGCTGAAATGGCCCATTCACTGGCGTAGTCAATCACCACCTGGATCTCGGATATTCCATGTTGGTTGGGCGACGGATCCGGATCCTGACCTGGGCCAATGGGCGGCGTTGTTATCACCTTGGACCTTAGAGATCACGAAGTGTACCAAAGGGAGGACAAGATTTTGGAATCTCGCCGCAAGTATCACCCTGAGATCTGAGGTAGATCAAGCTTTAGTAAACATTGCTTCGAGGAAGGAACCGCGCCGGACGATCCAGATGCCAGAATCGACTGTGGAGCCGTAGGAAGAATTATGAGTACTGTCAGGTTCTCTGCGTATCAAGATGCTGCCTTAATCAACTTCATATCAGGTAACTTCCAGACGATCGCACTGAAAGATCCTCCGCCAGGAGTACAACGGACTTCTATTAAGTTTCGAGTTACTCGAGGAATCTGGCTGGTGTTGGTGATTGGATGCACCAAATGATTGGATGTAGGGTGTTGCAGGTGATCCAATACGATCCCGCAATGATTACGGTAAGATGTTTACGCCACCGATAATTAGACGAGTAGGATGATTGGACGAGTACAGAGTGTTGGTGATTGGATGCACCAAATGATTGGATGCAGGCCAGGTAGAGAAGACAGTGTAAGCTCATATCAATCAATCACTTCTGAATTTACATTCTACCCCTCAAGTGACTTCCCTCGCCTCGGCCTCCTCGCCTCAAGCCTCGGCAGTCCTCCCCTCGCAAGACAACCTCTGTGACGACCTTCTTCAGGTTATGAGCCCAAGCACGATGTCATCTGTCCAAGATACCAAGATCTCCATCGACAAGTTCAACGGCGAGAACTACGCCACGTGGAACCGTTACATGCGTGGCGTGTTCCTGACCAAGTCGGTGTGGAATGTGGTGAACCGCGAGACGACGCCTACGTTCACGGACTCCAGGGCCAAGGACGAGTATGTCAAGTCGAGCAACGTCGCCTTCGGTCTGATGCTCCTCCACATGGATGCGGACTACCATCATGTGGTCGACGACTACGAGGAAGCCTGGGTCGCGTGGGCGCGCTTGCGTACCCTTTACGGTGGATCGCAGAAGACTGGACGCATTTATCTCAAGCGTCAGCTCTTCAACATGGAGATGGCAGAAGGCGGAAACATCCTTCACCATTGCAACGAGGTCCTCAACATCAGCGCGAAGCTTAGCAGTATCGGCGCCAAGATGGAGGACGAGGATGTGGCGATCTGCTTGCTGCGCAGTCTGCTTAAGAGCTACGAGAACGTCGTGCTCAACATGGAGATGAGCAATGCAGAGCTGCGGACGCAGATGTGGTGAAGGTGCTCACGAATGAGCATATCAAGCGACAAGGCGAGAAGACTGCGGCGGTGAAAATCGAGGAAGCAGCGAAGGCCTTCAACGCCGAGCGTCAAACTCGCCGGTGTGACTACTGCGGAAAATTGGGGCACGTTATCGACAAGTGCTGGACCAAGCAGAAAGAAGAAAATCGAGGAGCAGCGAAGCTGTCGGTGCTCTCATGCACCTGATGACGTCGACTCGCCCGGACATTGCCTTTGCAGTTGGTTACGTTTCGCGCTTCATGGAGAACCCTCAAGTCGAGCACTGGATTGCAGTCAAGCGCATCTTCCGTTACCTTCAGGGCACCAAGTCGCACGGACTCCGTTTTTCGCCGGCCAAGGGAATCGACTTTCGTGGCTATTCGATGCAGACTGGTCTGGTGACCACAGTGACCGCAAGTCGACTTCGGGCTACCTGTTTCAAGTTCTTGGCGGACCTGTGTCGTGGGGATCCAAGAAGCAATCGAGTGTCTCTAAATTCAATAACAGTTCTCATTTTACGGTATTTTGCAGTTTAATTTAGTTATATTTGATTTAATTATACTTATTTAAATAAGTATACTTAAATTAAGTCTATTCTAATTGCACGCTTCCTCATACACGTAAGCGCACGTGTACGCCACCTAATAGGTCTAGGTAGACCCATTACAGCAAACCTGCTGCCAGTCCAGTCGACCTCAGCATGAAGCTCGTTGCCAGTGACGTCTCGACCAAGTTGGATGCGCCGTTCCGTGAAGCTGTCGGTGCCCTCATGCACTTGATGACGTCGACTCGCCCGGACATTGCCTTTGCAGTTGGTTATGTTTCGCGCTTCATGGAGAACCCTCAAGTCGAGCACTGGATTGCAGTCAAGCGCATCTTCCGTTACCTTCAGGGCACCAAGTCGCACGGACTCCGTTTTTCACCGGCCAAGGGAATCGACTTTCGTGGCTATTCGGATGCAGACTGGGCTGGTGACCACAGTGACCGCAAGTCGACTTCGGGCTATCTGTTTCAAGTTATCGGCGGACCTGTGTCGTGGGGATCCAAGAAGCAATCGAGTGTGTCTCTTTCCACGAGTGAAGCCGAGTACATTGCGCTCAGTCTGGCAATCCAAGAAGGCAAGTGGGTGCACAAGCTTCTGTGTGAGATCCTCGACGCTGCAGGCGAAGACATCCCGGATCTGAAGATTTTCGAAGACAATCAGTCGTGCATCAAGATGACGAAGAACCCTGTGAACCATGGCCGCGCGAAGCACATCGACATCAAGTACCAGCGCGGTGAAGTGATCGTCGAGTACTGCGAGACTACGACCATGCTGGCCGACATCTTGACCAAGGGACTCGGCGGACTGTTGAGTCGCCGTCTCGTTCTGCCGGTCGGCACGATCCGAGATCGCCTGTTTCAAGCGATCATTCACCTCAGCTCTGGCCAGTTGATAGTGTCGCTGGATCCGATACCTCCAACATCGTGGATCTATATCACGGCGTCCGGTATTCCCCACGGATAGTGTTGCCTCCAGAGTGGTCTTGGGATCCCAGCCATGGGCGAGGTAGAACGGCGTGTCGCCCCAAGTCCGGTCTTGTGCAGTGTTCAAAGCAAAGGTCAAGCGTTCGGCATACTCTTCCTACTCTTTCTGGTCGGGATCCTGAACATACATCTTGATTGCTCGAGTAATCGTCTGCACCATCCGTTCAGCCGTGCCACTTGACTGCGGTCGATAAGCCATAGAGGCTCTCTGGCGCTTGCCCAAGATCCGGTTGAAAGCACGAAAGAAGTCGGACATGAACCCGGGTTCTCGGTCGTGCCGGATCACCTGGCTGGCGCTGAAACGACGAAACACAGAGATCTCATAGGACTCCGCCACAGCTTGTGCTGTTCGCGAGTTATTAGCTTAGACGATCACGTAGCCAGTAAAGAGATCCACCCATACCAGAAGTTCGGTGTTCCCGTTCTCGGATCTTGGTAGCGAAGGTATATGATCCATGGCAATGGCTTGAATGTTGCCTGGCGACACACCACGGATCTTAGGTCGCCCCTTGCCCGTCTCACAGTCCACGCATTCTCCGACGAACTGTTGCACAGATCTGAAAAGTCCTCTCTAGTAGAAGTGGTCCTTGATCCTCTGTACGTACGGCTGATCCCTTGATGCCCTTCTTCTAGACTGCTGTGATAGTGATGCAGCAGGTCCGTCTGGAGCGTCTCCGGTATAACCAGTCGTAACAATCCATATCGATCGGCTTCGGCCCTTCGTGATGGCGTGCAATAGAACAACAACTCATCCTCGTCCAACTCGAAATTGTCTGCTAGCAGACGGCACGTCATGGCTTCAGCCGCAGTCAGGTCCGTCAGCTGTCCACGCAGGAACTACTTCAGGTTGAAAATCCATGTTTCTTCGTTTTGGGCTTGTCGGATCCGGTCGATCTTCAGCTGTTGCACGGACTCCTCGTCGAGTACTCGGGGTCGCCCCTCTCTAGCTCGACTTCGAGTGGTGACTGCACTGATCCGTGAAGCCTGAAGAAGGTCGTCACAGAGGTTGTCTTGCGAGGGGAGGACTGCCGA
Source organism: Phytophthora colocasiae (assembly GCA_018806915.1). NCBI lineage: Eukaryota > Oomycota > Peronosporomycetes > Peronosporales > Peronosporaceae > Phytophthora > Phytophthora colocasiae. Next base: position 840,786 of record JAGKQI010000086.1, on the reverse strand, counting down.
GGCTTGAGGCGAGGAGGCCGAGGCGAGGGAAGTCACTTGAGGGGTAGAATGGAAATTCAGAAGTGATTGATTGATATGAGCTTACACTGTTTTCTCTACCTGGTCTGCATCCAATCATTTGGTGCATCCAATCACCAACATTCTGTACTCGTCCAATCATCCTACTCGTCTAATCATCGGTGGCGTAAACATCTTACCGTAATCATTGCGGGATCGTATTGGATCACCTGCAACACCTTCTTGGATTGCCAGACTGAGCGCAATGTACTCGGCTTCACTCGTGGAAAGAGACACACTCGATTGCTTCTTGGATCCCCACGACACAGGTCCGCCAAGAACTTGAAACAGGTAGCCTGAAGTCGACTTGCGGTCACTGTGGTCACTAGCCCAGTCTGCATCCGAATAGCCACGAAAGTCGATTCCCTTGGTCGGCGAAAAACGGAGTCCATGCGACTTGGTGCCCTGAAGGTAACGGAAGATGCGCTTGACTGCAATCCAGTGCTCGACTTGAGGATTCTCCATGAAGCGCGAAACGTAACCAACTGCAAAAGCAATGTCCGGGCGAGTCGACGTCATCAAGTGCATGAGAGCACCGACAGCTTCGCGGAACGGCGCATCCAACTTGGTCGAGACGTCACTGGCAACGAGCTTCATGCTGAGGTCGACTGGACTGGCAGCAGGTTTGCAGTTCTGCATGCCAAAGCGCTCCAGGATGTCGTTGATGTAGCGAGCTTGACTCAATGTGACACTGCCATCCGCATTGTCGACCACCTCAATCCCCAGAATGAAGGAACATTTGCCGCTGTCGGTCATCTCGAATCGTGCCTTGAGCTGTTTCTTGATTTCAGCAATGATCGTCGAAGAGCTTCCGGTCACCAAAACATCGTCGACGTACATCAGCATCAGAACGCAGTCACCATAAACAACCTTGATGTAGAGGCACGGATCGTAGCTCGAAACGCGAAATCCGATGGAGCGCACATACTCGTCGAAGGTCTCATTCCACACTCGAGAAGCTTGCTTGAGACCGTAGATCGCCTTGAGCAGTTCCACGCAGTCGTAGCCGTCATCAAGTTCCACGCCTTCTGGAACACTGCAGAACACCTTCTCCTTCATCAAGCCGTACAGGAACGCCGTGACAACATCAAGTTGGTCGAAGGGCCAATTGAAGAACTTGGCCACAGCGATGATCATTCGCAGCGTGACGTACTTGACCACCGGCGAAACGTCTCGGTGTAGTCGATCCCATACTTCTGCACAAATCCTTTCGCGACGAGTCGAGCCTTGTACTTCTCGATGGACCCGTCGGCTTTACGCTTGATCTTGAACACCCACTTGGTTCCGACTGCGCGTTGGTTGTTCGGTAATTTGGCGCCACGAAACACTCCACGAAGTCGCATCGACTTGAGTTCTGCTCGAATCGCCTTGCGCCAGTGGACTTGGTCTTCGCCGCTCACAGCATCTTGGAACGTCTTTGGCTCGGCGCTGTCACTCGTCTCCACTGCATTCGCACTCGCACGCCAGTACATCGGCTGAGTCGAGTCATCATCATCATTGTCTTCAGATTTGGCTTCTTGATGGTCGGAGTCCGGAGCGCTTGCTTCTTCTAGTCCAGCACTGCGACGCGGTCGACGAACATGTTCACGATCCTCGGCGTTAGAACGAGCCTTGCGTTTCCCCGCCTGCTTGAATTCACGCGTTCCATGGTCGTTCGAAATCTCGAGGTCTTCAAGGATATCCGCAGCATCTTCGACATCTTCATCATCATCCACAATATTGGCGTCGTCGAAGGTTGATTCGTCGAAAGTGACATCGCGAGAAATCACTACCTGGCCCGCCTCGATGTCATAAACGCGATACGCCTTCGAACGCTCTTCATAGCCCATGAAAATTCCTTCACGAGCCTTGGGGTCCCACTTGAGTCGCTTCTCCTTCGGCGTCAGGACGTAGGCCTTGCACCCGAAAACGCCCATGTGCTTCACGTTGGGCTTCCTCTTGTACACAATCTCAAACGGCGTTTTCCCTGGGACCTTGGGTGATGGCAGTCGATTCTTGATGTAAATTGCCGTCATCGCCGCTTCCGCCCAGAACGTCTTGTCCAAACGTGCGAAGTGAAGCATGCTGCGCCCGATAGTCACAATCGTCCGGTTGGCGCGTTCCGCAGTAGCATTCGTCTGATGCGCATATCGAACCGTCGGCTGGACTTCAATGCCATGATTGTCGTAAAAGGCCTTGAGCGAGTTAGTCGCGAACTCGCCCGGCACCGTCATGACGCACGAACTTGACCCTGGCATCGAATTGGCGCTCCACTTTAGCGATGAACTTGCGCAGACAGTCTTCACTCTCCGACTTGGCGCGCAAACAGAATCCCGTCATGCAGCCGCTGGCTTCGTCAGTGATCAGCAGTAGATACTTGCTGCCACCAAGCGACTCTTTCTCCATGGGGCCACAAAGGTCGAAGTGCAGGAACTCGAATGGCTTGTACTTGGGCTTGTCCGGGTTACTCGGAAAGGGTTTTTGGACCATCTTCCCTTGCTGACACCCGCGTCATCCGCTTGAGTTCTTCGACGAGGTCGGCATTTTCGCGCCCGTCACCATGCCGCTCGAAACCATCTTCCGTAGCACGTCGTTCGGAGCATGACCCATCCGCGCATGAAGATCGACACTGTTGATCGAGACCGAAGTCGTCGAATTGGCAGAACCCTTGGGTACTCGTAGCCAGTAGAGCCCGTCGATCAGGTCCGCGGAAGCAACGATCTTCTTCGACGACTTGCGCGCAATGTGCATCTCGGAGCCGTCAAACACCACCTTGAAGGCTCCACCTCGGTTGATCTGAGGCACAGACAGCAGGTTCTTGTTCATACTCGGTAAGAGAGCATCTTCGATTCGGACGTCGCGCACACTCCGGTTGGGCAGAATCACTTGTTGTACAACGGTACCAACTCCCAAAATCTTGGCCGTTTGACCGTTGGCAACTGTGAGTTCGCCTTCGTCGCGCAAGTTGATGTCGATGAACTTGGACTTGTCGTTGCAAATGTGGTGGGTTGCGCCACTGTCGATCGCCCATGAGCCTTGAAACTTCTTGCCCGACGACACTCCACACGCTGTCGACATGGAGACCGCAAACGCGATGTAGTCGTCATCCTCGTTGCACCACTCAACGTTGCTGGCACCGTGGCATAAGCCAATTATGGACCTCCTAAAACTGTTTGTTATCTATTTCTAAAGGGTCTGCCAACGTGTGGTTGGCAGAAACTCTGCTCAGTGATTGGTAAAAACCCGTTACTTTCTACCAATAATATGCACAAATGCACACGAACCACCCAATAATGTGGTTCGCCCATGTATCCTTTGGTGTGTACAGCACACCAAGGTCTGAGGCCCATTTCCAACCTCTAACAGTTATCCTAACTGTTAGAGTTACAAGTGGTACTACCACTTGTACGTGTAACCCCGTTACACCATCCCCCCGTTAAGATTCGACGTATCGGTCTCGATACGTCAATCAACAGAACTTGACAAGACCGTCAAGTTCCCGAGAGAAATCCGAGTTCATTTCGCAATGGACTCGCCAACGCCCACGTCTCCGTCCGCTTCTGCGGACGCGCAAGCCTCACCTGCTGCCTCTGCAGCAGGAACAACGACTTCAGCAGTGCCCACTAGCACCGCTGCTTCCAGTGGTCCGACAGAGAAGCTCTCTGTCACCAAGTACCATGCTCTCCATAAGGAGAAGCATGAGAAGAATAAGAAGTCTTATTCTCTAGCAGAGATTAAGAATCCTGCTGTCCCTCTCAAAGAACTCTTTGAAGAGGACTATGAAGACATCCTCGACTACGACGAGGATGGTCGAGGAGGCGGAGGTTGATGTCAAGGCCCCCGCACCCGTGTCTTCGTCCGAAGACACGTCAGACCCACCCGTGGGATCTCGACGACCTCGTGTTGAGGCCTCGGACGCTTCAAGCTCGAAGCGTCCGCGCAGTGATGATGAAGCGTCCCCAATGTCGAGGGCGCTCACTGCACCGCGCACTGATCCGCCAGTGCGCACGCCATGGATGCCTACTGAGGCGGAGATCCATGACCGGTTCGGTGCTAGTTCACCACCGAACCCGATACTGTTGTACTCATGCAACAGTACCAACGACGACGACGTCGCCGCTAAGGTTGTCTTTGAGTCCGAGACTCAAAGACGCGACTACTATATCGGGCTCTTCCACGAGCTCCGATACTATGCAGCGAAGAAGACTTCGCGCAAGAGCAAAGTGCCAGAGTGGCAGGCACTTTGTCAGTCGTGGAACGCCTTTGTTGAGAACTTCAACAAAGACCCGAAGGCATATCGCGATCGCGTTGCTGCGGCTCGCGATCGCTACTACACTTACACTACACGTGGTAAGTGTGAACGCCTCCATGATCAGTCATGGAAGCGGGGATCCCATGTGCCGTTCCCTTTGGCACACCCTGCCCGTGTTGCCAACCCTTGGCAACACGTCTCTCAGAAAGTGATCTCCTGGGGTACACGCTTGTACGTGTACCCGATCACATCAAGGAGCTTCGTGGTCGTCTCGAGCCACGCGGAGCTCCGAGTGCTGTGGCTGACCGCAGCACTCCTCGTGCAGGGCTTACCCCTGCAAGTTATGGTGGGCTTCGTACGCCCTCACCATTTCCGGAACGTCCTCCATCAGGACGTTCCGCGGCTTCCACGTATCTCGATGGGGAGGAAATCCTCTCCAACGAATACGAAAACGAACCCCTTGAGAGTTCGTTCTCTTATGAGCCACGATCCGCTCCACAATCCAGCGGATCGCTCCACGCGCGTCGCGCAACGGCGGCGGAGGGGGTGGGAACACTTCCTCCTCATGGTCAACGCTATGACCATGACGATCGTGCCCTGCACGATCGAGTTGCTGCGCTGGAGCAGACACAGAGCGCTGAGATAGCTGCCCTGAAGCAGGAGGTTCGTGTCCTCCGTGCTGAGGTCTGCGAGGCAGCTCAGACTGCCTCGAACCTCTCGTCCGGTCTTGGGACGAGAGTGAACCGGTTGACCGACCGTGTCGACGGTCTCGAGAAGGCCTTCCAGGCCTCTCGCACTCCTCAGTCGGACTACCAACCCAAGGTAGTCCGTGCAGCACGTACTGCTTCAACAGCCCGACGTAGAAGGTCGGGTGGAGCCTCATGCTGGACGGTATGTCCAGTCGGTACGCGTTGCCGTGCCGTTCAAGTACTTTGAACGGCCTAATGAATCTTGGAGCAAGCTTGCTTGCTCCAAAGTCAGACACTGCATGTCTAGGTAGGTTTTGTGTAGCTAACAAAACTAATGAACCCTTTTTGAATTCATTTGTGTTGCCTCTACCAACAGTATCAGCGTTCAGCTTCTGTCGATCGACAGAAGCTGCGATAGCATCCTGGACAAACCGTATGACGGCTTGTCTTCGCTGGACAAAGTCTAGCGCACCCGAGCTGAATCCTTTCAGCTTGTCGCCCTTGTCAGCAGCAGGCCCTGCCTGCTCGCTATCATCTCATGTCTGTGCCCGGCACAGACATCGCGCGCTTTCGTTCCCGCTCCGAACGAGACGTCGCACGCGTCACCGCCAGCTGATAGTGTGCTGCTATCAGTTGCATTCTGCGGTTGTTCGGACGCAACCGTAGATCCTCCCCCACTTAAGGAGGAAGCTACCCCGCCGAGCATGCTCGGCAATCGTGGATGCCTCATGACATTCACGTAGAACGGTGTATGCCCTGTCGAGGCATGCACCGAGTTGTTGATGGCAAACTCTGCCATCGGCAAGCACTCGCTCCAATGCGGGAACGAGTGAGCGTAGCTCTTCAACGTGTCACCCAATACACGGTTGACACGTTCGGTCTGTCCGTCCGTCTGTGGATGATCCGCAGTCGACATTGATAACTGTGAACCAAGAAGTGTAAACACTTCTTGCCAGAACCGCGCTGTGAAGCGTGGATCACGGTCCGACTCGAGCGGCATGCCATGGTGTTTGAACACCATGTCAACAAACAGTCGCGCAGTCTGCGCGGCTGTAACAGTAGCCGGGACGGCAGCAAGATGAACCATCTTGCTGAATCGGTCCACAAAAACAACGATGCCCGTCCTCCGCTTGCTGTCAGGCGGAAGACCGAAGACAAAGTCCATGGACATGGACTGCCAAACACTTCCGACGGAGTCGGTAGTGATTGAAGAGGAGCCTGCGAGAACTGCGCAGGCTTCACGCGTTGACAAACCTCGCAAGCACGTACGTACTTGCGCACCCACTTGTACTGGTGGTGCCAGTAGAAGTCACGCGTGAGAAGAGTGTATGTCTTCTCACGACCCGGATGCCCTGCCGTGGGGGTGTGGTGGAGCGGATCTGGCCAAAATCTGGTTGAGGCCGATCGCGATCGCCACTTGCGCCCAGACACCGACTAACGGAGGGGGTCCTCCGATGATCCGTGATCTTGCTGCGTGTAGTGTTCACCTTGTGTACCCGTCGGTAGGCGGGTTACGCTCTTTCAGGTGACTTCTGAAGGTGTCTTGTAGGTCGGAAGAAAGTCTTGCGTGACGCAGGGGTTGAGGTAGCGTGGAAGTTCTTCACTCCACCTCGGGGTACTTGATCCCGGTCGTAGGCGAGTTCTCGAGCCTTGATCCGGGTGCCTGGTTCTTGATCCAGGTCTTCCAATAGTCCAGTATTAGGGATTCGGTCCCTTCCTTTACGTTGCTTGCCGCTTCCTTTAGCGGGGGGGTCTTGAGGGCGAGATTCGACGGGATCGTCAGGCTAAACAACTAATTCCTTCCGATCCGATGTATGCACTTAAAGGATAGTTCACTAGATAGGCAAAGCTGGCCAATATATTATCAGACTTAACCGCTATACTAGGTCACGTATCCTTACCTTCCTGACGCTTGTAGGGCCAATGTAGTTCCCGGTTCCAGGCGTAGCGAAGACACTTGAGTGGTTCAGGGCAAATTCGAGTCTGTTTATGGTTATTCCTATGCCTACTAATCCCATCCTGATTTACCATCCTACGATCACATGACACTGGCTACATAGCTGATCCCTAGCTTGGTTCCCCTAACCCTGATCGTGAGCCGATTCCGTACTTAACCGAAGCTTGATCTCGCACTTAACCGAAGCTTGATCTCGCACTTAATCGGGACTTGATCGCTGCCTGATCCCGCTTGGTAATCCTTCGGAGAATCCGGATCAAGCCACCAGAAGAGTCTGCGTCGCGCCTGGGGCTGAGCTTGATCCGGAGCTGATCTCGTACTTATACGGGAGAGGATCACTGCGTGATCCTGCGTGATCCCGCTTCGTCGCCGCCCGGGGAAGTAGGATCGTGCTGTTAGAGGCTTCGGGGCGCCAGGGTAAGCCGATCGTGCTCACTTGGGACCCCGTCATCGCTGATCGCGCGAGAACATCCTTGATTTCCCCATTCTTCCCTCCGGCAGGATTCGGATCACCCACGAACACCGCTCCACTTGCTCCTCCGCCGGTGTCTCCGTTGCCTGTTCCCCGGCGGGACCCATCGTACCTTCGTCTGATTCGACCCAGATCTGGGGATCACAGGTCCCCCCTGTCGCTCGTTCCGACTCTATTCGGGTTCGTGGCTGATATCGCCTCTCCGGGAAAAATTCTCGTCCGCTTCACCACATCCGCCCCCAGCACGTAAGTTGAGCTGCCGCAGCTCACTTCGGGTTTATTTCCACATTCACCACCTGGAACACAAGTCGTTCAAGTACCACCACTCCCTCACGATGTCCGATCCGCCCCCCTCGCCCCTTTGACGCCGAGAACGCCCTCGAGCGAGCACTCGATCCGATCCGCTCGATCCACCGCCTCCCGCTTCTCAACCCCCGGGGTAAACCCTGAGCTGGTCACCTTGCAAGCGAGACTGGCCCATAGCCAACGGATGCGCGAAACCTTGAGTCGCGATCGGGACCACCTGGACGACACCGTTCGCCGGTTGCGATCCGACATGGAGGATATGGAGCGCTTCCGGGACGACCAGGCGGAGGAGATCTTGCGGCTGAACGCCGAAATCGCTCGTCTGCGGTCGGGAACCGGGGATGTTATCAGTGGGGACGCGATCTCCGCCTTGCTGGATCAGCGGGCTCAGCACGACGCCGAACGGCGGGAGTCTGAGCAGCGAATGGCCCGGATCCAGGCGCGGCTAGACTCTGCGCTCGAGGATCTCGACTTCCGGTTGGCCGAACTTCGTGTAGCAGGGGAGACAGAGATCGAACATCGGGATGAGCTTCAGGATCGCGAACGGGAGCTCGCCGCCGTGCGCCATGACTTGACTCTCACTCAGCGTAGCCTTGACCGCTGGCAGAGGAACGATTCCTTCCAAGGCCTACCAGCGGCCATGGCCACGTCCGCTGATCTGGCTCGTCCTTCAGCAGAGGAAGCTCGGTTGAGGTTGGAGTGACGCGGGCTCAAGCGGAATTGCTCACGGCTCGAGCCAAGGTCGCGTACCTGGAACGCGAGGCAGAGGGCCACCAGGCCAGAGCTGGCGCGGGCACATCTCGCCCTGGAGGATGTGTCTGCCGGATTCTCGCGCTCCTCCCTCGGGCGCAACTGCCGACGCCGCCGCCATCTCCAGTCTGGAGCAAGATCTGGCGGACGCTTTGGGAAATCTGGAAATAATTCAGCACGACCGAGACCAGCTCTCCGTCCAGCATCGTGCCGCGATGGTCGAGCGGGATCAGGCCGTCGCAGACCTGGATCAGGCGATGCAAGATCTCAATCGAGTCACGGTGGATCGTGATCGAATCCAGGTCGACCTGGACGACGCCACCCAAGATCGTTTATCGGTCCTCGCAGACCTTGACGTGGCCCATTCCGCCCGGGATGCGGCGACACAGGAACTCGACCAACTCCAGCGACAGAACGCGTCAGCCCTCGCTGACCTCGACCAACTCCAGCGACAGAACGCGGAGCTTCGACAGGCCCATCAAGAGCTGGACGCTGATTATGCCGAAGCCGAACAACAGCTGCATCACGCCGAGGATTCCTCTGCTCGGTTGTCCTCGTGGATCGCGGATCGACGGGCGGCTCGTGCCACCAAAAGATCTCGAAGCGCCTCCGCTTCCCGGCCGTTCCTCGCTTCCCTCACGCATAGTCCGTCCAGCTCCGGAGCTCCTCAGCACGCCCCGTGATCTAAAAACTGCCGGCTACCGAAGCTCCCGGATCGTCCCAGCCTGTCAGCACCAACGGTAGATTCCGACCCCGGCAGGATCAACGGCGAGCCCAAGCTGGATCTGTTGGCGGACCAAGCTTCCTGAGTCAGGCCGGAGGAGGAAACCGACACTCCAGCCCCTGATCCGACCTGCTTTGAGCACCGACAGGATCAGCCCGGATCGCTCCCTGCCGATGGTGACTCGCAGGACGAGGAAGAGGGAAGACTCCGACTACGATCCCCAGCACTCCATTCTCATCGCTTCGTCCGAAGAGGACGAGAGTCCAGAACCCAGGCAATGGAACTAGTTCTGAGGCCGAATCGGAACGTTCCAACGAGGCCGAGGACTCCGAGGAGGACGATATTCTGCACATGAGCCGCCAGCACGATCTATCTCGACGCACCGGCGCGGAGTCCGGTCAGGATTTCCGGAGAGGCTTGGACCTTCTGGCGCGCTCGTGGATCGGGGTCTCCGGACGGCTCAAGCCCATCCTCCGGAATGGATCTGGCCCCACCGTCTCCCGGGGATCACCTCCGGGTTCTCCGTCACCGCCGCCACCTCCTCTCCCGGCGGTTCCTCGCCCCTCAGGCTCCGACCACCCCCTGTTCCCGGTCGCCTCTTTCATTCCAGGGGTACGATCGGCATGCGTACCTTCGCGGCCGCTGACATCGTACCGTGGGATCACGCAGGTGAGTCGGGTAGTAAGCTGTTCGATCGTGCGGTCTGATTGCCAATTCTCTGGAGTCAAACGGTTGTTGATCCCTTCGGGTTGGCTGTTTCCTCTTCTCCAGATTACAGGCCCGGGCCTGCACCGACCCCCGGCACCGAATACCACTTCAACGGGTTGCAGTCACGGGCGTGAACCATTTGGCTTGATCTGCACTGGCTCTATCGAGCCGTGGGAACGACTTCGCGAACCCAGGTCCCCTCACGTTCGACCTCCGATTTTGCACGAGAGGAGGGAACACCCCTCGCGGCCGTGGCCACCTATCGCGTCCTGGAGGAACGGGCACCGTCAGGCATTTTGAGGAAGCCACCCCATAACTTCGAGATCACCTCCCTGCCATACAGATGCGGATCTCGAACTGCAGCGGTATTACGTTGCTCCCGCCCAAAGGAGCCAGAGCGGAGTCAGGGCTGGGTCTGCTTGGCGCCAGTCTCCTCGCCTCCTTCCCCGCCATAATGCGCGACCAGGTGGTTCCGATCCTCGAGCATCCTGTTCGGATCCGTTCTTCCTTCACCTCCCCATTCCGGCAGTGGATGTGGTTCCGTTGAAGTATCCCGGCGTGAGTCTCTCCGGCGTGCCAACCGGGCGGATCAACGCGAACGTCCCAGAGCCGGCAGACCTGATCGAGGCTCTGGAGGGAGTGTGACAAGGCGGATCCGTGGCGTAACCCAGTATCGGCAAGACCCGGTCAACCATCCCGCTACCAGGATCCCCCGCCTTATCCGGCCCAGAGTTCAATCCCCTCCTCACCCTGCTGGGGCTAGCTTTACTCCCAATAAGTCGTGCTAACTTCCGATCACACTGCAGCAAGAGCTCAGGGCTTCTCCACCCGAAGTTGGGAGACCCCATCCATGGCCGTTCTGCATTCTTCCATCTCCCCATTTCCGTAACTCTCATAATCTCCACTCGTGATTCTCGTAAGTCTCCATTTCCTCACAGTCATTCCCTATCGTATTGCTCCATCATTTTGAGAATGTGATCCAGTCCTTTCATCTCCATCTCGACATGTCCCGGATCCACCATCTTCCAACGTCAAATTCCCTACGCACATGCATATTAACACAAATACCGGCTAAAACTCTCGCTCCTGATCTGGATTCTCCATCCACATCCAGCTTCCTCGGATCACGGCAGAGGCAACGGCCTGTCACCTTTCTTTTGCCCTGACTTCCCTTACACTTCTTCCATGCGACTGCATCACGCCGAACCAGTTCCGATTAGCGTGGATCACGTAGGGAACGCGCATCAATACGGCCCCACAGTTTAAAGATCAAGCTTCCCATCGACCCCACGTTGGCTCATCATAACATCGAGCCCAGTGCACCAGGAATTCACGATAGATCCGGCCGTAGCGAGTTCGTTTCCCACTTCGCATGTCCGAGATCCGTTCGACTTCGTACTCATCGGCATCCAGATCTGGGACCCAACTGTCCTCCGGAAGGAGGATCTCATCGAAATCGAGCCGATCTGCTTCATCTACCGTCAACTCGACCCGCGGTCGATCCGGAAAATTCCGTACCAGCTTTAGCTTAGAAACATGGACCACTGGGAAGATATGGTAATCAGATCCCGCGATCTCCAGCTTGATCGTGAATTCATTGAGCTTCTCTGCAACACGGAACGGGCCGTGCCAAAGGTGAGCGAGTTTACGTGCATACCCTTCCTTCACACGATCTAGGTATAGCCAAACTCGTGATCCAGCTTCGATCTGATGCAGATCGACATCCTCATTGTGCCGATCAGCTCGGTCTGCAATCGCCTCTCGCAGCTTAGCGTTGACCTGTTCTCTCGACTGCTGGTAGTATCTCTGAACGCGATATCTCTACCGTCTTGGATCACGGTCATGGCGCCTGGTCGACCCGATCGGGATCGTCGCTTCCAACGTCGATCTCGGATCCCATCCATGTACCAAATAGTGAGGAGTGTCTCCCCGAACCCGATCGTGAGCCGTGTTAATAGCGAACGTCAATCTCTCCGCGTATTCATCCCAGTCCTTTTGATCGAGATCTTGAACATACATCTTGATCGCCCTAGTGGCCGTTTGCACCATCCGTTCCGCAGTCCCATTGGCCTGTGGTCGGTAGGCCATCGTCGCCCGTTATCGCTGCATTCTTGTGTTTGATTAGTATCAATCTCGGATCCAACCTTACGAGCAAAGGCGGCATCGATAATCGACACCTTGGATGCCGAGTCAAGAAGCACGGTGGACTTGGCGTTGTTGATCTTGCACGTTGCGTTGGCCTGCTTGAAGTGTTTGCTGGGGACATGGTACTTCCAGTACCCGCGTGAATCTCCAGGCATGAGATCCAAGGACATGGCGACTTCGGATCTCTGGTACTCATCGTCTGTAAAGCGGAAGGTTGCAACTCTAGCCGTACGTTTCCCATGAAGTTCACATGTATTATCCAATAGATCCGTTCGCTTGTTGCTAATTTGATCCATGGCCTTCTTGTTCACATACGTATAGATGTAAGACGTTGAACGCTCGTCTCGTACCGGATTCAAACCCGGCGAGCGTCCTAGTTTAACATCTTCTCGGCAGCTTCTGAAGGCATGTGCTAACTTGGATCGAACCACTGCCGGATAAGGTTGTAGAACTCCTCCATATGGCACTTGCCGTGATCGTGAAGTTCTCGCAGCCGCGGTATACGAGGAAGCAACGATCTGACGGGTGACCCCTCTTGCCGCACTTCTAGCAGGTGACACGCTTCCAACAGCCAAGATATGAATGTTTCCTGGATCCGCAGTGCGAGCAGCGCTGTCCTTCGTTGAAAAAACGCGGTCGAGGATCTGAACCGTCAGCTCGGATCCAACACCGTCCAATCGGGGTCCTTCTTAGGATCCAAAGTTCCGTCTTGTTCTCCGTTGGTCCGGTTGACATCGAGGTATTCGGTCGGTCACTCGAGGCTGCTACGTACGCTCTGCGGAGCCCCCCATCGGCCCGGAGTCTTCGGAGTCGGATCCCTCAGATTCTACGGCTTGAATGGAACGGATCGCGCGCGTCGGACCGGTTGGCTGCGGGGCCGTCGTGGTCTTCGGCCGGAACTTGCTGAATCCTGATGACGGCGTATTCTGTCTGGATCTCGAGCGATCTCGGGCCCGCAGTATGTCTTTGAGTTGATCCGCGTCCGCAAGTCGGAGTAATGTGAGTTGGTCTGCCAGATCTGCATCCCCAAGCGTCTTGATGAAGTGTTCGACGTGCTCGCCGTTGTCGATCAACATAACCGGCATGTAGATTCCATCGTGATCCTGCGTTAGGGAAGCTGAAATGGCCCATTCACTGGCGTAGTCAATCACCACCTGGATCTCGGATATTCCATGTTGGTTGGGCGACGGATCCGGATCCTGACCTGGGCCAATGGGCGGCGTTGTTATCACCTTGGACCTTAGAGATCACGAAGTGTACCAAAGGGGAGGACAAGATTTTGGAATCCCTCGCCGCAAGTATCACCCTGAGATCTGAGGTAGATCAAGCTTTAGTAAACATTGCTTCGAGGAAGGAACCGCGCCGGACGATCCAGATGCCAGAATCGACTGTGGAGCCGTAGGAAGAATTATGAGTACTGTCAGGTTCTCTGCGTATCAAGATGCTGCCTTAATCAACTTCATATCAGGTAACTTCCAGACGATCGCACTGAAAGATCCTCCGCCAGGAGTACAACGGACTTCTATTAAGTTTCGAGTTACTCGAGGAATCTGGCTGGTGTTGGTGATTGGATGCACCAAATGATTGGATGTAGGGTGTTGCAGGTGATCCAATACGATCCCGCAATGATTACGGTAAGATGTTTACGCCACCGATAATTAGACGAGTAGGATGATTGGACGAGTACAGAGTGTTGGTGATTGGATGCACCAAATGATTGGATGCAGGCCAGGTAGAGAAGACAGTGTAAGCTCATATCAATCAATCACTTCTGAATTTTCATTCTACCCCTCAAGTGACTTCCCTCGCCTCGGCCTCCTCGCCTCAAGCCTCGGCAGTCCTCCCTTCGCAAGACAACCTCTGTGACGACCTTCTTCAGGTTATGAGCCCAAGCACGATGTCATCTGTCCAAGATACCAAGATCTCCATCGACAAGTTCAACGGCGAGAACTACGCCACGTGGAACCGTTACATGCGTGGCGTGTTCCTGACCAAGTCGGTGTGGAATGTGGTGAATCGCGAGACGACGCCTACATTCACGGACTCCAGAGCCAAGGACGAGTATGTCAAGTCGAGCAATGTCGCCTTCGGTCTGATGCTCCTCCACATGGACGCGGACTACCATCATGTGGTCGACGACTACGAGGAAGCCTGGGTCGCGTGGGCGCGCTTGCGTACCCTTTACGGTGGATCGCAGAAGGCTGGACGCATTTATCTCAAGCGTCAGCTCTTCAACATGGAGATGGCAGAAGGCGGAAACATCCTTCACCATTGCAACGAGGTCCTCAACATCAGCGCGAAGCTTAGCAGTATCGGCGCCAAGATGGAGGACGAGGATGTGGCGATCTGCTTGCTGCGCAGTCTGCTTAAGAGCTACGAGAACGTCGTGCTCAACATGGAGATGAGCAATGCAGAGCTGCGGACGCAGATGTGGTGAAGGTGCTCACGAATGAGCATATCAAGCGACAAGGCGAGAAGACTGCGGCGGTGAAAATCGAGGAAGCAGCGAAGGCCTTCAACGCCGAGCGTCAAACTCGCCGGTGTGACTACTGCAGAAAATTGGGGCACGTTATCGACAAGTGCTGGACCAAGCAGAAAGCAGAAAATTGAGGAGCACGACGCGGCCGAGGTGGTCGCGGTGCCAGCAACGTTGAGTGGTGCAACGAGGATGACGACTACATCGCGTTTGCGGTCTCCATGTCGACAGCGTGTGGAGTGTCGTCGGGCAAGAAGTTTCAAGGCTCATGGGCGATCGACAGTGGCGCAACCCACCACATTTGCAACGACAAGTCCAAGTTCATCGACATCAACTTGCGCGACGAAGGCAAACTCACAGTTGCCAACGGTCAAACGGCCAAGATTTTGGGAGTTGGTACCGTTGTACAACAAGTGATTCTGCCCAACCGGAGTGTGCGCGACGTCCGAATCGAAGATGCTCTCTTACCGAGTATGAACAAGAACCTGCTGTCTGTGCCTCAGATCAACCGAGGTGGAGACTTCAAGGTGGTGTTTGACGGCTCCGAGATGCACATTGCGCGCAAGTCGTCGAAGAAGATCGTTGCTTCCGCGGACCTGATCGACGGGCTCTACTGGCTACGAGTACCCAAGGGTTCTGCCAATTCGACGACTTCGGTCTCGATCAACAGTGTCGATCTTCATGCGCGGATGGGTCATGCTCCGAACGACGTGCTACGGAAGATGGTTTGAGCGGCATGGTGACGGGCGCGAAAATGCCGACCTCGTCGAAGAACTCAAGCGGATGACGCGGGTGTCAGCAAGGAAGATGGTCCAAAACCCTTTCGAGTAACCCGGACAAGCCCAAGTACAAGCCATTCGAGTTCCTGCACTTCGACCTTGTGGCCCCATGGAGAAAGAGTCGCTTGGTGGCAGCAAGTATCTACTGCTGATCACCGACGAAGCCAGCGGCTGCATGACGGGATTCTGTTTGCGCGCCAAGTCGGAGAGTGAAGACAGTCTGCGCAAGTTCATCGCTAAAGTGGAGCGCCAATTCGATGCCAGGGTCAAGTTCGTGCGTCATGACGGTGCCAAGGAGTTCGCGACTAACTCGCTCAAGGCCTTTACGACAATCATGGCATTGAAGTCCAGCCGACGGTTCGATATGCGCATCAGACGAATGCTACTGCGGAACGCGCCAACCGGACGATTGTGACTATCGGGCGCAGCATGCTTCACTTCGCACGTTTGGACAAGACGTTCTGGGCGGAAGCGGCGATGACGGCAATTTACATCAAGAATCGACTGCCATCACCCAAGGTCCCAGGAAAACGCCGTTTGAGATTGTGTACAAGAGGAAGCCCAACGTGAAGCACATGGGCGTTTTCGGGTGCAAGGCCTACGTCCTGACGCCGAAGGAGAAGCTACTCAAGTGGGACCCCAAGGCTCGTGAAGGAATTTTCATGGGCTATGAAGAGCGTTCGAAGGCGTATCGCGTTTATGACATCGAGGCGGGCCAGGTAGTGATTTCTCGCGATGTCACTTTCGACGAATCAACCTTCGACGACGCCAATATTGTGGATGATGATGAAGATGTCGAAGATGCTGCGGATATCCTTGAAGACCCGAGATTTCGAACGACCATGGAACGCGTGAATTCAAGCAGGCGGGAAACGCAAGGCTCCGTTCTAACGCCGAGGATCGTGAACATGTTCGTCGACCGCGTCGCAGTGCTGGACTAGAAGAAGCAAGCGCTCCGGACTCCGACCATCAAGAAGCCAAATCTGAAGACAATGATGATGATGACTCGACTCAGCCGATGTACTGGCGTGCGAGTGCGAATGCAGTGGAGACGAGTGACAGCGCCGAGCCAAAGACGTTCCAAGATGCTGTGAGCGGCGAAGACCAAGTCCACTGGCGCAAGGCGATTCGAGCAGAACTCAAGTCGATGCGACTTCGTGGAGTGTTTCGTGGCGCCAAATTACCGAACAACCAACGCGCAGTCGGAACCAAGTGGGTGTTCAAGATCAAGCGTAAAGCCGACGGGTCCATCGAGAAGTACAAGGCTCGACTCGTCGCGAAAGGATTTGTGCAGAAGTATGGGATCGACTACACCGAGACGTTTCGCCGGTGGTCAAGTACGTCACGCTGCGAATGATCATCGCTGTGGCCAAGTTCTTCAATTGGCCCTTCGACCAACTTGATGTTGTCACGGCGTTCCTGTACGGCTTGATGAAGGAGAAGGTGTTCTGCAGTGTTCCAGAAGGCGTGGAACTTGATGACGGCTACGACTGCGTGGAACTGCTCAAGGCGATCTACGGTCTCAAGCAAGCTTCTCGAGTGTGGAATGAGACCTTCGACGAGTATGTGCGCTCCATCGATTTCGCGTTTCGAGCTACGATCCGTGCCTCTACATCAAGGTTGTTTATGGTGACTGCGTTCTGATGCTGGTGTACGTCGACGATGTTTTGCGACCGGAAGCTCTTCGCCGATCATTGCTGAAGTCAAGAAACAGCTCAAGGCACGATTCGAGATGACCGACAGCGGCAAGTGTTCCGTCATTCTGGGCATCGAAGTGGTCGACAACGCAGATGGCAGCGTCACGCTGTCCCAAGCTCGCTACATCAACGACATCCTGGAGCGCTTTGGCATGCAGAACTGCAAATGTAACGGGGTTACACGTACAAGTGGTAGTACCACTTGTAACTCTAACAGTTAGGATAACTGTTAGAGGTTGGAAATGGGCCTCAGACCTTGGTGTGCTGTACACACCAAAGGATACATGGGCGAACCACATTATTGTGTGGTTCGTGTGCATTTAATGCATATTATTGGTAGAAAGTAACGGGTTTCTACCAATCACTGAAACAGAGTTTCTGCCAACCACACGTTGGCAGACCCTTTAGAAATAGATAACAAACAGTTTTAGGAGGTCCATAATTGGCTTATGCCAAATTCAATAACAGTTCTCATTTTACGGTATTTTGCAGTTTAATTTAGTTATATTTGATTTAATTATACTTATTTAAATAAGTATACTTAAATTAAGTCTATTCTAATTGCACGCTTCCTCATACACGTAAGCGCACGTGTACGCCACCTAATAGGTCTAAGTAGACCCATTACACCTGGTAGCACTTTGTAGTCCGTCCCACGACCGACTGCTGTTCGTTCGTATGGAGTCATACGAACGCGGGGTAGAGAACTCCCAATGGATCAGGGATCCACTGGGACCCCTCACATGTCCGTGACGCGCACGGACTGTGCCCACCTATCCAGATCCAGAGTGGGAAGCTCTCCAAAGACTTTCACAAGTCATTGGAGAGGCAGCGGTAGCGACGATGTTTCGTACGCTATCGCCGACAGAGCAACACGGTGTTGCTCTGGGGGTACATTGTTAAGGAACAACGAGATGTTGCTGCCTCGGTGGCTTCCCCTGAAGCCACGCGTGGAGTCATTGAAACTCCACGTGAGTACTTCCACACGGGGAAGGAGGACGAGACCCTCCTTCGGTGGCTTGTCGAACTCGACACAGCCGTTGCGGCTCGACGTATCGTCGATCCGATGTCGAAGGTCGCGTTCGCCATGTCATGTCTTGGCGGACGTGCGAGGAGTTGGGCCTATGGGCGCCGACTCTCGGATCCTACGTGCTTCGGCACGTACGAGGTGTTCAAAGAGGAGCTCAAGCTTGCGTTTGAGCCCCCGAAGAACGAGTTCAGATCGAGAGCGGAGTTTCTCGATCTGCAGCAGGGCAAGGATGATGTTCACACCTTTGCCCAGCGTGCTCGATACTTGGTATCGAACATAGTGACCAACCCGATCGACGAGGCGACCAAGGTCGTCACGTTCATGAAGGGACTAAGAGATGGTCCCGTCAAAACATATCTCTTCCGATAGTATCCGAATACTCTCGAAGAGGCGATCAGCCTTGCGATGCAAGAGGAGTTTAGCCGACGTCAAGCTAAACTCCATGCGAACGCGCCGAAGCCGGCGCGTCCTGTTGTGAAGACGGGAGGTCCGGAACCTATGGACCTCTCGAGTGCTACGACTGCTGGTCAACAGCAGCGTAGGAACAGCAAGGTTCGATGTTACAAGTGTAGTAACATCGGTCACTATGCACGCGAGTGCACAGCGGGCGGGCGTTCAAAAACCGCCAAGGACCTCTGGCTGGTGTTGGTGATTGGATGCACCAAATGATTGGATGTAGGGTGTTGCAGGTGATCCAATACGATCCCGCAATGATTACGGTAAGATGTTTACGCCACCGATGATTAGACGAGTAGGATGATTGGACGAGTACAGAGTGTTGGTGATTGGATGCACCAAATGATTGGATGCAGGCCAGATAGAGAAGACAGTGTAAGCTCATATCAATCAATCACTTCTGAATTTCCATTCTACCCCTCAAGTGACTTCCCTCGCCTCGGCCTCCTCGCCCCAAGCCTCGGTAGTCCTCCCCTCGCAAGACAACCTCTGTGACGACCTTCTTCAGGTTATGAGCCCAAGAATGTCATCTGTCCAAGATACCAAGATCTCCATCGACAAGTTCAACGGCGAGAACTACGCCACGTGGAACCGTTACATGCGTGGCGTGTTCTGACCAAGTCGGTGTGGAATGTGGTGAATCGCGAGACGACGCCTACATTCACGGACTCCAGAGCCAAGGACGAGTATGTCAAGTCGAGCAATGTCGCCTTCGGTCTGATGCTCCTCCACATGGACGCGGACTACCATCATGTGGTCGACGACTACGAGGAAGCCTGGGTCGCGTGGGCGCGCTTGCGTACCCTTTACGGTGGATCGCAGAAGGCTGGACGCATTTATCTCAAGCGTCAGCTCTTCAACATGGAGATGGCAGAAGGCGGAAACATCCTTCACCATTGCAACGAGGTCTCAACATCAGCGCGAAGCTTAGCAGTATCGGCGCCAAGATGGAGGACGAGGATGTGGCGATCTGCTTGCTGCGCAGTCTGCTTAAGAGCTACGAGAACGTCGTGCTCAACATGGAGATGAGCAATGCAGAGCTGCGGACGCAGATGTGGTGAAGGTGCTCACGAATGAGCATATCAAGCGACAAGGCGAGAAGACTGCGGCGGTGAAAATCGAGGAAGCAGCGAAGGCCTTCAACGCCGAGCGTCAAACTCGCCGGTGTGACTACTGCAGAAAATTGGGGCACGTTATCGACAGAGTGCTGGACCAAGCAGAAAGCAGAAAATTGAGGAGCACGACGCGGCCGAGGTGGTCGCGGTGCCAGCAACGTTGAGTGGTGCAACGAGGATGACGACTACATAGCGTTTGCGGTCTCCATGTCGACAGCGTGTGGAGTGTCGTCGGGCAAGAAGTTTCAAGGCTCATGGGCGATCGACAGTGGCGCAACCCACCACATTTGCAACGACAAGTCCAAGTTCATCGACATCAACTTGCGCGACGAAGGCAAACTCACAGTTGCCAACGGTCAAACGGCCAAGATTTTGGGAGTTGGTACCGTTGTACAACAAGTGATTCTGCCCAACCGGAGTGTGCGCGACGTCCGAATCGAAGATGCTCTCTTACCGAGTATGAACAAGAACCTGCTGTCTGTGCCTCAGATCAACCGAGGTGGAGACTTCAAGGTGGTGTTTGACGGCTCCGAGATGCACATTGCGCGCAAGTCGTCGAAGAAGACTGTTGCTTCCGCGGACCTGATCGACGGGCCTCTACTGGCTACGAGTACCCAAGGGTTCTGCCAATTCGACGACTTCGGTCTCGATCAACAGTGTCGATCTTCATGCGCGGATGGGTCATGCTCCGAACGACGTGCTACGGAAGATGGTTTTGAGCGGCATGGTGACGGGCGCGAAAATGCCGACCTCGTCGAAGAACTCAAGCGGATGACGCGGTGTCCAGCAAGGGAAGATGGTCCAAAACCCTTTTCGAGTAACCCGGACAAGCCCAAGTACAAGCCATTCGAGTTCCTGCACTTCGACCTTGTGGCCCCATGGAGAAAGAGTCGCTTGGTGGCAGCAAGTATCTACTGCTGATCACTGACGAAGCCAGCGGCTGCATGACGGGATTCTGTTTGCGCGCCAAGTCGGAGAGTGAAGACAGTCTGCGCAAGTTCATCGCTAAAGTGGAGCGCCAATTCGATGCCAGGGTCAAGTTCGTGCGTCATGACGGTGCCAAGGAGTTCGCGACTAACTCGCTCAAGGCCTTTTACGACAATCATGGCATTGAAGTCCAGCCGACGGTTCGATATGCGCATCAGACGAATGCTACTGCGGAACGCGCCAACCGGACGATTGTGACTATCGGGCGCAGCATGCTTCACTTCGCACGTTTGGACAAGACGTTCTGGGCGGAAGCGGCGATGACGGCAATTTACATCAAGAATCGACTGCCATCACCCAAGGTCCCAGGGAAAACGCCGTTTGAGATTGTGTACAAGAGGAAGCCCAACGTGAAGCACATGGGCGTTTTCGGGTGCAAGGCCTACGTCCTGACGCCGAAGGAGAAGCTACTCAAGTGGGACCCCAAGGCTCGTGAAGGAATTTTCATGGGCTATGAAGAGCGTTCGAAGGCGTATCGCGTTTATGACATCGAGGCGGGCCAGGTAGTGATTTCTCGCGATGTCACTTTCGACGAATCAACCTTCGACGACGCCAATATTGTGGATGATGATGAAGATGTCGAAGATGCTGCGGATATCCTTGAAGACCTCGAGATTTCGAACGACCATGGAACGCGTGAATTCAAGCAGGCGGGGAAACGCAAGGCTCGTTCTAACGCCGAGGATCGTGAACATGTTCGTCGACCGCGTCGCAGTGCTGGACTAGAAGAAGCAAGCGCTCCGGACTCCGACCATCAAGAAGCCAAATCTGAAGACAATGATGATGATGACTCGACTCAGCCGATGTACTGGCGTGCGAGTGCGAATGCAGTGGAGACGAGTGACAGCGCCGAGCCAAAGACGTTCCAAGATGCTGTGAGCGGCGAAGACCAAGTCCACTGGCGCAAGGCGATTCGAGCAGAACTCAAGTCGATGCGACTTCGTGGAGTGTTTCGTGGCGCCAAATTACCGAACAACCAACGCGCAGTCGGAACCAAGTGGGTGTTCAAGATCAAGCGTAAAGCCGACGGGTCCATCGAGAAGTACAAGGCTCGACTCGTCGCGAAAGGATTTGTGCAGAAGTATGGGATCGACTACACCGAGACGTTTCGCCGGTGGTCAAGTACGTCACGCTGCGAATGATCATCGCTGTGGCCAAGTTCTTCAATTGGCCCTTCGACCAACTTGATGTTGTCACGGCGTTCCTGTACGGCTTGATGAAGGAGAAGGTGTTCTGCAGTGTTCCAGAAGGCGTGGAACTTGATGACGGCTACGACTGCGTGGAACTGCTCAAGGCGATCTACGGTCTCAAGCAAGCTTCTCGAGTGTGGAATGAGACCTTCGACGAGTATGTGCGCTCCATCGGATTTCGCGTTTCGAGCTACGATCCGTGCCTCTACATCAAGGTTGTTTATGGTGACTGCGTTCTGATGCTGGTGTACGTCGACGATGTTTTGGTGACCGGAAGCTCTTCGCCGATCATTGCTGAAGTCAAGAAACAGCTCAAGGCACGATTCGAGATGACCGACAGCGGCAAGTGTTCCGTCATTCTGGGCATCGAAGTGGTCGACAACGCAGATGGCAGCGTCACGCTGTCCCAAGCTCGCTACATCAACGACATCCTGGAGCGCTTTGGCATGCAGAACTGCAAATGTAACGGGGTTACACGTACAAGTGGTAGTACCACTTGTAACTCTAACAGTTAGGATAACTGTTAGAGGTTGGAAATGGGCCTCAGACCTTGGTGTGCTGTACACACCAAAGGATACATGGGCGAACCACATTATTGGGTGGTTCGTGTGCATTTGTGCATATTATTGGTAGAAAGTAACGGGTTTCTACCAATCACTGAGCAGAGTTTCTGCCAACCACACGTTGGCAGACCCTTTAGAAATAGATAACAAACAGTTTTAGGAGGTCCATAATTGGCTTATGCCAAATTCAATAACAGTTCTCATTTTACGGTATTTTGCAGTTTAATTTAGTTATATTTGATTTAATTATACTTATTTAAATAAGTATACTTAAATTAAGTCTATTCTAATTGCACGCTTCCTCATACACGTAAGCGCACGTGTACGCCACCTAATAGGTCTAAGTAGACCCATTACACCTGGTAGCACTTTGTAGTCCGTCCCACGACCGACTGCTGTTCGTTCGTATGGAGTCATACGAACGCGGGGTAGAGAACTCCCCAATGGATCAGGGATCCACTGGGACCCCTCACATGTCCGTGACGCGCACGGACTGTGCCCACCTGTCAGATCCAGAGTGGGAAGCTCTCCAAAGACTTTCACAAGTCATTGGAGAGGCAGCGGTAGCGACGATGCTTCGTACGCTATCGCCGACAGAGCAACACGGTGTTGCTCTGGGGTACATTGTTAAGGAACAACGAGATGTTGCTGCCTCGGTGGCTTCCCCGAAGCCACGCGTGGAGTCATTGAAACTCCACGTGAGTACCTACACGGGGAAGGAGGACGAGACCCTCCTTCGGTGGCTTGTCGAACTCGACACAGCCGTTGCGGCTCGACGTATCGTCGATCCGATGTCGAAGGTCGCGTTCGCCATGTCATGTCTTGGCGGACGTGCGAGGAGTTGGGCCTATGGGCGCCGACTCTCGGATCCTACGTGCTTCGGCACGTACGAGGTGTTCAAAGAGGAGCTCAAGCTTGCGTTTGAGCCCCCGAAGAACGAGTTCAGATCGAGAGCGGAGTTTCTCGATCTGCAGCAGGGCAAGGATGATGTTCACACCTTGCTCCAGCGTGCTCGATACTTGGTATCGAACATAGTGACCAACCCGATCGACGAGGCGACCAAGGTCGTCACGTTCATGAAGGGACTAAGAGATGGTCCCGTCAAAACATATCTCTTCCGATAGTATCCGAATACTCTCGAAGAGGCGATCAGCCTTGCGATGCAAGAGGAGTTTAGCCGACGTCAAGCTAAACTCCATGCGAACGCGCCGAAGCCGGCGCGTCCTGTTGTGAAGACGGGAGGTCCGGAACCTATGGACCTCTCGAGTGCTACGACTGCTGGTCAACAGCAGCGTAGGAACAGCAAGGTTCGATGTTACAAGTGTAGTAACATCGGTCACTATGCACGCGAGTGCACAGCGGGCGGGCGTTCAAAAACCGCCAAGGACCTCTGGCTGGTGTTGGTGATTGGATGCACCAAATGATTGGATGTAGGGTGTTGCAGGTGATCCAATACGATCCCGCAATGATTACGGTAAGATGTTTACGCCACCGATAATTAGACGAGTAGGATGATTGGACGAGTACAGAGTGTTGGTGATTGGATGCACCAAATGATTGGATGCAGGCCAGGTAGAGAAGACAGTGTAAGCTCATATCAATCAATCACTTCTGAATTTCCATTCTACCCCTCAAGTGACTTCCCTCGCCTCGGCCTTCTCGCCTCAAGCCTCGGCAGTCCTCCCTTCGCAAGACAACCTCTGTGACGACCTTCTTCAGGTTATGAGCCCAAGCACGATGTCATCTGTCCAAGATACCAAGATCTCCATCGACAAGTTCAACGGCGAGAACTACGCCACGTGGAACCGTTACATGCGTGGCGTGTTCCTGACCAAGTCGGTGTGGAATGTGGTGAATCGCGAGACGACGCCTACATTCACGGACTCCAGAGCCAAGGACGAGTATGTCAAGTCGAGCAATGTCGCCTTCGGTCTGATGCTCCTCCACATGGACGCGGACTACCATCATGTGGTCGACGACTACGAGGAAGCCTGGGTCGCGTGGGCGCGCTTGCGTACCCTTTACGGTGGATCGCAGAAGGCTGGACGCATTTATCTCAAGCGTCAGCTCTTCAACATGGAGATGGCAGAAGGCGGAAACATCCTTCACCATTGCAACGAGGTCCTCAACATCAGCGCGAAGCTTAGCAGTATCGGCGCCAAGATGGAGGACGAGGATGTGGCGATCTGCTTGCTGCGCAGTCTGCTTAAGAGCTACGAGAACGTCGTGCTCAACATGGAGATGAGCAATGCAGAGCTGCGGACGCAGATGTGGTGAAGGTGCTCACGAATGAGCATATCAAGCGACAAGGCGAGAAGACTGCGGCGGTGAAAAATCGAGGAAGCAGCGAAGGCCTTCAACGCCGAGCGTCAAACTCGCCGGTGTGACTACTGCAGAAAATTGGGGCACGTTATCGACAAGTGCTGGACCAAGCAGAAAGCAGAAAATTGAGGAGCACGACGCGGCCGAGGTGGTCGCGGTGCCAGCAACGTTGAGTGGTGCAACGAGGATGACGACTACATCGCGTTTGCGGTCTCCATGTCGACAGCGTGTGGAGTGTCGTCGGGCAAGAAGTTTCAAGGCTCATGGGCGATCGACAGTGGCGCAACCCACCACATTTGCAACGACAAGTCCAAGTTCATCGACATCAACTTGCGCGACGAAGCGTAAACTCACAGTTGCCAACGGTCAAACGGCCAAGATTTTGGGAGTTGGTACCGTTGTACAACAAGTGATTCTGCCCAACCGGAGTGTGCGCGACGTCCGAATCGAAGATGCTCTCTTACCGAGTATGAACAAGAACCTGCTGTCTGTGCCTCAGATCAACCGAGGTGGAGACTTCAAGGTGGTGTTTGACGGCTCCGAGATGCACATTGCGCGCAAGTCGTCGAAGAAGATCGTTGCTTCCGCGGACCTGATCGACGGGCTCTACTGGCTACGAGTACCCGCGAGGTTCTGCCAATTCGACGACTTCGGTCTCGATCAACAGTGTCGATCTTCATGCGCGGATGGGTCATGCTCCGAACGACGTGCTACGGAAGATGGTTTTGAGCGGCATGGTGACGGGCGCGAAAATGCCGACCTCGTCGAAGAACTCAAGCGGATGACGCGGGTGTCAGCAAGGGAAGATGGTCCAAAAACCCTTTTCGAGTAACCCGGACAAGCCCAAGTACAAGCCATTCGAGTTCCTGCACTTCGACCTTTGTGGCCCCATGGAGAAAGAGTCGCTTGGTGGCAGCAAGTATCTACTGCTGATCACTGACGAAGCCAGCGGCTGCATGACGGGATTCTGTTTGCGCGCCAAGTCGGAGAGTGAAGACAGTCTGCGCAAGTTCATCGCTAAAGTGGAGCGCCAATTCGATGCCAGGGTCAAGTTCGTGCGTCATGACGGTGCCAAGGAGTTCGCGACTAACTCGCTCAAGGCCTTTTACGACAATCATGGCATTGAAGTCCAGCCGACGGTTCGATATGCGCATCAGACGAATGCTACTGCGGAACGAGCCAACCGGACGATTGTGACTATCGGGCGCAGCATGCTTCACTTCGCACGTTTGGACAAGACGTTCTGGGCGGAAGCGGCGATGACGGCAATTTACATCAAGAATCGACTGCCATCACCCAAGGTCCCAGGGAAAACGCCGTTTGAGATTGTGTACAAGAGGAAGCCCAACGTGAAGCACATGGGCGTTTTCGGGTGCAAGGCCTACGTCCTGACGCCGAAGGAGAAGCTACTCAAGTGGGACCCCAAGGCTCGTGAAGGAATTTTCATGGGCTATGAAGAGCGTTCGAAGGCGTATCGCGTTTATGACATCGAGGCGGGCCAGGTAGTGATTTCTCGCGATGTCACTTTCGACGAATCAACCTTCGACGACGCCAATATTGTGGATGATGATGAAGATGTCGAAGATGCTGCGGATATCCTTGAAGACCTCGAGATTTCGAACGACCATGGAACGCGTGAATTCAAGCAGGCGGGGAAACGCAAGGCTCGTTCTAACGCCGAGGATCGTGAACATGTTCGTCGACCGCGTCGCAGTGCTGGACTAGAAGAAGCAAGCGCTCCGGACTCCGACCATCAAGAAGCCAAATCTGAAGACAATGATGATGATG
This sequence comes from Phytophthora colocasiae, assembly GCA_018806915.1. Taxonomy (NCBI): domain Eukaryota; phylum Oomycota; class Peronosporomycetes; order Peronosporales; family Peronosporaceae; genus Phytophthora; species Phytophthora colocasiae. The sequence continues at coordinate 814,344 of JAGKQI010000086.1, read as the reverse complement.
ACTCGACTCAGCCGATGTACTGGCGTGCGAGTGCGAATGCAGTGGAGACGAGTGACAGCGCCGAGCCAAAGACGTTCCAAGATGCTGTGAGCGGCGAAGACCAAGTCCACTGGCGCAAGGCGATTCGAGCAGAACTCAAGTCGATGCGACTTCGTGGAGTGTTTCGTGGCGCCAAATTACCGAACAACCAACGCGCAGTCGGAACCATCTGGGTGTTCAAGATCAAGGGTAAAGCCGACTGGTCCATCGAGAAGTACAAGGCTGGACTCGTCGCGAAAGGATTTGTGCAGAAGTATGGCGATCGACTACACCGAGACGTTTCTGCCGGTGGTCAAGTACGTCACGCTGCGAATGATCATCGCTGTGGCCAAGTTCTTCAATTGGCCCTTCGACCAACTTGATGTTGTCACGGCGTTCCTGTACGGCTTGGATGAAGGAGAAGGTGTTCTGCAGTGTTCCAGAAGGCGTGGAACTTGATGACGGCTACGACTGCGTGGAACTGCTCAAGGCGATCTACGGTCTCAAGCAAGCTTCTCGAGTGTGGAATGAGACCTTCGACGAGTATGTGCGCTCCATCGGATTTCGCGTTTCGAGCTACGATCCGTGCCTCTACATCAAGGTTGTTTATGGTGACTGCGTTCTGATGCTGGTGTACGTCGACGATGTTTTGGTGACCGGAAGCTCTTCGCCGATCATTGCTGAAGTCAAGAAACAGCTCAAGGCACGATTCGAGATGACCGACAGCGGCAAGTGTTCCGTCATTCTGGGCATCGAAGTGGTCGACAACGCAGATGGCAGCGTCACGCTGTCCCAAGCTCGCTACATCAACGACATCCTGGAGCGCTTTGGCATGCAGAACTGCAAATGTAACGGGGTTACACGTACAAGTGGTAGTACCATTTTGTAACTCTAACAGTTAGGATAACTGTTAGAGGTTGGAAATGGGCCTCAGACCTTGGTGTGCTGTACACACCAAAGGATACATGGGCGAACCACATTATTGGGTGGTTCGTGTGCATTTAATGCATATTATTGGTAGAAAGTAACGGGTTTCTACCAATCACTGAGCAGAGTTTCTGCCAACCACACGTTGGCAGACCCTTTAGAAATAGATAACAAACAGTTTTAGGAGGTCCATAATTGGCTTATGCCAAATTCAATAACAGTTCTCATTTTACGGTATTTTGCAGTTTAATTTAGTTATATTTGATTTAATTATACTTATTTAAATAAGTATACTTAAATTAAGTCTATTCTAATTGCACGCTTCCTCATACACGTAAGCGCACGTGTATTACCTAATAGGTCTAAGTAGACCCATTACACCTGGTAGCACTTTGTAGTCCGGTCCCACGACTGACTGCTGTTCGTTCGTATGGGAGTCATACGGAACGCGGGTAGAGAACTCCCCAATGGATCAGGGATCCACTGGGACCCTCACATGTCCGTGACGCGCACGGACTGTGCCCACCTGTCAGATCCAGAGTGGGGAAGCTCTCCAAAGACTTTCACAAGTCATTGGAGAGGCAGCGGTAGCGACGATGCTTCGTACGCTATCGCCGACAGAGCAACACGGTGTTGCTCTGGGGTACATTGTTAAGGAACAACGAGATGTTGCTGCCTCGGTGGCTTCCCCGAAGCCACGCGTGGAGTCATTGAAACTCCACGTGAGTACCTACACGGGGAAGGAGGACGAGACCCTCCTTCGGTGGCTTGTCGAACTCGACACAGCCGTTGCGGCTCGACGTATCGTCGATCCGATGTCGAAGGTCGCGTTCGCCATGTCATGTCTTGGCGGACGTGCGAGGAGTTGGGCCTATGGGCGCCGACTCTCGGATCCTACGTGCTTCGGCACGTACGAGGTGTTCAAAGAGGAGCTCAAGCTTGCGTTTGAGCCCCCGAAGAACGAGTTCAGATCGAGAGCGGAGTTTCTCGATCTGCAGCAGGGCAAGGATGATGTTCACACCTTTGCCCAGCGTGCTCGATACTTGGTATCGAACATAGTGACCAACCCGATCGACGAGGCGACCAAGGTCGTCACGTTCATGAAGCGACCAAGAGATGGTCCTGTCAAAACATATCTCTTCCGATAGTATCCGAATACCTCGAAGAGAGCGATCAGCCTTGCGATGCAAGAGGAGTTTAGCCGACGTCAAGCTAAACTCCATGCGAACGCGCCGAAGCCGGCGCGTCCTGTTGTGAAGACGGGAGGTCCGGAACCTATGGACCTCTCGAGTGCTACGACTGCTGGTCAACAGCAGCGTAGGAACAGCAAGGTTCGATGTTACAAGTGTAGTAACATCGGTCACTATGCACGCGAGTGCACAGCGGGCGGGCGTTCAAAAAACGCCAAGGACCAGTAGGCGCGGGCGTCCTACTGGTGATGCAGTCTCGCGTGTCGAGCTTGGACACGCGACGATGAGGACTGCTGCCCCCAGCGAGAAGGTTTCTCGCTGTAAGCTGCAAGATGACAAGCCAAACCTTGTCATCCTGAACGTGATGTCGAAGAGAGTGAACTCTCTTCGTGCCCTAGTGGACTCGGGCGCGTCGAACAACTTTGTTCGACAGGGAAGTCTTCGAAGGTTTGACTTCGAAGAAGCCGACACGCCTCGCGGCGTGTTGGAGGTGCGGTTGGCAACAGGTGCCACCGTGAGGACTGAGAAGCGCGTAGTCCGTGTGCGCTTCTCTTACAAACGAAGGACGTTTGTAGAAGATCTTATCGTCTTGGATCTAGACGATAAGTTCGACTTGGTATTAGGCATGCCGTGGCTTGCACGGCATGACCCGGTGATCAACTGGGAGAAGCGTACACTCGTACGCTTCAACAACACATGCGCGACAGAGAGCGATGGCCCTGTCAGTGCTGCACATGCACCGGCCGGTGCATGTGCAGCACTGATCTGAAGCAGCTCGTCGTCGATGGGATCACTGAGGGTGATGACTCCCTCAGTGCGAAGACTAAGAAGCAGCGCTTCGAAGAGCAGAGTTGGGACTCGTTGAGGTCGAGTCCCTACTACGAAGTTCTGCGGGAGTACAAGGATGTAGGTTCCTTCGGAGCTTCCGAAGGACAAGGGCGTACAGCACGAGATTGATCTCGTGCCGGGCACGAAGTACTGTGTTACACGGAAGTGGCCACTGCCGCGTGAACAAGTGCAAGCGATCGACGACTTCTTTGAAAGTCGTCGTCTTGCAGGTCAAGTGCGGGAATCGAAGTCCCCGCACAGTGCCCCAACGTTCTGTGTTAAGAAACCACAGGGCGGGTGGCGCATCGTTCACGCGTACAACAAGTTGAACGATGCGACGATACCGGCGCAGACGCCGATACCGCGAAAAGATGTTATCATCGATTCGATGGCCTTGAGCACTATCTTCAGTGCTCTAGATCTGCGTGATGGATTCTATCAGATCCTCATGCGTGAGAGGGACATCCCTCTCACTGCGGTAAGCACTCCAAGCGGTATGCTTTGGGAGTGGCTCGTCATGCCACAGGGGCTTAAGAACGCCCCTGCGACGTTCAATAGATGCGTGACACATCTATTGCGCTCGGTGCGCGACTTCGCACCGAGCTACTTCGACGACGTGTTCGTCCACAGCCGGGCTGTGAACGGGAAGACGGACATTGAGATGCACAAGGTGCATCTCCGGAAGCTGCTAGAGCTTATGAGGAAACATAAGCTCTATGCGAACCTGAAGAAGTGTATCTTCGGGGCGAGCGAGATACCCGTGCTGGAGTGTCTCGTGGGGAAAGACGGCGTGCGCCCTGACCCAGAGAAGGTCAGAGTGATCAATGAATGGCCCACGCCATCCAATGTGAAGGAACTGGAGGCAGTTCCTTGGCTTGCCACGTACTTTGTGCAAGTACGTGGACAACTATGCGGGCAAAAGATTCGCCCGTTGTCACAGCTTCTAAGAAAGAAGCTGAGTGGAGTTGGACGACCGAGTGCGAGGAGGCATTTCGGTGCAGTCAAGCAGGGCTTGACTGAAGCGCCGATCTTGGCCGTGGCGGACCAAGATCGTCCATTCCACGTAGTGCGCGATGCATCCGACTTTGCAATCGGATGTGCATTGATGCAACACGATCACGAAGGGCGTGATCGTGTAGTCTATTATCAATCGCGTCAGCTGAAGCCAGCTGAGCGTAATTATCCCGTACATGACAAGGAGCTCCTTGCCATGAAATATACACTTGCAAAGTTCCGAGTGTATCTACTTAGGAGTAGACCGTTCGTGGTCTACACAGACCACGCATCATTGCGGACGGCGATTAAGTCGCCGCACATCTCGCAACGTATGGCGATATGGTTGTCCTTCTTCGCGGAGTACAACTTCCGGGTGGAGTACAAACCCGGAAGACTCAATGTAGTGGCCGACGCGTTTTCGCGTCGACCTGACTATGCGGAGACGGTCGACGCCAACGCAGTTGGCGTCGTGAGGACAAGTGTGCCGTCGTCAACGTTGATTGACGACGTGAAGAACGCGTATGCAAGGGATGCAGACGCGAAGGGGCTGCTGGAGTTCCTCGCAGCACCTTCCGACGTGGCACGTCGGAAGCTAACCCCTCATCTTCGAGCTCGTGTACACCGCTATCGTGTACACGAAGGCCTACTGTTGTACAGTACAGTAGACGACAATGCGGATCGCATTGTCGTTCCGAATGATCATGACCTCCGGTTGAGGATCATGTTCGAGTATCACGATGCCCCTGTGGTGAAGCGGACGAGAATTTTTCCCGGAGAGGCGATATCAGCCACGAACCCGAATAGAGTCGGAACGAGCGACAGGGGGGACCTGTGATCCCCAGATCTGGGTCGAATCAGACGAAGGTACGATGGGTCCAGCCGGGGAACAGGCAACGGAGACACCGGCGGAGGAGCAAGTGGAGCGGTGTTCGTGGGTGATCCGAATCCTGCCGGAGGAAGAATGGGGAAATCAAGGATGTTCTCGCGCGATCAGCGATGACGGGGTCCCAAGTGAGCACGATCGGCTTACCCTGGCGCCCCGAAGCCTCTAACAGCACGATCCTACTTCCCCGGGCGGCGACGAAGCGGGATCACGCAGGATCACGCAGTGATCCTCTCCCGTATAAGTACGAGATCAGCTCCGGATCAAGCTCAGCCCCAGGCGCGACGCAGACTCTTCTGGTGGCTTGATCCGGATTCTCCGAAGGATTACCAAGTGGGATCAGGCAGCGATCAAGTCCCGATTAAGTGCGAGATCAAGCTTCGGTTAAGTGCGAGATCGAGCTTCGGTTAAGTGCGAGATCAAGCTTCGGTTAAGTGCGAGATCAAGCTTCGGTTAAGTACGGAATCGGCTCACGATCAGGGTTAGGGGAACCAAGCTAGGGATCAGCTATGTAGCCAGTGTCATGTGATCGTAGGATGGTAAATCAGGATGGGATTAGTAGGCATAGGAATAACCATAAACAGACTCGAATTTGCCCTGAACCACTCAAGTGTCTTCGCTACGCCTGGAACCGGGAACTACATTGGCCCTACAAGCGTCAGGAAGGTAAGGATACGTGACCTAGTATAGCGGTTAAGTCTGGATAATATATTGGCCAGCTTTGCCCTATCTAGTGAACTATCCTTTAAGTGCATACATCGGATCGGAAGGAATTAGTTGTTTAGCCTGACGATCCCGTCGAATCTCGCCCCCTCAAGACCCCCGCTAAAGGAAGCGGCAAGCAACGTAAAGGAAGGGACCGAATCCCTAATACTGGACTATTGGAAGACCTGGATCAAGAACCAGGCACCCGGATCAAGGCTCGAGAACTCGCCTACGACCGGGATCAAGTACCCCGAGGTGGAGTGAAGAACTTCCACGCTACCTCAACCCCTGCGTCACGCAAGACTTTCTTCCGACCTACAAGACACCTTCAGAAGTCACCTGGAAGAGCGTAACCCGCCTACCGACGGGTACACAAGGTGAACACTACACGCAGCAAGATCACGGATCATCGGGGGACCCCCTCCGTTAGTCGGTGTCTGGGCGCAAGTGGCGATCGCGATCGGCCTCAACCAGATTTTGGCCAGATCCGCTCCACCACAATGGTGCGCGTGCCCGGATCTTCTGGTGACTTCGGATTTCACCGTGAGTCCCAAGAAGATGTCAAGATTAAAGAAGAACAAGGGGAAGAAGTGCCTACGAAGGTTGGATCGACGGAGGCATCGCTTAAAACGGAAAGATCCACAGATCAGCAGAGTTCTGGGAGGATCTCTACTGACAGGCACGAGGCAGACCTGGATCGCAATCCAGATCTCGAAGAAAAACCTCGAATTCCTCCCAAGGCCCCTTCGAGGGCCATTGCGGATCTCGATGAGAATCGAGATCCGCACACGAGCGATAAGGAATCAGCAAAGCTCAAGATCGACCAAGAAAAAGAAGATCAAGAGCACCCGGACGAAATTGAAGGCTCCAGACTCAGAGCCAGAAGATATGATCAGCCCAGGATCGACGATCACCAAGGACGCGATCGAGCAGGCCTACTACAGGAAGATGCTAAGAGAGACCTTGCTTAACGATCCCGTTCTTACGATCATACAAGTCCGCCAGATCGGTAACCTCACCGGCCCAGTGTCGAAGCCCCGGACTAGCTCTGACCGCCTGAACGCGGTGAAGATCCTACTTGATCTGCTCCAAGAAGCTGGTTTGGTGGCTGGAGAGTTCGACCCAAACTCTCTATTTGACTTGGAACTACAAGCGATTCAATCTGCGACCCATGATCTATTCGATTCCCTCAAGATCTTGGTCGGCGAGCGCCCACTGACGCCCGACCCAGGCTATCAGACTGGGTCGTCATGCTACGCGTCAGCGACCTCGGAACCAGACTCAGATAGCCCGAGAAGGCTGCAACGCATGTCGTTAGGGCCCTCCGGCGCCAAGTTCCTGAAATCGCGTATGAAGAAACAGGATACGCGATCGGTGGCTGCGAAGCTGGAGGTCAAGATGCCCGATCAGCAAGAAAATCGCCGGATCCGGACGGACCAGACCGCGCCGACGACTAATTCCACTGGATCGAGCAACAAGTTGGACGACTACTTTCAAATGGCGATGTATCGTTTCTTGAAAGAACGGAATCTCGCGACACCCCGATCGCCGATCGAAGGGGAGTTGGATGTTGAGATGGAGTCCGTCACGGCCTCGGATCCGGATGCATGGGAATACGATCCGGACGATCTGGGCATACCAAGTTCCGGTGGACAGATGTCGAGCCGAGCCACGATCGCATCCGCGGCGATCGGTCAAGGAGGATCGTCGATGATCCAGCGGGTCCGGATCTCAGCGATCTCGGATCTGAAAGATTTTGCGGGTAAAGATCTGGACGAAGATCGCGCTCGGGCCTGGATCAGTAAAGTCAAGTCAGCGTTCTAGCGCGATCAGGCTACGGAAGAAGAGAAATGCCTCACGTTTGCAGATCTGATGGTGGGACCGGCAAAGAACTGGTACAGGCAGCTCAGTCGAACGACGAAAACCAAGTGGGCGGATCTGTTGGACAGTTTCCAGACCCAATATTGTGGGTTGGGTATGTCGGTCGCGTGGCAATACTATCACGCTCGCAAGCGATCGGAAGAAACTCCTCTCGATTATCTCTACCGGCTCAACGTGGCGGCTTTACGTGCTAGACTAAAGATCAAGGATGGGAACCCCAAGGCCCGCCGGGAACATGTAGACCACTACATCGAGACATTGGGAGATCCGGAGTTAGCTGATCGGCTGACCCTACTCCGGCTGAGCGACGTCGATGAACTGGAGGAAGTACTTCAGGCCCGGGAACGGGCGAAAAGCAGAGCAGCGTAAATCTGCGTTCGGATCGAAATACAGACAAAAGGCACCGGCCAGCGCCCCGGCAGCACCCACCCGAGCGGTGGTGCGGGCGATCCAAACCCAAGATCCGAGCTCGGAAACGGAAGAAATATCCGGATCGGACGGATCCGATTCTGAAGGTGATCTCCGGAGGATATATCTGGCCGCGTCAGAAAGAAAGCCGATCGGTACTGGGAGCGCTCCCCACCAACAGTGGATCAGCCGCGATCGCACACGAACTCGCAAGATTGAGGCAGGATCACGGATCACAGGGGATCAGATCACGATCGAGGTCGCTGTTCGCATTGTGGATCGCGGAAGCACACGGATCTGGACTGCTGGAGACGTTTAACCTGTGACAAATGCGGAAAGAGGGACCACCCAACGGATCGCTGCTTATATACATGCCGTGGTTGCGGGAGATCCATGAAGCTGGAGAATGCCCCATGGGAAGAATTTACAACCAGATTCGCAAGTGGTACGATCCGACCCGACACGCCGGATTGTTCCCCGAGGAAGGTGGAAAAGATGTTAAACTAGAACGCTCGCCGGTTTGGAAACCGGTACGAGCCGAGCGTTCTGAGTACTGCATCTATGCATATGTGAACAAAGAAATCGAGAGATCAAGATAGGAGAATTCGGATCTGCGCGGTAATACATGTAAGTTGCATTCGTATACTGCTAAGATCGCGAGTCTTCCTGGGTCGATGAATTCTTGCGATCTGGTGCGGAAGTGGCTCTGGATCTCAGGAAGGAGAATCCAGGGATATTGGAAATACCACGCACCAGGAAAATGGTTCCGCCAAGATCTCAGGCAAGATCAATCATGAAAGAGCGATCTTGCTCCTGGACACTGGCGCCGAGGTATCCATCGTGGATACCGCCTTTGCTCGTAAGGTTGGGTGCCACTTTGACACTAGTCAGAGACAGGAGTGTGTTGGGATCGGTGATAATGTGTACACCACCGAGGGAAGGACGAGGGTCAAGATCACGCTTGCGGGATACTTGGTCTACTTTTTCGATATTTGGATCGGGGATCTATCCGGGCAAGATGCGATTCTGGGTATGGATTTCATGATCCCGGCTGGGGTCCGGATGGATCTTGCGAAGGGATCGATGTGCTTGCCTAACGAAGTGGGGATCCCACTTAGTGGTCGCAAGAGGTTATACGGGGAGAAAGTAAGATCGGTAAAATTGGAGGAAGATCTACATATCCCAGTTGGGGGATCTGAAGAGACCGCATCGAGAGTGAAATTATCGGCAACGGAGAAATTATGGGTGACCAGAGGCGACCAATGGGTACCCACCGTGGTAAATGGACCCGGCCGAACTCGGTATTTAGTGATCACGAATTTGACCGAGAAGATTTTACGATTGGATCACCGATTACATGTTGGAATGGTACTTGATCAGTAAAAAGTGCCTCGATTCCCCGGGTTCGTGTCGGTCGGGTCCCGGCGCTACATGGAGTGGCAGAACCTAGCTCTACAAGCGACTGTGGACGCAAGACCAGAACCTCAGGAATCCGTAGAGATTCCCTCATCGTCGGTCGAACGGCCGACCTACGTTACACCGCGATCCATACTCCGCCGAGGTGGAACGACCAAGACCGATCCTGATCCTACGCCAATATCGACATTAGGACCTCGATTACCAACCGATGCGGCCGAAGTCAAGGTCGCATTCATCGATCCCCAACCGGATCCCATGGATACCCCACCGATTACGATCAGTTCCGACAAGGCCCCGAGTGGCGAAGCTGGGGGCGGTGAGACTGAGACGAATGAGAACTTGCCAGATCAGGCCCCAGATCGGACAGATCGGACACGCGAAGAAGAGATCGAGGTAAAAACAGAAAAAAACAGATTTTCAAATCGAGATCAAACATGTATCCGACGTCGGCCCCACGGTTGAGGACACCCCGATCCTGATGGCCAAGGACGATAGACTCCGTGATCCATCGACGAACGAACCCGATCCGACACCTCCTAAAAGAATCGAGAACGCCGATCAGACCCACTTATTAATGAAAGCGGCGATTTTTCGGCCGAAGATCTAGCCGATAATCTCGCAGTAGTACCAGAAATCCAGATCTCCACCACTGAAGAAGTCAGGATTGAAGATCTACAAGTAGGAAATCCGGGATCGGCTACCCCGGAAGAGATCGAGAAACTTCGACAGATTATTTGGAAGAAGCGACATCTCCTGATCGGGAAAGGAAACGCACTTCCTCCGGCAGCCAAGGGTGTTATATGCGATATCGACGTGGGGGATGCAAAACCGATTGCACAACGAGTCCGGAAGGTGGCGCCACAATTCCGAGAGAAAGTATCGGATCTCATCAAAGGACTTCTAGCTGCCAAGATCATCCGACCATCGACCTCACCGTGGGCATCGCCGATCGTAGTAATCATCAAGAAGAACGGTGTAGACATCCGATTATGTATCGACTATCGGCTGGTGAACGGTCTCACGAGGTTGATGATCTACCCGATGCCTCTGATCAATGACCTGTTAGAAGATCTTGACAAGGTTCTGTGGTATTGTTCATTAGACATGGCGAGTGGATTCTGGGTCGTATCAATGACCGATCGAGCTCGCGCGATTTCAGCTTTCATCACTCCATTTGGTCTTTTCGAGTGGAATCGCATGCCGTTCGGGCTGAAGAACGCCCCTCAGATCTATCAACGTCTTGTGGACAACGCCCTATATGGATTTTTGAAGATCTCCCAGTCAGGGAACACGGAAGACTCTGCAGATGTGTTTGAATCAGGGATCCCGGAGGATCCTGGTCGCCCGTCAGTTCTAGGACGGAGATCATACATCGACGATATCTTGATCACGGCTGGAACATGGGATCAAATGTGCGATCGGGTGGAAGACCTATTGGAGACCTGTGATAAGTGGAATCTCTCGATCAGTGTGGCGAAGAGCTTCTGGGGCATGGATAAGGTGGAATATCTCGGACACAAAGTGTCGATCGACGGATTGGAGGCAAACCCGAAAGACCTGAAGTCTCTGACGGATCTACCATTCCCTGGATCACTCCGATCCATGCAATCGTTCCTGGGAAGTTTGAATTACTATAGTCGGTTCATCGAGGATTATGCGATCTATGCATCGGTCCTATATGAACTACGTGAGGTGGAGTTCGCAGAACTGAAGAAGCGACCAGATCTTCGAAAGATCATGGATAGTACGGACCCGATCACTCGAGATCCCGTTGCGCTTAAGTCGAACCAGGATGGATCACCCGACACCTCGACTCAAAAGGGGGATAGTACGCCGGATCTTAACTTGGGGGCGATGCCTCCCCCTGTTCAAGCAAGGTCGAAGCCAATCTGGCCCAAAGAGCTGGCGACGAGAGGTGGGGTAGGGCACACAGGGCGTTTACAGCCTTGAAAACCAAGATCGCGTCGACCCCGATCCTTCGTCACTTCGACATGACGAAGTTACCCGTGGTGATCGTGTATGCTAGTGACTGGGCGATTTCCGCCGCACTAATGCAGTGAACACGACCAGATCTACCACCCGGTCGCGTTTGCCAGCCGAACGAAGACGAACGAGCTAAACTATAATGTTGCCGAAAAAGGAGGTGCTGGCTCTACTTCGGATCTTGGATCTACACTACACCCTGTTAGTGGGACGTCGGATCAAGGTCCTAACCAGACACTCCACGCTTGCCTGGCTGTTCAAGTCTGCCGGCCTCCAAGCGACGTCTGGGACAATGGTCTGCTCTCCTGTCCCCATGGACACTCCGAGATCACGAAGTGTACGAAGGGAGAGGATGAGATACTGGGGCGATCGCAGCTAATATAACGCCTAGATCGGAGATCGACGAAGCCCTGGTCGCGATCGCGCCACAGAAGGAACCAAGACGTAAGATCCAGATGCCGATTCCCACCCGTAGATCCAGGTGAGGAGCTATGGGTAGTAAGTTTCGACGGTTCGGCACGCGTGAAACGAGGGAGGAGGCGCTTTCAGCGCGATCGTGTGGAGTTTGCCGGAGTGGAAAGTGATCAAGGCTAGATCAGACTATGCGGAGAGTCTTACTGTCAATGAAGCGGAATACCGTGGGCTCTTGCTAGGTCTTGGCATGATCGCACAGTTAGAGCGCCGCCGTTTGGTCGTTTGTGGCGATTCGAACCTGGTGATCCGACAAGTCCGGGGCGAGATCGACTGTAAGGCGCCAGGATTGACGTTACTGAAACAGAAGGTGCTAGATCACTTGCGGAATTGGGGAGATCACGAGCTGGTCCATGTGAAGAGAGACTGGAATGGGAGTGCAGATAGCTTGGCGAGTGCCGCGCTGCAACGAGGAAGCGGGATCGAGGTCCACGATGAGGCAGATCGATGCGATCTGATCACCTTGAATCGACTTGATGAGGTGTTGATCCCTCGGGTTGAAGATCGAACTGTGCAAGTGTCGGCCGTAGCCATGCGTGCAGCCCGAGCGCGACCTGGTGCCGCTGTCCTGCGAGAGGGACTGATCCGGGAGATGCGGTTTGATCGGATCAGGCGAGCCCAGAACGAGGAGGTCTGGATCGCAGGACTAAAGAAGTACCTGGCTGGGCAGATCGCGGATCTTACTCGAGCCGAATCTGGATCTTACGCCAAGATCGCCTCCGAGTACGAGGTAGACGAACAAGATCTGCTATTTTACTGCCCACCAGGGCCGAGATCAAATGGTGATCGCGACCGCCTGATGAGACTCGTAGTTCCAGAAACGCTACAGCAGGATGTCCTCCACCACTATCATACGACTCTGGAAGGGGGACATCAAGGGATCGGACGCACTTATCAGCGGATCCGAGATCATTTCCACTGGAGGGGATTATATCGGAGCGTGCAGCGATACGTAGGCGAGTGTGTAGACTGTGAGACCGGAAAGGGGAGACCCACGATCCGGGGCGAGTCGCCTGGGAATCTGCAAGCGACATACCCATTCCAGATCATAGCGATGGATCACATACCCTCTCTGCCCAGATCCAACAAAGGCAACACCGAACTACTGATCTGGGTAGATCTGTTCACGGGATATGTGATCGCAAAGGCTAGTTCCTCCCGATCGGCCCAGACCGTCGCGGAATCTTATGAAGAATGCGTGTTCCGCAGATTTGGTGCTAGCGAGATGATCAGGCACGATCGAGAACCGGGCTTCATGTCCGACTTCTTCAGATCGTTCAATAAGATCCTGGGGTCACCGACAAGGGGTTTCAGTCGGTTGAAAAGTGAAGCCGCTGCAATATGGATCTTGTCGTGATCCAAGCGGAAGAGGGTGTCCCCGTCGAAAACACCCGCAGCAAAACCAGCTTCTTCGAGCAGGCGGTGGAGGTCCAGGGCGCTGTCAAGACTGTTCGTGGACTGTGCCGGTGCCGTGATCGGGCCGGCGAGGGATCCAACCAACAAAGGTTGTAAGATCCTCATCACGGGGTCTTCCAGGAGGAAGTCCTCGAGCGTGATCCGGCGATATGAAGCCTCTAGCTGGGTTGACGACCATTCCGATTTCATCACCGGCTTCTCGTCGACCTCAGCTCCTGGTGCCCTCAGCTTCTTCCGCGCAGTCTTCGTCTTCTTCTTCGACGTTTTACTACCTGAGATCTGCGCGGGGGTTGTTATGGGTCTACCTAGACCTATTAGATGGCGTACACGTGCGCTTACGTGTATGAGGAAGCGTGCAGTTAGAATAGACTTAATTTAAGTATACTTATTTAAATAAGTATAATTAAATCAAATATAACTAAATTAAACTGCAAAATACCGTAAAATGAGAACTGTTATTGAATTTGGCATAAGCCAATTATGGACCTCCTAAAACTGTTTGTTATCTATTTCTAAAGGGTCTGCCAACGTGTGGTTGGCAGAAACTCTGCTCAGTGATTGGTAGAAACCCGTTACTTTCTACCAATAATATGCACAAATGCACACGAACCACCCAATAATGTGGTTCGCCCATGTATCCATTGGTGTGTACAGCACACCAAGGTCTGAGGCCCATTTCCAACCTCTAACAGTTATCCTAACTGTTAGAGTTACAAGTGGTTGTACCACTTGTACGTGTAACCCCGTTACACCATCCCCCCGTTAAGATTCGACGTATCGGTCTCGATACGTCAATCAACAGAACTTGACAAGATCGTCAAATTCCCAAGAGAAATCCGAGTTCATTTCGCAATGGACTCGCCAACGCCCACATCTCCGTCCGCGCAAGCCTCTCCTGCTGCTTCTGCAGCAGGAACAACAACCTCAGCAGTGCCTACTAGCACTGCTGCTTCCAGCGGTTCGACAGAGAAGCTCTCTGTCACCGACTACCATGCTGGCCACAAGGAGAAGCAAGCGAAGAAGACTTCTTCTTCGCTAGCAGGGATCAAACACCCTGCTGTTCCTTTCAAAGAACTCTTTGGAGAGGACTACGAAGACATCGTCGACTCTTTGGAGAGGACTACGAAGACATCGTCGACTACGACGATGACGATGTCGAGGAGGGAGAGCTTGATGACAAGCCTCCCGCTCCCGTGTCTTCGTCTGAAGACACGTCCAACCCACCCGTGGGGTCTCGACGACCTCGTGTTGAGGTCTTGGACGCTTCAAGCTCGAAGCGTCCGCGCAGTGATGACGAAGCGTCCCCCATGTTGAGGGCGCTCACTGCTCCACGCACTGATCCTCCAGTGCGTGCACCATGGATGCCTACTGAGGCACAGATCCATGAGTGGTCCGGTGCTAGCTCACCACCGAACCCGATACTGTTGTACGCATGCAACAGTATCAACGACGACGACGTCGCCGCTGAGATTGTCTTTGAGTCCGAGACTCAAAGACGCGACTACTATATCGGGCTCTTCCATGAGCTCCGGTACTATGCAGCGAAGAAGACTTCGCGCAAGAGCAAAGTGCCAGAGTGGCAGGCACTTTGTCAGTCGTGGAACGCCTTTGTTGAAAACTTCAACAAAGACCCGAAGGCATATCGCGATCGCGTTGCTGCGGCTCGCGATCGCTACTACACTTACACTACACGTGGTAAGTGTGAACGCCTCCATGATCAGTCATGGAAGCGGGGATCCCATGTGCCATTCCCTTTGGCACACCCTGCCCGTGTTGCCAACCCATGGCAACACGTCTCTCAGAAAGTAATCTCCTGGGGTACACGCTTGTACGTGTACCCGATCACATCAAGGAGCTCCGTGGTCGTATTGTGCCACGCGGAGCTCCGAGTGCTGTGGCCGACCGCAGCACTCCTCGTGCAGGGCTTACCCCTGCAAGTTATGGTGGGCTTCGTACGCCCTCACCATTTCCGGAACGTCCTCCATCAGGACGTTCCGCGGCTTCCACGTATCTCGATGGGGAGGAAATCCTCTCCAACGAATACGAAAACGAACCTCTTGAGATTTCGTTCTCTTATGAGCCACAATCCGCTCCATAATCCGGCGGATCGCTCCACGCGCGTCGCGCAACGGCGGCGGAGGGGGTGGGAACACTCCCTCCGCATGGTCAACGCTATGACCATGACGATCGTGCCCTGCACGATCGAGTTGCTGCGCTGGAGCAGACACAGAGCGCTGAGATAGCTGCTCTGAAGCAGGAGGTTCGTGTCCTCCGTGCCTGGAGGTCTGCGAGGCAGCTCAGACTGCCTCGAACCTCTCGTCCGGTCTTGGGACGAGAGTGAACCGGTTGATCGACCGTGTCGACGGTCTCGATAAGGCCTTCCAGGCCTCTCGCACTCCTCAGTCGGACTACCAACCCTAGGTAGTCCGTGCTGCACGTACGGCTTCAATCGCCCGACGTAGAAGGTCGGGTGGAGCCTCATGCTGGACAGTATGCCCAGCCGGTACGCGTTGCCGTGCCGTTCAAGTACCTTGAACGGCCCAATGAATCTTGGAGCAAGCCTTCTTGCTCCAAAGTCAGACACTGCATGTTTAGGCAGGTTTTGTGTAGCTAACAAAACTAATGAACCCACTTTGAATTCATTTATGTTGCCACTACCAACATTATCAGCGTTCAGCTTCTGTCGATCGACAGAAGCTGCGATAGCATCCTGGACAAACCGTATGACGGCTTGTCTTCGCTGGACAAAGTCTAGCGCACCCGAGCTGAATCCTTTCAGCTTGTCGCCCTTGTCAGCAGCAGGCCCTGCCTGCTCGCTATCATCTCTCATGTCTGTGCCCGGCACAGACATCGTGCGCTCGTTCCTGCTCGAACGAGACGTCGTGACGCAATCACCGCAACTGATAGTGTGCTGCTATCAGTTGCATTCTGCGATTGTTCGGACGCAACCGTAGATCCTCCCCACTTAAGGAGGAAGCTACCCCGCCGAGCATGCTCGGCAATCGTGAATGCCTCATGGCGTTCACGTAGAACGGTGTATGCCCTGTCGAGGATGCACCGAGTTGTTGATGGCAAACTCTGCCATCGGCAAGCACTCGCTCCAATGCGGGAACGAGTGAGCGTAGCTCTTCAACGTGTCACCCAGTACACGGTTTGACACGTTCGGTCTGTCCGAAATCCGTCTGCGGATGATCCGCAGTCGACATTGATAACTGTGAACCAAGAAGTGTAACACTTCTTACCAGAACCGCGCTGTGAAGCGTGGATCACGGTCCGACACAATGTCGAGCGGCATGCCATGGTGTTTGAACACCATGTCAACAAACAGTCGCGCAGTCTGCGCGGCTGTAACAGTTGCCGGGACGGCAGCAAGATGGACCATCTTGCTGAAACGGTCCACAAAGACAACGATGCCCGTCCTCCGCTTGCTGTCAGGCGGAAGACCGAAGACAAAGTCCGTGGACATGGACTGCCAACACTCCGATGGAGTCTGTAGTGATTGAAGAGGAGCCTGCGAGAACTGCGCAGGCTTCACGCGTTGACAAACCTCGCAAGCACGTACGTACTTGCGCACCCACTTGTACTGGTGGTGCCAGTAGAAGTCACGCGTGAAGAGTGTATGTCTT
The DNA here is from genome assembly GCA_018806915.1 of Phytophthora colocasiae. NCBI lineage: Eukaryota > Oomycota > Peronosporomycetes > Peronosporales > Peronosporaceae > Phytophthora > Phytophthora colocasiae. The sequence goes on along the minus strand of JAGKQI010000086.1, from coordinate 797,593 downwards.
CACGACCCGGATGCCCTGCCGTGGGGGCATCGTGATACTCGAACATGATCCTCAACCGGAGGTCGCGGTCATTCGGAACGACAATGCGATCCGCATTGTCGTCTACTGCACTGTACAACAGTAGGCCTTCGTGTACACGATAGTGGTGTACACGAGCTCGAAGATGAGGGGTTAGCTTCCGACGTGCCACGTCGGAAGGTGCTGCAACTCCAGCACCCCCTTCGCGTCTGCATCCCTTGCATACGCGTTCTTCACGTCGTCAATCAACGTTGACGACGGCACACTTGTCATCACGACGCCAACAGCGTTGGCGTCGACCGTCTCCGCATAGTCAGGTCGACGCGATAACGCGTCGGCCACTACATTGAGTCTTCCGGGTTTGTACTCTACCCGGAAGTTGTACTCCGCGAAGAAGGACAACCATCTCGCCATACGTTGCGAGATGTGCGGCGACTTAATCGCCGTACGCAATGATCGCGTGGTCTGTATAGACTACGAACGGTCTACTCCCAAGTAGATACACTCGGAACTTTGCGAGCGCATACTTCATGGCAAGGAGCTCCTTGTCATGTACGGGATAATTACGCTCAGCTGGCTTCAGCTGACGCGATTGATAGTAGACTACACGATCACGCCCTTCGTGATCGTGTTGCATCAATGCACATCCGATTGAAAAGTCGGATGCATCGCGCACTACGTGGAATGGACGATCTTGGTCCGCCACGGCCAAGATCGGCGCTTCAGTCTAGCCCTGCTTGACTGCACCGAATGCGTCCTCGCACTCGGTCGTCCAAATCCACTCAGCTTCTTTCTTAAGAAGCTGTGACAACAGGCGAATCTTGCCCGCATAGTTGTCCACGTACTTGCACAAGTACGTAAGGAACTGCCTCAGTCCCTTCACATTGGATGGCGTGGGCCATTCATTGATCACCTGACCTTCTCTGGGTCAGGGCGCACGCCGTCTTTCCCCACGAGACACCCCAGCACGGGTATCTCGCTCGCCCCGAAGATACACTTCTTCAGGTTCGCATAGAGCTTATGTTTCCTCATAATCTCTAGCAGCTTCCGGAGATGCACCTTGTGCATCTCAATGTCCGTCTTCCCGTTCACAGCCCGGCTGTGGACGAACACGTCGTCGAAGTAACTCGGTGCGAAGTCGCGCACCGAGCGCAATAGATGTGTCACGCATCTATTGAACGTCGCAGGGGCGTTCTTAAACCCCTGTGGCATGATGAGCCACTCCCAAAGCATACCGCTTGGAGTGCTTACCGCAGTGAGAGGGATGTTCCTCTCACGCATGAGGATCTGATAGAATCCATCATGCAGATCTAAAGCACTGAAGATAGTGCTCAAGGCCATCGAATCGATGATAATATCTTTTCGCGGTATCGGCGTCTGCGCCGGTATCGTCGCATCGTTCAGCTTGTTATACGCATGAACGATGCGCCAGCCGCCCTGTGGTTTCTTAACACAGAACGTTGGAGCACTGTGCGGGGACTTTGATTCCCGCACTTGACCTGCAAGACGACGACTTTCAAAGAAGTCGTCGATCGCTTGCACTTGTTCACGCGGCAGTGGCCACTGCCGTGCAACACAGTACTTCGTGCCCGGCACGAGATCAATCTCGTGCTGTACGCCCTTATCCTTCGGAAGCTCCGAAGGAACCTCGTCCGGGAGTACATCCTTGTACTCCCGCAGAACTTCGTAGTAGGGACTCGACCTCAACGAGTCCCAACTCTGCTCTTCGAAGCGCTGCTTCTTAGTCTTCGCACTGAGGGAGTCATCACCCTCAGTGATCCCATCGACTACGAGCTGCTTCAGCTCTTCGGCCTCGCGCTCCACTCTCTCGATATCCGAGCGAATGCAAATTTGTTCGATGCGTCCATCGTACAAGTCTCGTGCGAAGCGCTACCAACTCATCGTTGGAAATGCGGTCAACGCCGACGCACTCGTCGGCGGATTCTCCAACCGCATCCTCTGGTACTGTAGTCCAGTACCAGTACGTGTCAAGACGTTCAACGTCTCGACACTCGGTGTCTGCACTGCAGATACACCCGTCTCAGTCCCGGACTGAGACTCGCGCAGCTCCCTGAGCTTGCGCCGCGAAGGTCTACCGTGGAGCCCGGCTCCAGGTGCTCCACGTCCAAGGCATCGCACCTTGGACGGGACGTTATCGCAATCGTCAGCGGATTCCTTCCGCTGACTCGCACTATCAAGCCCGGCTTGAGTGCCGCTCATCGCGTGCAGCGCTGCTGCACGTGAGCACGCAGGTTGTTCGGGTGCTGGGCGTTTGCAACCGCCAGCTCCTCCTGCCGCGCAGTCGGTTTCCTGAACCGCTGCGCCTCCATCCGCTCCCGGAGCGGATAAAGCAACCGCATCGTCGACTCCCGGAGTCGACGTGCTCTCGCTAGCTTCCTGCGCTAGCGAACGTTCGCTTGTACACGCATCATCAGCTCCCGGAGCTGATGCACGATCGCTAGTTCCCAGAACTAGCAGCGATGCGCCAGTGGCATCAGCTCCCAGAGCTGACGCACGCCTTTCGGTTCCCCGAATATTATTTGTTTCGTCAACTCCCAGAGTTGACGCGACGTCGTCGGCGCGACCCTTGAAGTACCTCCAAGGATACCGGTAATACCGGTATTTTACCTTCTCTCAGGTGAATGCGATTCACCTGACCATCACTCATGTGACCGCGACTCTTCGGCTCAGATTTCTGAGTCGACACACATTTTCTCCCAACGACTCCCTGAGTCGCTGGCGGTCGCCGGCGGCGATCGGAGGCAGCGGCGAACGCTGCTGCCTTAACTGGGGAAACACATGCACCGCCTGGTGCATGTGCAGCACTGACAGGGCCATCGCTCTCTGTCGCGCATGCGTTGTTGAAGCGTACGAGCGTACGCTTCTCCCAGTAACGTCCTTCGTTTGTAAGAGAAGCGCACATGGACTACGCGCTTCTCAGTCCTCACGGTGGCACCTGTTGCCTACCGCACCTCCAACACGCTGCGAGGCGTGTTGGCCTCTTCGAAGTCAAACCTTCGAAGACTTCCCTGTCGAACAAAGTTGTTCGACGCGCCCGAGTCCACTAGGGCACGAAGAGAGTTAACTCTCTTCGACATCACGTTCAGGATGACAAGGTTTGGCTTGTCATCTTGCAGCTTACAGCGAGAAGCTTTCTCGCTGGGGGCAGCAGTCCTCATTGTCGCGTGTCCAAGCTCGACACGCGAGACTGCATCACCAGTAGGACGCCCCGCGCCTACTGGTCCTTGGCGTTTTTTTGAACGCCCGCCCGCTGTGCACTCACTGCGTAGTGACCGATGTTACCACACTTGTAACATCGAACCTTGCTATTCCTACGCTGCTGTTGACCAGCAGTCGTAGCACTCGAGAGGTCCATAGGTTCCGTACCTCCCGTCTTCACAACAGGACGCGCCGGCTTCGGCGCGGTCGCATGGAGTTTAGCTTGACGCCAGCTAAACTCCTCTTGCATCGCAAGGCTGATCGCTTCCTTGAGAGTATTCGGATACTCTCGGAAGAGGTATGTTTTGACGGGACCATCTCTTAGTCCCTTCATGAACGTGACGACCTTGGTCGCCTCGTCGATCGGGTTGGCCACTATGTTCGATACCAAGTATCGAGCACGCTGGGCAAAGGTATGAACATCATCCTTGCCCTGCTGCAGATCGAGGAACTCCGCTCTCGATCTGAACTCGTTCTTCGGGGGCTCAAACGCAAGCTTGAGCTCCTCTTTGAACGCCTCGTACGTGCCGAAGCACGTAGGATCCGAGAGTCGGCGCCCATAGGCCCAACTCCTCGCACGTCCGCCAAGACATGACATGGCAAACGCGACCTTCGACATCGGATCGACGATACGTCGAGCCGCAACGGCTGTGTCGAGTTCGACAAGCCACCGAAGGAGGGTCTCGTCCTCCTTCCCCGTGTAGGTACTCACGTGGAGTTTCAATGACTCCACGCGTGGCTTCGGGGAAGCCACCGAGGCAGCAACATCTCGTTGCTCCTTAACAATGTACCCCAGATCAACACCGTGTTGCTCTGTCGGCGATAGCGTACGAAGCATCGTCGCTACCGCTGCCTCTCCAATGACTTGTGAAAGTCTTTGGAGAGCTTCCCACTCTGGATCTGACAGGTGGGCACAGTCCGTGCGCGTCACGGACATGTGAGGTCCCAGCGGATCCCTCATCCATTGGGAGTTCTCTACCGCGTTCGTATGACTCCATACGAACGAACAGCAGTCGGTCGTGGGACGGACTACAAAGTGCTACCAGGTGTAATGGGTCTACCTAGACCTATTAGATGGCGTACACGTGCGCTTACGTGTATGAGGAAGCGTGCAATTAGAATAGACTTAATTTAAGTATACTTATTTAAATAAGTATAATTAAATCAAATATAACTAAATTAAACTGCAAAATACCGTAAAATGAGAACTGTTATTGAATTTGGCATAAGCCAATTATGGACCTCCTAAAACTGTTTGTTATCTATTTCTAAAGGGTCTGCCAACGTGTGGTTGGCAGAAACTCTGCTCAGTGATTGGTAGAAACCCGTTACTTTCTACCAATAATATGCACAAATGCACACGAACCACCCAATAATGTGGTTCGCCCATGTATCCATTGGTGTGTACAGCACACCAAGGTCTGAGGCCCATTTCCAACCTCTAACAGTTATCCTAACTGTTAGAGTTACAAGTGGTATTACCACTTGTACGTGTAACCCCGTTACAAGGCCACTCGATGGTTTATTCGAGACAACGTCTCCATATTCCTTCAGCAAGGAGTCGAAGGGATCCAATGGATTCTTGAGGATCTCCGATCCACTCCTGGCGCTCAACGCCTTCTTGACCCTGGCCAAGACGGACTCGTCCACGACGGACGATGAGTTTAACTCCTCTTCAGGTCGAACGATGACCACCTCGCCGAGTTCGCCAGCCTTTAAGGAATCACCAAAGTCGGCGAACGACATCTCCTCTAGCTCAAGGAGTTTGTCAACACTCGGCAGCTCGTCCAGCAGGACCCTGCCTTCGGCACTGCCGTCCACTCCATCAACCAGAGTGTATAGCTTCCCACAGCCCTCCTGTGCGTCGGCACTCGACGTCACGGAAGACTCGGTCGCAGACGATTGCCGCGTAAACAAGTGCAAGCGATCGACGACTTCTTTGAAAGTCGTCGTCTTGGAGGTCAAGTGCGGGAATCAAAGTCCCCGCACAGTGCCCCAACATTCTGTGTGAAGAAACCACAGGGCGGCTGGCGCATCGTTCATGCGTACAATAAGTTGAACGATACGACGATACCGGCGCAGACGCCGATACCGCGAAAAGATATTATCATCGATTCGATGGCCTTGAGCACTATCTTCAGTGCTTTAGATCTGCATGATGGATTCTATCAGATCCTCATGCGTGAGAGGAACATCCCTCTCACTGCGGTAAGCACTCCAAGCGGTATGCTTTGGGAGTGGCTCATCATGCCACAGGGGTTTAAGAACGCCCCTGCGACGTTCAATAGATGCGTGACACATCTATTGCGCTCGGTGCGCGACTTCGCACCGAGTTACTTCGACGACGTGTTCGTCCACAGCCGGGCTGTGAACGGGAAGACGGACATTGAGATGCACAAGGTGCATCTCCGGAAGCTGCTAGAGATTATGAGGAAACATAAGCTCTATGCGAACCTGAAGAAGTGTATCTTCGGGGCGAGCGAGATACCCGTGCTGGGGTGTCTCGTGGGGAAAGACGGCGTGCGCCCTGACCCAGAGAAGGTCAAAGTGATCAATGAATGGCCCACGCCATCCAATGTGAAGGGACTGAGGCAGTTCCTTACGTACTTGTGCAAGTACGTGGACAACTATGCGGGCAAGATTCGCCCGTTGTCACAGCTTCTTAAGAAAGAAGCTGAGTGGATTTGGACGACCGAGTGCGAGGACGCATTCGGTGCAGTCAAGCAGGGCTAGACTGAAGCGCCGATCTTGGCCGTGGCGGACCAAGATCGTCCATTCCACGTAGTGCGCGATGCATCCGACTTTTCAATCGGATGTGCATTGATGCAACACGATCACGAAGGGCGTGATCGTGTAGTCTACTATCAATCGCGTCAGCTGAAGCCAGCTGAGCGTAATTATCCCGTACATGACAAGGAGCTCCTTGCCATGAAGTATGCGCTCGCAAAGTTCCGAGTGTATCTACTTGGGAGTAGACCGTTCGTAGTCTATACAGACCACGCGATCATTGCGTACGGCGATTAAGTCGCCGCACATCTCGCAACGTATGGCGAGATGGCTGTCCTTCTTCGCGGAGTACAACTTCCGGGTAGAGTACAAACCCGGAAGACTCAATGTAGTGGCCGACGCGTTATCGCGTCGACCTGACTATGCGGAGACGGTCGACGCCAACGCTGTTGGCGTCGTGATGACAAGTGTGCCGTCGTCAACGTTGATTGACGACGTGAAGAACGCGTATGCAAGGGATGCAGACGCGAAGGGGTGCTGGAGTTGCAGCACCTTCCGACGTGGCACGTCGGAAGCTAACCCCTCATCTTCGAGCTCGTGTACACCACTATCGTGTACACGAAGGCCTACTGTTGTACAGTGCAGTAGACGACAATGCGGATCGCATTGTCGTTCCGAATGATCATGACCTCCGGTTGAGGATCATGTTCGAGTATCACGATGCCCCCACGGCAGGGCATCCGGGTCGTGAGAAGACATACACTCTTCTCACGCGTGACTTCTACTGGCACCACCAGTACAAGTGGGTGCGCAAGTACGTACGTGCTTGCGAGGTTTGTCAACGCGTGAAGCCTGCGCAGTTCTCGCAGGCTCCGCTTCAATCACTACAGACTCCATCGGAGTGTTGGCAGTCCATGTCCACGGACTTTGTCTTCGGTCTTCCGCCTGACAGCAAGCGGAGGACGGGCATCGTTGTCTTTGTGGACCGTTTCAGCAAGATGGTCCATCTTGCTGCCGTCCCGGCAACTGTTACAGCCGCGCAGACTGCGCGACTGTTTGTTGACATGGTGTTCAAACACCATGGCATGCCGCTCGACATTGTGTCGGACCGTGATCCACGCTTCACAGCGCGGTTCTGGTAAGAAGTGTTACACTTCTTGGTTCACAGTTATCAATGTCGACTGCGGATCATCCGCAGACGGACGGACAGACCGAACGTGTCAACCGTGTACTGGGTGACACGTTGAAGAGCTACGCTCACTCGTTCCCGCATTGGAGCGAGTGCTTGCCGATGGCAGAGTTTGCCATCAACAACTCGGTGCATGCCTCGACAGGGCATACACCGTTCTACGTGAACGCCATGAGGCATCCACGATTGCCGAGCATGCTCGGCGGGGTAGCTTCCTCCTTAAGTGGGGGAGGATCTACGGTTGCGTCCGAACAACCGCAGAATGCAACTGATAGCAGCACACTATCAGTTGCGGTGACGCGTGCGACGTCTCGTTCGAGCAGGAACGAGCGCACGATGTCTGTGCCGGGCACAGACATGAGAGATGATAGCGAGCAGGCAGGGCCTGCTGCTGACAAGGGCGACAAGCTGACATGATTCAGCTAGGGTTCGCTATACTTTGTACAGCGAAGACAATCCGTCATACGGTTTGTCCAGGATGCTATCGCAGCTTCTGTCGATCGACAGAAGCTGAACGCTGATAATGTTGGTAGTGGCAACATAAATGAATTCAAAGTGGGTTCATTAGTTTTGTTAGCTACACAAAACCTGCCTAAACATGCAGTGTCTGACTTTGGAGCAAGAAGGCTTGCTCCAAGATTCATTGGGCCGTTCAAGGTACTTGAACGGCACGGCAACGCGTACCGGCTGGGCATACTGTCCAGCATGAGGCTCCACCCGACCTTCTACGTCGGGCGATTGAAGCCGTACGTGCAGCACGGACTACCTAGGGTTGGTAGTCCGACTGAGGAGTGCGAGAGGCCTGGAAGGCCTTATCGAGACCGTCGACACGGTCGATCAACCGGTTCACTCTCGTCCCAAGACCGGACGAGAGGTTCGAGGCAGTCTGAGCTGCCTCGCAGACCTCAGCACGGAGGACACGAACCTCCTGCTTCAGAGCAGCTATCTCAGCGCTCTGTGTCTGCTCCAGCGCAGCAACTCGATCGTGCAGGGCACGATCGTCATGGTCATAGCGTTGACCATGCGGAGGGAGTGTTCCCACCCCCTCCGCCGCCGTTGCGCGACGCGCGTGGAGCGATCCGCCGGATTGTGGAGCGGATTGTGGCTCATAAGAGAACGAACTCTCAAGAGGTTCGTTTTCGTATTCGTTGGAGAGGATTTCCTCCCCATCGAGATACGTGGAAGCCGCGGAACGTCCTGATGGAGGACGTTCCGGAAATGGTGAGGGCGTACGAAGCCCACCATAACTTGCAGGGGTAAGCCCTGCACGAGGAGTGCTGCGGTCAGCCACAGCACTCGGAGCTCCGCGTGGCTCGAGACGACCACGAAGCTCCTTGATGTGATCGGGTACACGTACAAGCGTGTACCCCAGGAGATCACTTTCTGAGAGACGTGTTGCCAAGGGTTGGCAACACGGGCAGGGTGTGCCAAAGGGAACGGCACATGGGATCCCCGCTTCCATGACTGATCATGGAGGCGTTCACACTTACCACGTGTAGTGTAAGTGTAGTAGCGATCGCGAGCCGCAGCAACGCGATCGCGATATGCCTTCGGGTCTTTGTTGAAGTTTTCAACAAAGGCGTTCCACGACTGACAAAGTGCCTGCCACTCTGGCACTTTGCTCTTGCGCGAAGTCTTCTTCGCTGCATAGTATCGGAGCTCATTAAAGAGCCCGATATAGTAGTCGCGTCTTTGAGTCTCGGACTCAAAGACAATCTCAGCGGCGACGTCGTCGTCGTTGATACTGTTGCATGCGTAAAACAGTATCGGGTTCGGTGGTGAGCTAGCACCGGACCACTCATGGATCTGTGCCTCCGTAGGCAGCCATGGTGCACGCACTGGAGGATCAGTGCGTGGAGCAGTGAGCGCCCTCAACATGGGGGACGCTTCGTCATCACTGCGCGGACGCTTCAAGCTCGAAGCGTCCAAGACCTCAACACGAGGTCGTCGAGACCCCACGGGTGGGTTGGACGTGTCTTCAGACGAAGACACGGGAGCGGGAGGCTTGTCATCAAGCTCTCCCTCCTCGACATCGTCGTCGTCGTAGTCGACGATGTCTTCGTAGTCCTCTCCAAAGAGTTCTTTGAGAGGAACAGTAGGGTGTTTGTAACGGGGTTACACGGCGCTGCGCGCCTTGGCTACAGTTGGTGTGGTACACACCGACTAGCACACGTCACAGATCTGTGTATGACACATCGTGTTTCCCACACGTCACATATGTAGCCACTTGTTGGCAGTTAGCTCAGAGCCACACATTGCATTTAGACTAGGATTTAGTATGTTAGATACTAAATCCGTTACATTTAGGATTAGGGCAATAAAATCAATAAAAATCAGTTTGCGTTTTACATAATTAGTGTTAGTTCCTTTATTATAGGGACACTGATTGTGAGAGTCCCGTATTTAGTGGACTACTTGGTTCTTGTATAGAACCGAAGGCTAGTGCCTTGCAAGCAGGACTCTACGAGTCAACCAAACTTCCTCTGTGCCGTGCACACCTACGCAGCCCCGCTGCATCTGGTAGCACTTGTAGTCAATCCAACTCCTGAGTTGAAGACCGTCTCTCTGTGAGAATGAAGCCAGAAGCGTACGCTCACTTGACTCCGAGTTAGCGGGACACGCTTAACAAGCTTACGTCCTTGCTAGGCCCAGAAGGTATGGCGCACCTTGCGTCCCAAGGACCGGAGGCCGTCAACGCGCGCCTCGAGGCATTCGCCTCGTACGAAAACGCTCTCGTTGAGCACATCCAACGGAATGTAAAGGGGGTTAACCCCGCTCCAAGAGCTAAGCCCGTCACGCTCAGCGTGAAGACCTTTCACGGTCACGAAGGAGAGAACCTCCTTTTGTGGACCCGAGAGGTCGAAATGGCCATGGGGGCCGCTATGCTCCAGTTGGAAGGCCAACGCGTGGCGTTCGCCATCTCTAAGCTCGAAGGGCAAGCACGAGAATGGGCCTTGACGTCTGGGACGTCGGTAGAAATGGCTTTCCCCACGTGGGGCGAGCTTAAGGCCAAGCCTACGCAAGTGTTTGCTCCGCCTAACCAGGCGTATCGCGTGCGGTCACGCTTCCTTGCTTGCCGACAGGGCAAGAAGGACCTGGTGGACTATGTCCAAGAGCTGCGCACGCTCATTGCCGGCATGGCTGCCGACCCTCTACCTGAGGTGGTCACCGTGACCATCTTCATGGAAGGTTTGCGAGCTGGCGTGGCCAGGACGGAGGCATTCCGTCAGAACCCTCGCACCTTCGAAGACGTTGTCAGCGTGGCATTGAATGCCAAGCACAACTTTAAGTTGTCGAGGGTTGGTGCTAACAGCACAGGGTCGGGTGGACCCGAACCCATGGACCTCAGCTATGCTGAAGACGAGGTAGCCGAGCTACGAGCTGCGGTGCAGCGCATGAGCACCCGCCGGTGCTACACGTGTGGCAGTCCCATACACCTGAGGCCCAACTGCCCTCTGCGCAAAGAGCGCGCCGGCCAAAATGGCCGCAACCCTGCCGCGGGTCCCGCTTTGGGCTCTGCCCAGGGAAACACCGGCTCCCAGTAGACGTGTGGTGGTCTACTGGGGAAGAACCGAGTTCTGCAGTGCGTGAGAGGCACTGGGGCTCAGCCCCGAAGAGCTCTGTGCTCTTGAACACGGAACGTGTGAGCAAGCAGGGCTTGCTGGTCGTCCAGATGGACGTGAAGGGCTTTGAGAAAGCCATGGATCGTGTTGATCGATTCGGGAGCGTCTGGCAACTATGTCAGACGCTCCACCGTTGAGGGTAGTCAGCAATATGCTGAGGCGCTTCGAGCGCGAAGAGGTGACACCGTCACTGTCCGTCTAGCGACGGGCGTCCGTGTCACGGCGGCCAAGGTCTCCATGGACCTGCGGCTGAAGTTCTTAGACTTCGACAGCGTAGAACGCTGTTTGGTCTTGGACCTGGATTCGAGGTACGACCTCATCCTTGGTATGGCGTGGCTGGAGCGCCACGAACCATGGATCGATTGGAGGTCGAAGACCTTAGGTGCTACGCACTTCTCTCCTAGTGGAGCTTTGGCGAGTCATGAACCCACCTCTGCTAGGAAGCAGAAGCGCTATTGGCGCGAGCATCGAGCCGAGTCGGCTATGATGTTGGAGGTCGGTGTGTCCGAGTTGGTGGACGGCACCGAGTGCGAGGACCACAGTCCTGTTGAGCGCGTAGCGCTGGTTGACAGTGAGTCAACGTGTGGGCAGAGCCCACGTAATCCCTGTGGGGCGGCACGTACTCCGCCGAGCGATGCTGGTCGTGGACCAAGTAGATCGCTGAATGTCTCTGACATTGGACCAGCTACGGTCATTGATTGTGTAGCGGCACGTACTCCGCTGAGCGACATCGGTCATCGACCGAGTGGATCGCTGAGTGTCACTGACACTGGGCCTGAAGGGGCCGAAACTTGTGCGGCGGCACGTACTCCGTCGAGTGGACGCTCGTCGGCTAGACGACGACGTCGTAAGGCCCTTTGGGCGAGGCGCTCTGCGTCTGAGTCATCCGTGACGTCGAGTGCCGACGCACAGGAGGGCTGTGGGCAGCTATACACTCTGGTTGATGGAGTGGACGGCAGTGCCGAAGGCAGCGTCCGGCTGGACGAATTGCCGAGTGTTGACAAGCTCCTTGAGCTAGAGGAGATGTCGTCCGCCGACTTTGGCGATGCCTTGAAGGCTGGCGAACTCGCCGAGGTGGTCATCGTTCGACCTGAAGAGGAGTTAAACTCATCGTCCGTCGTTGACGAGTCCGTCTTGGCCGAGGTCAAGAAGGCGCTGAGCGCCAGGAGTGGATCGGAGATCCTCAAGAATCCCTCGGATCCCTTCTACTCCCTGCTGAAGGAATATGGAGACGTTGTCTTGAAGGAACCACCGAGTGGCCTGCCTCCTGACCGAGGCGTTCGTCACGAGATCGACTTAGTTCCCGGAACTAAATACTGCGTGACCCGGCAGTGGCCTCTTCCTAAAGAGCAATGCGACGTCATTGACGCCTTCTTCTGTGCGAAGCACGCGGTGGGACTCGTGCGCGAGAGCAAGTCTCCACACTCCGCGCCAACGTTCTGTGTCAGAAAGCCGAATGGAAAGTGGCGTATCGTTCACGCTTTTAACAAGCACAACGCTGCCACGATACCGGCGCAGACGCCGATTCCTAGGAAGGATGTTCTTCAGAACAACATGGTGGGTTGCACCATGTACAGTGCGCTCGACTTAGTCGATGGCTACTATCAGCTGCTCATGCGAGCCAGTGATATTCCACTTACAGCGGTGAGCACCCCGAGCGGTATGCTCTGGGAATGGCTCGTCATGCCCCAAGGGCTGTCGAATGCGCCTGCAACGTTCAATCGTCCAGTGACGCAGTTGTTCAGGCCCCTGCGAGCATTCGCACAGACGTACTTTGACGACGTGTTCGTCCACAGTCAGGCCGAACACGGCAAGACTGACGTCGAGGTGCACGTGGAACACGTGAGAGCTGTGCTCGAGTGCATGCGCACGAACAAATTGTACGCCAACGCGGACAAGTGCGTCTTTGGCGCGGAAGAAATCCCCTTCCTAGGGTGCTTCATTGGGAAGCATGGCCTTCGTGCTGACCCAGCAAAGGTCAAGGCCATTGTGGACTGGCCGGTTCCCTTGAGCCCGAAGGACCTGCGAAAGTGGCTGGGCTTAGCCAACTACTTGCACAAGTATAGCGAGAACTACGCCGAGTTGGCTCGGCCTATTGGAAAGTGTACTACTACTTAGGGCCGTTGAAAGCCGTTGAGTACGTAGCAATGATAGTGTACTACTGGTTAGTGCAAAACAGAGGGCCCGAGAGGCGCCAGTCCAAGATTACCCCCTTTAACAAGTTGCCTGCGTGTTACCAGATTCCAATAGGGTTACGAGCCCAACTCTACGACTTCGCTAGCGCACACGGCGCGATTCGAGACAGCTAGAAGATCAGTAACAGAGGCAACAATGTCTTCATCTTCCGACTCAGACGACAGCAAGCACAAGAAGAAGGGCTTCAAGATAGGATCTAAGGGAATTCCGGTCCGTTGGGACGGGGAAGACTGGATATTCTATAAACAGTCAATGATCAACGCGTTTGAAAAGAGCTTGTTGGATGAGATTGTTCTCGGCACGAAGACCGAAGGAGACACAGAGGAAGAGAAAAATGACTTCAAGAAGAAGCAGGCCAAGGTGAAGATACTCATCCAGGGTTCACTGTCGATGCGACTAGCCAAGCAAGTGATGTCAAAGAAGACAGGCACTGAAATGTGGCGTGAGCTGTGCAGCATCTACGACGGGAAGACGAACTCGGCCACGAAGGCGCAGAAGGTGTATCGCCTGAACGGTGAATTACACAGGACTCACCTGCGCGCCAATGGTGATGTGCGTAGCCATCTCTACAAGATGTTCGAGATGATGGAGCAGCTGAAGGACTTGGAGGCACCTGTGAATGATCTACAAATGGTGGATATTCTCCTGCGTAGTCTGCCAAACCAGATGTGCTACAACGAGCTACGAAGGAAAGTTTTGTTCAGTAAGGACATGAGCAAATACACACCAGAGAATATCCGTGAGCTGATTTTGACTGCAGAATCACAAAGCAAAGACTGGGATAGTCATGCATTTGGAAACAACACAGGCAAGAAGACGCAAGGAAGCTCTTCAGGGACTCGGAGGACTAGTAAGCAGCAAAACCACGGAAAAGAATTCAAGAAGAAGATTGACATTGCGGATGTCGAGTGCTTCAACCGTGGTGGTAAGGGACACTACAAAAGTGACTGTCCGGACCTGTTGGCTGAAGAAAAAACGTGAGCAGCCAAGCGGACGGAAGAATGCAAAACCGAAGTATGCATGTTCGAAGAAAGAACAAGGAGAGTCGAAACAAAAAACCTCAGGCGTCGGCGCACTCGCTCAAGTGTGATGTGGTGGTCAGTGACGTTGTGAAGCATGCAGCAAAAGACTACGACCCGAACCGGTGGTACTTCGACACAGGTAGCAATGCTCACATCGTGGCGAATAAGGAGTACTTCACATCACTCCAAAGTATGGATGATAGCGACTGGAACCCGACAGTTTCAGGGTTTACCGACAGTGGAGTAGCTCAAGCAGAGGGGTTTGGAACTGTACTGCTAGATACAATGGTTGACGAGCAAATGGTGACAGTATTTCTGGAAGATGTACTGTATGTCCCAAAGGCTGGGTGTAACTTGTTCTCACCAGGACAGGCTTTGGACCAGGGGTTCAAGATGTCGTGGGACCAAGACACGAAGATGTTCGGGATGTCGAAGGAAGGCACTGAAGTGATTCGCACGACATACGAGCACCAGCTTTGGACGTTCGGAACCCACAATGTTAGTAGGAAGAAGGCAAAGAATAGCAAAATATCAACCAAGAAACATGTTATTGCGAACTTTACGGTGACCGATGGTGTTGCAGATATCGATTTGTGGCACGCGCGTCTAGGACATACATGTCCAGAATATATCCGATGGATGGTGGACCGAGGCATGGCAAAGGGCATCATGCTGAAGAAGCGTGGCAAGTTTGACTGTGCTGACTGCCATTTCGGGAAGCAGAAAAGGAAAACGTTCCAGAAGAACCTCGAGCGTAAGATCACGCGCGTCAATGACATAGTGTTCGCAGATACTGCTCATACCGGGAGTGCACAACGGGACTCAGTATACTGCGGTGCTCGTAGTACTGGATGGATACTCACGCTTTGTGACCACCTACCTGATGAAGTCTCGCACAGAGGGTGAGGTGAACCAGTTCATGAAGCAGTACATTGCATGGGCAGAAAGACAGCATGGAAAACGTGTTGGAGAGGTTGTAATTCGCAAATGGTGAAGTGATGAGCAAGACGCTGGACTTGTCAAGCAGGTACTTACTGATAAGGACCAGGAGTTTTGTAACAGTACCATGGAGCTCTGGTACAAGACGAAGGGGACGAAGGTTGGACCTAAGTCTTCGCAGCTCAATGCAGTTGAGCGAACTCATCAAACTCTAGAAGGTATGGTGAAGACAATGATGCATGATTCTGGTCTACCAAAGTCGATGTGGATTCATGCGTTGGAAACCGCCGTGTACGTGAAGAACCGGGTGTTCTGCAAGGGTGCAGGATGCACGCCATACGAGGTGATGTTTGGCACGAAGCCAGATATACATCATATCCGTGCTTTTGGTTCGCTGGTGTATTGCCACACGCCTATCACGATGCGGACGAAGCTGAATGCAAACTGTCGCATTGGGTTCTTACTCGGGTATCGTGAGGACGTTGTCGGATGTCAAGTGTATTTTCCATCCGAGCACAAGAAAGGCTTCGTGGCAGCTGTAAAACTCAATGAAAGCATCAAGTACAAAGATCGATATGGCAGTGCATTCGAGTCCAAGGTGGACAAGTGGCTGCGGACATTCGACGAGTACCCTCAGGATGGAGATTTGGATGCTAGTGAGAAATCTGACGACGATAATATGCCTGCCAACGAACACGACGACGAGCAGTGCGACCACGTCAGTGACGAAGACATGGTGGAGGAAGATGGAGTTTCTAGTGTTGACTGGAATAATGAAGACCAACAAGTGTGGGATGACATCTTACTCAATAGTGCTCTACCAAATGTTGAAGACATGGGGAAGGAGCAGAGTAGTGAACTTGACAACGCTGAAGATCAGCAGTTGTGGGACGACATTCTTTGAAACAGTTCTCTTCCAGACTATTCCAGCGATGGCGCGTTTGAAGAAACGCAGGGAGGCGAAGCAGAGGATGCTGATGAAGACAGCAATTGTGAAGGTGATGATATTGACAGTAAAATAGTTGAATACGATGATGAAGATGTCACCGTCCTTCCTGTAATTGACGACGAAGTCAGTGAAGACGACGGTGATGTTATCCTTGGTTCCAGTGATGAGATAGAAGTGGGAAACTTTGATCCCAGTGACGAGATAGAAGTGGGAAACTGTCTGTTCGATCTCGGTGATGATCTGGAAGCAGGCGACAGTGATTCTCCAGGCGAGATAATGATTGGTCGTCGACGCCAAAGAGAAGATGAAGTCAAGCGAGTGAGAGATCCAAAGCGGGCAAAGGTGGATACAAAGAGGCAGAAACGGGAGGTCCCAGTACGCCGCCCAGGACTTCGTGAAGTGCACGAGCGTCACCCACCTGACCGATATGAGAATTTCTCGGTGACTTCGGCTTTTAGGGCACTACACGCGGATTTGCGTGGAAACAATGGAATTCGAGCGAGTAGCGTGAACATACCTCGGAACTATCGCGAGGCGATGAGGTCTAAGTTTGCTAAAGAGTGGAGAGCTGCTATGAATGACGAAATTCGGGCACTCAAAGACAAGGAAGTGCTGTGTATGATTCCGAGAGCAGAGATGCCGGTCGGACAACGAGCGATAAAGACAATGTGGGTGTACAGTGTGAAGACTGATTACCTTGGATACGTCGTTCGGTTCAAAGCTCGGATCGTGGCGCGAGGCGACAAACAGCGCCAGGGTATTGACTTTCAAGAGACCTTCTCACCCGTGGCAAGGATGGCTACTTTCAGATTGTTTCTCGCGGTGTGTGTTCTGTTGCATCTAATAGTTTATCAGGGTGACATTAATACAGCGTACCTGAATGCATTCCTCGCGATCAAGCAGTATCTTGAAGAGCTGGAAGGCTATCCAAGCGAAGAAGATGGCATGATCTACATGATCAACAAAGCTTTGTACGGTCTTCGACAGTCAGGGCGTGAATGGAACAGTGAGGTGAATTCGTGGTTAATTCGATTTGGGTTCAAGCAGTGTGCTACTGAGCCATGCTTGTATTTTTACGACCAGGATGGAGAGTTCGCGTTGGTTCTTCTCTACGTAGATGACATCCTGTGTGCGACTCGGAACGAGACGTTAAAGAAGCGATTGTTCAGTGAGCTGAATGAAGCCTATGGAATCAAGGACCAAGGTTTGGTGAGTACCTACCTAGGTGTGGAGGTGCAACAAAACGAAAACTCAATCCAAATTCATCAGACTCGGTACTGTGAGGAGATCATCGACAAGTTTCACTTCAACGATGCACACCCGAGCAGGATCCCGATGGAGACGAAACTGCGATTGACTGTGAACGACACGGATGCAGGCCAACACAAGAAGGAGCTTGGTTACGGGAAATCCTTTCCCTATCGTGAGCTGGTAGGTTCGCTAATGTACTTAGCGACCTGTACCCGCCCCGACATCGCGTATGCTGTCGGCCAGCTGAGCCGGTACGTCCAACAACCAACTCAACAGCATATTGGAGCCGCGAAGCGCGTGCTCAGGTACTTGGTTGGGACCAAGAGTATGGGCATTGAGTACTCGGCCAGCAAAGAATCTCAAAAGGCGAATACACTAGTCATCGACGGGTTTTGCGATTCGGATTGGGGCAATGACCCTGACAGTCGCAAGAGTGTAACCGGTTACGTGCACTGTGTAGCTGGAGGAGCTGTTTCTTGGGCATCGACACGACAGACCATTGTCGCCCAGAGTACAGCTGAAGCGGAGTATGTCGCTGCCTGTGAGGCCTCGATGGAGGGACAAGGACTGCGAAACGTACTCATTGAAGTCTTCCCAGCGTTGAAGACGGAAGTCCGCTTGGGAATTGACAATCAGGCAGCCTATGTCATGGCTACCAATCCTACATTTAGTCGCAGGACGCGACATATCGAACTGAGATGGCACTACGTTCGTGACCAAGTCGCGAAGAAGACGGTGGCTTTGCACAAGGTGAAGTCGGACGTGAATCCATCCGATTTATTGACGAAGCCCCTTGCCAGCGATCGTTTGGAGATGCTGGGCAAGATGATTGGCTTGACCAAGGAGCATCTTCCGAAGTAAACTGCTACTTCGGAGGGGGCGTATTGGAAAGTGTACTACTACTTAGGGCCGTTGAAAGCCGTTGAGTACGTAGCAATGATAGTGTACTACTGGTTAGTGCAAAACAGAGGGCCCGAGAGGCGCCAGTCCAAGATTACCCCCTTTAACAACAAGTTGCCTGCGTGTTACCAGATTCCAATACGGCCACTGACGGATCTCCTTAAGAAGGATGCCGAATGGGTATGGCGTGCTGAGCACGAGAGCGCGTTCACTCGTATCAAGGATAGCCTGCTTCAGGCACCGATACTGGCGTTGCCAGACCCCGATCGTCCGTTCATCGTCGTCTGTGACGCCTCGGACTTTGCCATTGGCAGTGCTTTGCTACAAGCGGACGCCGAAGGGCGCGAACGCGTCATTGCGTTTGAGTCTCGGCAGCTCAAGGCTGCTGAGAAGAACTATCCAGTTCATGACAAGGAGCTACTTGCGATGAAGTACGCTCTCGTCAAATTCAGGGTTCACCTGCTCGGCTCCAAGCCGTTTGTGATCTACACGGATCATGCGTCACTACGCACAGCGACGCAGTCGCCTCACCTCTCGCAGAGGATGGCCCGATGGCTCTCCTTCTTTGCGGAGTATAACTTCGAGGTGAAGTACAAGCCTGGCAGGCAGAACGTCCTCGCTGACGCGTTATCACGTCGCCCGGACTATGAGTTATCTCATGTCACCTCGGTGACGTCGTCCGTGACGGACATGGTTCGAGCAGCGTACGCTCAGGACGACTCTTGTGTCGCGCTGCTTCAAGCTCTAGGGAGCGATGAGTTTAAGGACTCAAAGGTGACTCTGTCACGACGTCTAAAGGCGAGACTCCAACGCTATAGCCTGGAAGGCGGTCTGCTGTACTACAGCACGGGTCAGGATGACCCACCACGAGTGGTGGTTCCTCACGATGAGGACCTGAAGTATCGTATCCTCTATGAGGCCCACGACACGCCCACAAGCGGCCACCTCGGTCGCGAGAAGACCTACGGCTCGGTGAGCTCCATGTACTGGTGGCCGAAGATGTACAAGTGGGTCAGCACATATGTGCACACGTGCGAGACGTGTCAGCGGGTTAAACCCTCGCCGCATGCGGCAGCGCCTTTGGCGAGCTTGCCTGTACCCTCTGGGTGTTGGCAGTCCATGAGTATGGACTTCGTGTTTGGCCTGCCGAAGGATACGGCAGGCAACACGGGCGTTGTGGCCTTTGTTGACCGTCTGAGCAAGATGGCTCACCTAGCGGCTGTGCCGGACACCGTCGATGGCGCTGGTACAGCGACGATCTTTATCGATCGGGTCTTCCGCCAGCATGGGCTGCCAGAGACCATTGTCTCGGATCGAGACCCCCGTTTCACGGGCCATTTCTGGACGTCCGTCTTCAAAGTGCTTGGCACTCGACTGGACATGTCCACGGCGGATCATCCGCAGACCGACGGTCAGACTGAACGCGTGAATCGCGTCCTGGAGGACATCCTCCGCAGCGTATGCGCTGAAACGCCGAAGCGTTGGAGCGCTATGCTCCCTCTCGTTGAGTTCTCAATGAACAACGCGGTGCATGCCTCGACAGGCTTCACCCCGTTCTACGTGAACGGCCTTGCGCATCCGCGCGTCCCGCTCACTCCGCCACGCGGCAGCCTTGGGCTTGGTGGGGGAGAGGCTGTGCCGTCGCTCGACTCCGAGCTTGCTGATATCAGCCCTTCTGCTGTGCGTAAACAAGTCGATGACTTCCTCTCGGTGAGATTGGGCGTATTACGCCGTGTGCGTGACGCGATGGCTGAAAGCCAGGATGTTCAGAAGGAACAAGCTGATGCAAATGTAGAGGCAATATGTGGGAATTTAAGGTCGGTGACCAAGTTTTATTAAACGCTAAGAACCTACCTACACATGCAGTGTCGAGTGTCTTTAAGACGAAATTGCGTCCGCGCTTCATCGGACCGTTTACGGTCGTGGCCAAGAGGGGCCTGGCATACACGCTTGACTTGCCAAAGCGGATGCGAACACACCCCGTGTTCTACGTCGGCTTGCTTAAGCCATATCGGGACCCCGCGGGGGTGAACGCGGAGGCGCTGGCGCCGACGGCACGCGCCCAGGCTGCGTCATCTGCAGCAGCAACGTCACCTGACCCCGCAGCTCAGCGAGCTGAAGCTCCTGCTGATGCAGGCGAGCGGTCAGGGACTGAGGCCCTTCGAGCCAAGCCACTCGGCTCTCGATCTCCTCCATGTCGTGAGCGAGACGGGCATGTGAATGCCAAACGCTCTCCACGTTCCCTTGAAGGGACTGAGTCTGACTCTGGAGAGTACCGATCGAGTGATCGAGTTGGTACCAGGCGCGATGCGACAGATAGCGCTCGTCACACTCATCGAGTATTGCGTTCCGCAGCGAATCGGCCTCCTCCGCCGTTGATCGATGAGCAGGGGACTCCCCACTACCACGTGGAGCGCCTGATGGCGCGGCGTCGCCATCGTAGTCAAAACCAGTATCTGGTGAAGTGGCGTGGGTATCCTCATTCCCAAAACTCGTGGGAGTTTGAAGGGCCCCTGAGGCAGGACTGCCCTGACGTCGTGGACGCTTTTGATCGCGAAGATCGGAGGCGCCCGAAGGGCTCGAGGTCGACCACTCGGTCGACACCCGCTTCTCACCACTAGTGTGAGAAGCTGACGGACTAGCAGCCGAGCTCAGGCTCTGGTCCGTGGCTGGCACAGCCAGCGAGTCTCCCTCGGAGACTGGAAGAGCGTCCTGCGAAGCAGGGAGGGTGGTCTGAGAGGCGGGAGCCACTGCCGTTGTGTGGCGAGGAAAGCGGCCAGGCCGCACGCGTATCTTCGCGTACTGGAAGAGTAGACCTCGACCGAGGCGGACGTCCACCTCGGCGCAGCTCTCCATGAGCCGGTCGAACGACGCGAGCTTCCGTGAAGCCTCGGCCCAGGTGGCCACATGGACCATGTAGTCCCGGGTGGTCTCTCCGGTTTGGAGCAGGAGTGGATAAGTCCTCATCTGAGGCACAGACTCCCGTCGTCGTTGCTTATTTAAGCGTTGCCGATACTCGGCGAGTGTGCACACCTGCGGGGTCAAGAAACGCTCATGGAGCCCCTGCCGCTGCTGAGTCTCAGCCACCGTACGAGGAGGTCCGCCTATGGTGTAACCATGCAGGTTTGGCTGGGCCATCAACTGTTTCACCTGCTCGGCAGGGTCACGAGGCTCGAAGCCGTAGTCGCGCCGCGACGAAGTCCCTACGATAGTCCGAGGAACCGGTCGACGCGTCCCTGGGGGACTGCTCATGGAGGCCTCCTGCGCCTCATCGAGCGGGTTGGAGATCGTCACCTCTACGCCTCCGGGCGGTTCGGGCTCATCGCGAGCAGGAAGTGGTGGCGCGTCGCGCAATGCGTTGAGCACCAGGCTCGAGGGTCCCTCAGGGAACGGATTGGGCTGTCGCAATTGCCGTGGAATGGAATACCGACGCGGATCGCGTGGAGAGCGCTGCTCAGATCGAGTCGTCCGAGGGCTCGCAGGAGCAGGAGACGCAGGGGCATCGCCCGGTACGGACTCCTCATAGTCCACTTCGATCTCGCCGTCCTCGGCAGGAGAGCGACGCGGGTCGCGCGTCGGCGACGCTGTCGTGTATGTGGTGTAGTGGATCCGCTGGAATGAGCAGGGATCCAACGTTCACACACGGCGCCCAGACACTGACTGACGGAGGGGGTACTCCGATAACCGTGGGGTTGCTGAGGCTCACCTTGTGTACCCGTCAGTGGGCGGGATCTGCTCTCTCAGGAACGGGAGAGTGTACACAGGCGTGAGGGCTTGAACGTCCTTGGCGGGGACTTGGGAGGTTGGACTTGCGTGGGTATTCCTGCACACAGGTCCTGGTTGGGGGGATCTTGGTCTTGGACTCGAAGATCTTGTGGATCCTTAGATCCGGGGTTGCCTTGGTGGCTGTGGGGTTCCTTTTCCTTTCCTTTACTGTCTTGCTTGCCGCCTCCTGTAGCGGTTGGTCTTGAGGGTGTTGAGAGGTCGAGGGATTCTGCGGTTAAGCAATCAACACCGTTGGATCCGGGGTCTTCACTAGCGTAAGGTAAGCCGGCCAAATTGGGGATCCGGTCTTAGCTGTAGCTAGGTATGCGAAGAAACTTGCAGGAAGACTAAGGGGAGGCCAATACACTATCCTCTTCCCTTGTCTTAGGTCCTGAAGAAGACCACTTGCGCACTAGAAGGTAAATTCGACTCTCTGATTTATGGTTATCCAGTTCCTCATCTTGTACCCTATCTTTCCCATCGCAAATCTCTATCTTGGATCATGCTGGCTCTCCTGCAACTTCTCCACTACGTCGATGTCTTGGATCGTGAGGATCCGAGCCTGGATCCTAGGATCCGACCTCCGGATCTTGGGATCTTGGATCTGGATCTTGGGATCTTGGATCTTGAGGATCCTGCTTCAGGATCCGAGGATCTTGGATCTGGATCTTGGGATCTTGGATCTTGAGGATCCGGCTTCAGGATCCGAGGATCTTGGATCTGGATCTTGGGATCTTGGATCTTGAGGATCCCGGATCCTGAGTCTCGGATCCCGGATCTTGGGATCTTGGATCTTGGGATCTTGGATCTTCACTTAGGACTGCCGGATCCGCACTTAAGACTGCCGGATCCGCACTTAAGGACTGCCGGATCCGCACTTAAGACTGCCGGATCCGCACTTAAGGACTGCCGGATCCGCACTTAAGACTGCCGGATCCGCACTTAAGGACTGCCGGATCCGCACTTAAGACCGCCAGATCCGCACTTAAAGACTGCCGGATCCGCACTTAGGGCCACCGGATCCGCACTTAGAACTGTGGGATCCGAACGTAGGTCAGCTAGGCCAAGTGGGTCCTAACTGAGGATCCGCCCTAGAATAGGTACCCAGTTCCAGGGACCTGTCCTTATCATAGCACCACTGTCGCACGTCACCCATCATCGTGGTCGTTCTGCGTCGTATCCGGTTTGATTTGAATCCACTTCACCACAATCGCCCCTGGGACGAGGTTGTTGCCGCACGACGGCATCACGTCGTTCCCATACAAATTCTCAGTCCGATCCACCACTTCTTCAAATCCTCACTTCGGCGAAAATGGATCGGTCCGACGACGCCAGTTCCTCCGCGTACACCACGGTGTTCTTCGGCCAAGATCGTTCTGCGGCCCAGCCCCCTTGTCCTCATTGCGACCAAGCCCCTTCCGACCCCGCTGCGGCTACGACCCCCACGGTTCCAGATCTGGATCCAGTGTATGATGCCATTGCCTCGCTCCAGTCTCTCGCTGCTGGGTATAACGAGATGCAGGACAGCTACCAACAAGTGCTCCATGATCTGACCGCAGCGCGCCGCCATAACGAAGAACTCCACAACATGCTGCAACCCCGCCTGAACGTTGCCCAAGCCTTCATCGATTTCACGCAGCACCGGTACAATGTGTCCCAAGCTGCTCTCCGGTTAGCGAAACAGAAAGAAGCGGAAGCGGTGCAGGATCTGGATCGGCTCAAGGATCGCCTGCGCCGAATTGGACACTCTCAAGGTCCGGTATTCCGATCTGGAAGTGTCTTCGGCAGAAGCCTACGCCGTTTTGCAAGATTATACGGTGGGGCTCGAGCAGCAGATTGCTGGGGAAGATGTCTCAGTGGAGAATCCTTCGGTAGTCCGATTGGTCCAAGATCTCGAGGATCAGCGTGAAGAGTCCTCGGAGCTACTGGAGCGTGCGAACGATCTGGAAACTCAGCTGCGAGCGGTGGAGGCCGCGCGAGATGCAGCGGAGCTCGAACGCAATCGCACCAGCGTCCAGCTCGCAGAGGCTGCTATCCGTTGCGATCAACAAGCGCATAAGATCGAAGGCCTCCGGGCCCACCGGATCAGCTGCGCGAGTCGCTCAAGTAACTCTCCCAACAGAATCTTGCCAAGACGGTCGACTCGCTCAAGCTAGAACTTCATGTCCAGAAAGAGAGGATCGCTGAGTTGGAAGGACTTCTCGCCAAATCGGAGCGCAGACGTGAAGATCTTCACCGGGTACATGCACATACCCTTCAGAAGTTTAACCGAGCCCACGAAGACCTTACGCGCTTGGAACGGGAGAACTTCAGCGCTCGGGAAGAGATGGAACGTCAGCAGAGACGGGCTGAGAACAACGCGCTCAAGCGTCTGAGCGCCGAGAAACGTCTCAAGCGGGCCGAAGATGATCTACGGGAAGCGAATGATCGACGGGATCGTGCGGACCAAGCCAGAGAGAGAGAGCCAAGCGCGAGCTCGACAGGATCCGGAGCCAAACGCCGGACCAGCAGAAGATGAGTGCGGATCTCGATCGGATCCGCCTTGAGCGTGACGAGGCTGCGCGGAAGTCCGCCGCGGTCTCCCAGGAATTGGATCGCGTGTCAAATGAGCGAGATCAAGCTCTTCGCGTGCGAGATCAGGCGACCCAAGCTCTGGACAAGGCCACACAGAAAACTTCCACCGTAACTCTTGAGCGAGACCAAGCGAGACAAGTCTTCGCCGGAAAGACCAGATCATTCGGGATCAAGGGGTTGAGATCCAGCGTCTGAAGGGGGAAACCGAGCAGTTGACGGCGTCGTTGGCGCAAGCATCGGTCGACCAAGAACATCTCAAGCGTCTCCGCGGAAGTCATCAAGACCTCAAGACGAAGCATGACGCACTCAGACAGGAGCATACTGCCCTGGAGGAGGAACACCGTAGCGTCATTGACGAGCGTACCGCAGCTCTTCGTAATCTGGCGTCGATCGCTTCTATGGCGATGCGCAGCTCGTCCAATGCGCCGAGCGTACAGTCGGAGACGTCCACTGCCAAGGGGTCTTCTTCTTCTAAACGTCGACACAGCGACGTTTCTTCTTCAACAGAAGAACCTCCCCCTAAGGTCCCACGCTGCGCCAGCCCTGCGAAGTCTTCCGACGTCACGTCCCAGCCCACGCCTACTCCCGTCTACACAGAGGGGAACGACACGGAGAAACATCCGGATTTTGACTTTGGGGACGCAAGGGAAGAGTGTTCGGGGCGGGATCCCGACTCCGCCGATTCCGAACCTGGAGTAGCTCCAAACCAGACTACCGAAGAGCCTCCTTCAAGTGAAAAAACGAAGGTCCCTGACCCAGCGGTTCTCAAGGCCCCCGCTATCAGAAGCCGGAAGAAGCCACAAGATTCCGGCGAGGGGAATTCGCCCGGATCAGCCGTACCGGGTGACCGAGAAGCCAGCTCAGATGGAGAGTCGGAGGGGTCCGATGACGAGCAGGTACGGGTCGCCAAGTTGCGCTCCCGGTCAGAATTACGTCGGCGTTCATCCGGGGAGGGGTCAGCATCCGCTCCTATCGAGATCGGCGATGCTTCAACTGCTCCGCCTGATAACGGGTCCAACCGTTCGTCACCTACATCCCCAGTAGCTCCCGAGACGGGCTCTCGTGGAAACGTTGAAAACCTGCAGTTTGAAGCCTTCGGTCCGTTGAAGGAGTTTGTTCCTGCCGCCCGAGATCCTCGCCCAATGGCTTCCGAAGAAGTGGCACCTTGGATCGCGAGCGAAGTTAGCCAGCTGAGTCTCCGGACGCTTTCCGCCAGTGGTTTGACTGCTTGTCGTCGTCCTGGGTGGTTGTTCCCGCTCCGTATCGGCCGTGGTGCGTTGGATCGGGGCAGTTACGTTCCTGATCTCATCTCCGAAGCCCATATTACTCAGTTGTACGCGACGGAGCCGTGGAAGGACCTCCAGTCTCAAGCTCCGCCCCCTCATACCTTCCAGGAGGATCTGTCGCCTCGACTTGCGGAGATCTTGAGTTGGTATGATGCGTTTGAGTCTGCCAATCTCCAAGCGGTTTGGGAATCCACGCATTCATTCCCCATCTCTACTGAACTACGCAAGACGGATAGCTGGTTCGCAGGCTTCTATCGTCGCAGGAAGAATCGTGGATCTCACGCGCGAGATAATTATCGCAAGCTGCAGAACAAGATATTCGAAAGGATGCGCCTAACCGGGTGTTGTGACTTGGATCTCTGGTTGGACCCACACTTCATCCACTTCCCACTGCCTTTGGAAGATACCACTTGGTATCCGGGAGCTGAAGCCGTCGCTGCAGGAGCGGATCCTCCACAAAACCTTGTTGCCGCTCTTGAAGATTGCGATCGTCAGGATCCTTGGCGTACCCACTACCGTTCCGGATCCTCCCATCCCAGCTTCGGTGCCAGTCGACTCTCCATGAAGTTCGTCCGCTCGCTGCCGGGGTTCGATCCCGACGCTGCCAGATCCCAACCTCTGTAGGCTGCGTTACTTAACTCCATATATTCTTCTCGTCCACTCAGGCTTTCTTCGCTCAGGATCCGCACACTCTAACTTCAAATCGCCCAAGCAATGATAGTGAGACCCAGAGGGCCCCAGGATCCGACTTGGAGATCCGAGGATCCGCCTTCAGGACCCAAAGATCCAGCTTCAAAATCCCAGGATCCGTCTTCAAAACCCAAGGATCCGCCTTCAGGACCCAAGGATCCGCCTTCAGAACCCAAGGATCCAACTTCAGAACCCAAGGATCCGCCTTCAGGACCCAAGGATCCGACTTCAGAACCCAAGGACCCGACTTCAGAACCCAAGGATCCAACTTCTGAACCCAAGGATCCGCCTTCAGGACCCAAGGATCCGCCTTCACAACCCAAGGATCCGCCCTCAGGACCCAAGGATCCGCCTTCAGAACCCAAGGATCCGACTTGGAGATCCGAGTAAGTGATCGGGCATCGACCTAGCTGGAATCCGATCCCCACTCAGAGGTCACCCTTCTTTTCTTCACATGTAAATACACAACGTGTCCACTCGCAGTAGGCTGCCAGTCTTCTTCTTCCACATTGGCGAGCGCCCTCACCAATAGAAGATCCATACTCCTCTTCATGAGACTGCATCGCTTGGAAGCGGTTCCTTTTGCTCCGTTCTTGGAGGAACTCATGCAGTAACGCGCCGCAGTTCAGGTCTGCTTCATCTACCCAGGTAGGGTCCTCGTACCCTTTCCAGAAAACTTGGAACTCTCGTCGGATCCGGCCATACCGAGTGGGTCGTCCGGTCCGGACGTCCGCGATCCGCTCGACTTCAAACTCGCCATCTTCCAGATCACGCTCCCAGCTGTCCTCCGGTAACAAGGCTTCGTCGAAGTCTAAACGATCCGCTTCGTCCACCGTCAGCTGGATCTTCGGTCGGTCTGGGAATGTCCTGACAGGCTTCAACTTGGAGATGTGCACCACCGGAAACAAGTGGTAGTCTGTACCCACGATTTCCAAGCGAGCTGCATACTCATTCGTCATTTCAGCCACACGGAACGGTCCATGCCACAGGTGAGCCAGTTTCTTGGCGTACCCTTCCTTGACTCTGTCTAAGAACAGCCACACTTGGGATCCGGCCTCGATGGAGTGTTGAGTCGCCGCTTCGTTGTGCCGGTCGGCACGATCCGAGATCGCCTGCTTCAAGCGGTCATTCACCTCAGCCCTGGCCAGTTGGTAGTGTCGCTGGATCTTATACCTCCAACGTCGTGGATCGGTATCTCGGCGTCCGGTACTTCCTACGGATAGTGTTGCCTCCAGAGTTGTCTTGGGATCCCAGCCATGGGCGAGGTAGAACGGCGTGTCGCCCCTAGTCCGGTCTTGTGCAGTGTTCAAAGCAAAGGTCAAGCGTTCGGCATACTCGTCCCAATCTCTCTGGTCGGGATCCTGAACATACATCTTGATTGCTCGAGTAATCGTCTGTACCATCCGTTCAGCCGTGCCGTTCGACTGTGGTCGATAAGCCATAGTGGCTCTCTGGCGCTGGCCTAGGATCCGGTTGAAAGCACGAAAAAAATCGGACATGAACCCGGGTTCTCGGTCGTGCCGGATCACCTGGCTGGCGCCGAATCGACGAAACACACAGATCTCATAGGACTCCGCCACAGCTTGAGCTGTTCGTGAGTTATTAGCATTGACGATCACGTAACCAGTGAAGAGGTCCACCCATACTAGAAGCTCGGTGTTCCCGTTCTTGGATCTTGGTAGCGAGGGTATATGATCCATGGCGATCACTTGAAACGGGTAGGTGGCTTGAATGTTGCCTGGCGACACTCCACGGATCGTAGGTCACCCCTTGCCCGTCTCACAATCCACGCATTCACCGACAAATTGCTGCACGGATCTGAAAAGTCCTCTTCAGTAGAAGTGGTCCTTGATCCTCTGGTACGTACGGCCGATCCCTTGATGTCCTCCTTCTAGACTGCTATGATAGTGATGCAGCAGGTCCGCCTGGAGCGTCTCCGGTATAACCAGTCGTAATAATCCATCTCGATCGGCTTCGGCCCTTCGTGACGGCGTGCAATAGAACAACAGCTCATCCTCGTCCAACTCGAAATTGTCTGCTAGCAGACGGCACGTTTTGGCTTCGGCCGCAGTCAGATCCGTCAGCTGTCCCCGCAGGAACGACTTCAGGTTGAAGATCCATGTTTCTTCGTCCTGGGCTTGTCGGATCCGGTCGATCCTCAGCCGTTGCACGGACTCCTCGTCGAGTACTCGGGGTCGCCCTTCTCTGGCTTGTCTTCGAGTAGCCACTGCACTGATCCGTGGTGTCGGATCCTCGGATCCCGAGGTCAGAATCTCATCCAACCGATTCAAAGTGACGAGATCCTCGTGGTCCGCCCCTTGGTCGACTGTAATCCCGCTCTCTCGTTGCAATGCTGCACTGGCCAAGCTGTCGGCGCTTGCGTTCCACGCTCGCTTCACATGTAGCAGGTCGTGATCCGGCCAATCCCGAAGCCGCATTAGCGCCTTCTGTCTCAGTAACGTCAGGGCCGGCGCTTTACAGTCGATCTCGCCGCGCATCTGGCTGATCACCAGATTCGAATCTCCGCAGATAACAAGTCGCCCCTTAGCCAGATCCTCGAGTAACTCGAAACATAATAGAAGTCCGTTATACTCTGCTTCGTTGACTGTCAGGTTCTCTGCGTATCGAGATGTTGCTTTAATCACCCTCCATTCAGGTAACTTCCAGACGATCGCGCTGAAGGATCCTCCGCCACGTTTCACCCTGGCGGATCCGTCGAAACTAACCACCCACAACTCTTCCTCCGGTCCTACGGTCGGTACTGGCATCTGGATTGCTCTGCGTGGCTCTTTCCTCGGGGCGATGTTTACTAGAGCTTGATCCACCTCGGATCTCGGGGTGATACTTGCGGCAAGGGATCCGAGGATCTCGTCCTCCCCTTTCGTGCACTTCGTGATCTCCAAAGCCCAAGGCGATAACAGCGCCGCCCATTGGCCCAACCTTCCTTGTAGTCCGGTAGAACGGAACAACCACCGGAGGGTAGAGTGCCTGGTTAGGACCCGGATCCGTCGTCCAACCAACATGGAATATCCGAGATCCAGGATCCTTAGCAAGGCCAGCACCTCCTTCTCTACGATCCCATAGTTCACTTCGTTCGGTTTCAGGGATCTGCTAACGAACATCACCGGCATGTAGATCCCATCATGATCCTGCGTCAGGGAAGCTGAGATGGCCCACTCACTGGCGTAGACAATCACCACCGGTTGCTTGTCGGGATCGAAATGCCGAAGCGTAGGAGTCATAGCGATCTTCCTCTTCAGGGCCTCGAAGGCGGCTGAAGCACGGATCCACTTCTCATCCGGATCTCTCGGGTTCGACGGGTCCTCGGGATCCTTGATCACAGAGTCGGTTGGCTGCAGGATCTTGCGGCTGGACCTCAACTCCGCGAAGTCGACCTCCCTCAGTTCGTAGAGTACCGACGCGTAGACCGCCATGTCCTCGATGAATCGAGCGTAGTAGTTTAGGCTACCCAGGAAAGATTGCATAGCGCGCAGCGATCCCGGGAACGCAAGATCCACCAGCGCTTCTCGGTCCTTCGGATGTGCCTCTAGTCCTTCGCTAGACACTCGGTGTCCCAGGTAATCGACCTTCTTCAGACCCCAGAAACTCTTGGCCACGCTGATCGACAAGTTCCACTTGTCACAGGCTTCCAGCAGTAAACGCACTCGCTCACACAGGTGATCCCAGGATCCGGCAGTCACTAAGATGTCGTCGATGTACGATCTTCGTCCAAGTACAGACTGTTCACCATTCCTCTCCGGGATCCCATCTCGGAAGAGATCCAACGCGGATCCGGATCCGGCCGTGGGCGGGATCCGTAGGAACCCATAGAGGGTGTTGTCCAACAAACGCTGGTAGATCTGCGGGGCATTCTTGAGACCAAACGGCATCCGGTTCCACTCGAACAATCCAAACGGGGTGATAAATGCCGAGATGGCTCTTGCGCGATCCGTCATGGAGACAACCCAAAAACCACTGGCCATGTCGAGAGAACAGTACCATAACACGGCGTCGAGATCCTCCAGTAGATCGTTGATGAGAGGCATAGGATATACCATCAACCTCGTCAGGCTATTCACCAACCTGTAGTCGATGCAGAGCCTGATGTCAACGCCATTCTTCTTGATGATCACGACAATTGGCGAAGCCCATGGTGACGTTGAGACTTGGATGATCTTCGCTTGCAACAATCCCTTGATCAGATCCGAGAGCTTCTCGCGATACTGCGGCGCCACCTTACGCACTCGCTGGGCAATTGGCTTCGCGTCTCCACATCAATGTCACAGATCGCGCCTACAGCAGGCGGGGGCAAGGCGTTGCCCTTTCCGATCAGTAGGTGCTTGTACTTCCAGATCACATTCGCCAGTCGTTGGATCTCCTCAGGTGTGTTGGAGGCTGGATCCCCACCGGAGATCCTCGATCTTCACTTCGACCGTCGCCGTCACAACCTCTGGCAACACCGCCATTTCCTTCTCGAGATCCTCCGCGTAGGATCCGCCATTCTCGTGGACAAACACTCCATCGTCGGCGTGATCTTCTGCGGATCCAGGATCCGGCCGGGCACCAACCTCGAGATCCGGCTGGGACTCAGCCACGAGATCCGGTCGGGATCCAACCACGAGATCCTTGTCTGAGGCGAACTTGTGATCTCCATGTCCTGACGCCGGTGACGGATCCTCACTTGTCCCCACTCTGGGCGGATCACTGGCTGTTACATGGCTACCAGGATCCAGCTTTCTTGTGGCCGGATCCGGTCCGCGAGCGGCACCTCCCTCGGCAGGTCTTCCGACTTCGCTCCCTGCTTCCAAGCTGGATCCAACAGCAGGATCACCCTTCGGCGCACCACGTCCAGTTCTCGGATCGTCTTCTGGGGTCTTCGCCGCGTCCACGTACGTCGTCGCCCCTTGGTCCAGCTCTTCTTGTGCCGTAGCGCCTTGATCCGGATCCCCTGGCGCCCCTGAGTCCTCAACCTTGCCTTGGCGCGCACCATCATCTTCGTCTTGCGGAGGCGCATCCGTAGCACCCTTGGTACACGCGTAGATCGCCCTGGGTGTCTTGCAATCGACGGCGCCCTTCCCGCTGGTCGCCCCCGCCGCTCGCTCGTATTCGTGTGAATATGAGGGGCTCAGATCCCCACTAAGTGCGGAATCAGACGACCGTTCAGGCCTGCCCCGTCCTTGACCCCTGTCGCATACGCGACACCGATCTTCAACCTGTGTCAGGTTGGGATCCGACTTTGCTTGTAGGCGTCGGTGGGGGGCGTGGGGTAGCTCATCGGAAAGGTCTTGACCGGGCGCGTCTAATGAGCGCTCCCCGAGCTCCGGGGCATTCCTGTGGGCTTCAGGGCACTCCGAAAACTTGGATCCGACTGTGCCATCTGAGTGATGGTCACCTGTCTCATGATTACGGGGCGACCCTTCGACATCATTGTCCCGGCTCTGCGCAGAGACAGGGCAGCCCTCCGGATCTTCAAGGAGGCGCGTCGACATGGGCCCTTCGGCTTCTAGGGCACCGTTTGAGGCATGCGACGGCTCGTTAGACGCGCCTCGCCTCGCGCTGCATGTCCATATCGACCTCAGCAGCGGGGCATTCATATTCGCCCCAGGGCGCCCCAAAACGTCATCTCCGACTGATTTGTCGGAGTGATGGTCGTCGCCCGTCGCACGGACGTGCTGCCGATCCTCAACGGTGGCGTCCAGTCTCTGGCCAGAGACAGTACACGTTGCCGGATCTTCAATCAGACAAGCTGAAGAGGATCCGGAGGATCCTGAGCCTGTGGATCTCGGATCCGGGCGTGTGAGGACGCCCCTCGATCCGACGAGTCTGGCGCAGCATCCTTTGCGGCCTCTGGTCCAAATCGGACACGGCGGTGCGCTTGGAGCCTAGACGTCGTCGGATCGGATCCGTCGGACTGGATCCTGTCTCGCCAGTCGACCGTTCCTTCAAGGATCCGGTCCGACGTAGGTGGCGAGCCGGGGCAGCGTGACACGACAGCGGTGTGGACAGGGCGCTTCAGGATCCCTCTCGGCTCTGCGTACTTCGGCCGATCCACCGCCGGCTCAAGCTCCCAAGGCTCTTTCGGACGCGGTGGCGGCGGGATCTCCGTCGTGGCGCTCATGGCAAGGTTCTGCCACTCGTTGTAGCGCCGGGATCCGACGGAAATGAAGCCCGGGGTGCGAGGAACGTGATCCCCGGCCAGCCACATGCCGATCTCCTCATTGTGGTTGAGGGAGACCGCTTTCTCACCGACATCGGTAAGTTGTAGATAGCGGATCTTGCCTGGACCTTGAGCTAACGTTGGTACCCATTGCTTGCCTCTGCGTAGCCACAGCTTCTCGTACTCCTTGAGATGGATCCGATCCGGATGCTCGAAGATCTCGCCGGGTTCCAGCCGTATGCCTTCCTGGAGGAGTAGCGGGCGGGCCCGGCCGCTGAAAATCTGCCGTCGTCCATGGAGGCGCACACGGATCTCGTCATGCAAGCACACGGATCCGTCGCCCAAGTCGAGTCGGATCCCGGCTGGTACCATGAAGTCCATACCAAGGATCGCGTCGCAGTCGGGTGGGAGATCCTCGCCGACCCAGACATCGCAGAAGTATACCAAGTATCCAGCCAAGGTAACCTTGATCCTTGTTTTGCCTGCTGCAATGTACAGCTGCTCACCAATTCCGAGGCATTCTTGTGTTTGACTGTCGATCTGGGATCCAACCTTACGAGCAAAGGCGGCATCGATGATCGACACCTCGGATCCCGAGTCAAGAAGCACGGTGGACTTGGCATTGTTGATCTTGCACGTTGCCTTGGCCTGCTTGAAGTGTTTGCTGGGGACATGGTACTTCCAGTACCCGCGTGACTCTCCAGGCATGAGATCCAAGAACATGGCGATCTCGGATCTCTGGTATTCATCGTCTGTAGAGCGAAAGCTTGCAACTCTAGCCGTACGTTTCCCATGAAGTTCACATGTATTATCCAATAGATCCGTTCGCTTGTTGCTAACTTGATCCATGGCCTTCTTGTTCACATATGCATAGATGTAAGACGTTGAACGCTCGTCTCGTACCGGATTCAAACCCGGCGAGCGTTCTAGTTTAACATCTTCTCGGCAGCTTCTGGAAGCATGTGCTTACTTGGATCGAACCACTGTCGGATGAGGTTGTAGAACTCCTCCATCTGGCACTTGCCGTGATCATGAAGTTCTCCGCAGCCGCGACATACGAAGAAGCAGCGATCCGACGGATGACCCCTCTTGCCGCACTTCTGGCAGGTGAGACGCTTCCAACAGCCAAGATCCGAATGTTTCCTGGATCCGCAGTGCGAGCAGCGTTGCCCTTCGTTGGAAAAACGCGGTCGACGATCCTGTGGCACTGGATCCGAGCTGGCTTGGGTTGGATCCGGATCCTTCTTAGGATCCGAAGTTCCTGTCTTGGTCTCTGTCGATCCGGCTGTCGTCGAGGTAATCGGTCGCTCACTCGAGGCTGCTACGTATGCTCTGCGAAGCTCACCGTCGGATCCGGAGTCCTCGGAGTCGGATCCCTCCGATTCTACAACTTGCATGGAACGGATCGCACGCGTTGGACCGGTTGGCTGTGGAGCCGTCGTGGTCTTCGGCCGGAACTTGCTGGATCCCGACGACGGCTTCTTCTGTCTGGATCTCGCGCGATCTCGGGCCCGCAGTACGTCTTCGAGTTGATCCGCGTCCGCAAGTCGGAGTAATGTCAGTTGGTCTGCCAGATCCGCATCCCCGAGCGTCTCGATGAAGTGTTCGACGTGCTCGCGGCGAGCTTTGGCATCTCCATCCTTGATCATCACTCTCGCACGAAGACCTGCTACGTTCAACCGGTACAGGTATTCCAGTGGCGACTCATCGGATCTCTTGCGGGCGTGGTAGTATTGCCACGCCACCGAGACTCCGAGGCCGCAGTACTGCGTCTGGAAGGCTTTCAGCAGATCACTCCACTTCAGCCTTGTGGATCGACTGAGTTGTCTGTACCAGTTTCGCGCTGGACCTGTGAGGAGATCTCCGAAGGTAAGGCACTTTTCTTCATCCGATGCTTGATCTCTCGTGACGGCTGACTTGACTTTACTAATCCATGATCTTGCTCGTTCCTCGTCGTGCCCCTTGCCCGTGAACTCCTTCAGGTCCGATATCGCAGAAATCCGGATCCGTTGAATCGTGCTGGATCCTGCCGTAACGGATGCAGCAGTGGTCGTCGCCGTACGCCGGAGAGCCAATCCGTCAAGGTCGTCAGGGTCATACTCCCAGTTCTCGGGGTGTGATCCTACTGACTCCATCTCGACGTCCCGATATACAGGATCCGAAGCGCGCGTCGTGGCTCTTGGGACCGTAGTCATCTGCCGCTCCTTCAAGAACTTGTCCATGGCTGATTGGAAGTAAGCTTGCAGTCCCTTGGTGGATGCATGCGGCGGATCCATGGCACGGGGTTGATCACGCGAGGTGTCCCGCGTTCGCGCTGGCTTGGCATCCGGGACATCAGTTGGCATACGGGCTGCCAACATCGCAACACCTGTAGGGCCGAGTGCCATACGTCGGGGTTCCGACGAGCTGTCGGATCCTGCTTCGGACTCCGCCGAAGCGTATCGCGAGGATCCTGTCTGGTACTCTGGGGACTGCGCCAGCTTGGACATCGGATCTCGGATCACTCGTCGCTCACCGACGAGGGGCTTCAGTCGGCTGAAGAGCGAGGCCGCTGCGATACGGATCCTGTCGTGATCCAAGCGGAAGAGGGTGTCCCCGTCGAAAACACCCGCAGCAAAACCAGCTTCTTCGAGCAGGCGTAGGAGATCCAAAGCGCTGTCCAAACTGTTCGTAGACTGAGCCGGTGCCGTGATCGGGCCGGTGAGGGATCCAACCAACTGGGGTTGTAGGATCCTCATCACAGGGTCTTCCCGGAGGAAGTCCTCGAGCGCGATCCGGCGATACGAAGCCTCCAGCTGGGTCGACGACCACTCCGGTTTCACCACCGGCTTCTCGTCGACATCAGATCCTGTTGCCCTCAGCTTCTTCCGCGCAATCTTCGTCTTCTTCTTCGACGTTTTACCACCTGAGATCTGCGCGGTGGTGGTGGTGGTGGTGGATGAAGATCCAACAGCTTTCGCCGCTGAATCCCCACCCGGCGGATCAGAACTCGCGTTCCGATCCGCGGGGGTCCCCGAAGGGACCTGGGGAGGAGGGGGAGGTTTTTCTTCCGAGTCTGTTGCCAGACTCACCTCCTTCTTGTCGACAGAGCTCCTCCCAGGGCTCCGTCGATCCGTGGATCTAGCGTTCAGCGGTGCTGACGGCGATCCAACGACCGTCGGCACTTCTTCTCCCGGTTCTTCCTTCACTTGTACAGTCTCTTCGGACTCACGGTGATATCCGCCGTCCCCAAAAGATCCGGGCACGCGCACCATTGTGGTGTAGTGGATCCGCTGGAATGAGCAGGGATCCAACGTTCACACACGGCGCCCAGACACTGACTAACGGAGGGGGTACTCCGATAACCGTGGGGTTGCTGAGGCTCACCTTGTGTACCCGTCAGTGGGCGGGATCTGCTCTCTCAGGAACGGGAGAGTGTACACAGGCGTGAGGGCTTGAACGTCCTTGGCGGGGACTTGGGAGGTTGGACTTGCGTGGGTATTCCTGCACACAGGTCCTGGTTGGGGGATCTTGGTCTTGGACTCGAAGATCTTGTGGATCCTTAGATCCGGGGTTGCCTTGGTGGCTGTGGGGTTCCTTTTCCTTTCCTTTACTGTCTTGCTTGCCGCCTCCTGTAGCGGTTGGTCTTGAGGGTGTTGAGAGGTCGAGGGATCCTGCGGTTAAGCAATCAACACCGTTGGATCCGGGGTCTTCACTAGCGTAAGGTAAGCCGGCCAAATTGGGGATCCGGTCTTAGCTGTAGCTAGGTATGCGAAGAAACTTGCAGGAAGACTAAGGGGAGGCCAATACACTATCCTCTTCCCTTGTCTTAGGTCCTGAAGAAGACCACTTGCGCACTAGAAGGTAAATTCGACTCTCTGATTTATGGTTATCCGGACTACTTGGTTCTTGTATAGAACCGAAGGCTAGTGCCTTGCAAGCAGGACTCTACGAGTCAACTAAACTTCCTCTGTGCCGTGCACACCTACGCAGCCCCGCTGCAGTGTTTGATCCTTGCTAGCGAAGAAGAGGTCTTCTTCGCTTGCTTCTCCTTGTGGAGAGCATGGTAGTCGGTGACAGAGAGCTTCTCTGTCGGACCGCTGGAAGCAGCAGTGCTAGCGGGCACTGCTGAGGTTGTAGTTCCTGCTGCAGCAGCAGGAGAGGCTTGCGAGTCCGCAGAAGCGGACGGAGACGTGGGCGTTGGCGAGACCATTGCGAAATGAACTCGGATTTCTCTTGGGAACTTGACGGTCTTGTCAAGTTCTGTTGATTGACGTGTCGAGATCGATACGTCGAATCTTAACGGGGGATGGTGTAACGGGGTTACACGTACAAGTGGTAGTACCACTTGTAACTCTAACAGTTAGGATAACTGTTAGAGGTTGGAAATGGGCCTCAGACCTTGGTGTGCTGTACACACCAATGGATACATGGGCGAACCACATTATTGGGTGGTTCGTGTGCATTTGTGCATATTATTGGTAAAAAGTAACGGATTTCTACCAATCACTGAGCAGAGTTTCTGCCAACCACACGTTGGCAGACCCTTTAGAAATAGATAACAAACAGTTTTAGGAGGACCATAATTGGCTTAGGCCCAATTCAATAACAGTTCTCATTTTACGGTATTTTGCAGTTTAATTTAGTTATATTTGATTAATTATACTTATTTAAATAAGTATACTTAAATTAAGTCTATTCTAATTGCACGCTTCCTCATACACGTAAGTGCACGTGTACGCCATCTAATAGGTCTAGGTAGACCCATTACAGACCTGCCTCCTGACCGAGGCGTTCGTCTGCGTCTGAGTTTTCCGTGACGTCGAGTGCCGACGCACAGGAGGGCTGTGGGAAGCTATACACTCTGGTTGATGGAGTGGACGGCAGTGCCGAAGGCAGCGTCCTGCTGGACTGCGACGGGGGTCACACAGCACTTCACACAGAGGAAGGCTTGGAGTATACAAACTCCTAGTGAACAGCAGTTCACTCGGTCCCCAAAGACTTGGGGAGACTAACTAAAGATTAGGTAGATTTAAGACTGAATATATTATAGATACTTGTTAGCTTGGCCTGCAATACAAACTAAAAGATATCTATAGTGTAACTATATAGAAGGTGATAGGTGGCTGCGGAGCCACCTGCCACGTGTCACCATGATGTGTGACACACCAAATGTATCCACTTCAGAAGAGTGACTAAAGTCACTCTTCAATGTAACCCCATTACATCCTTCCCCACTTAGATTCGACTCTCGTCCAATCAGAGGAGAGAGAAAATCCCTTTCACATTTCTCTCTTCAATGTCGAAATCGATCGACCTGCCGCCAGCTCTAGTCGCTGCGGCTTCTGCTCTCACAGAGCACAGGGCGCACTGCTAACGCGTACCAGGCTTCCTTGGAAGCCCAGCAACATGTCTGCAAAGGGTGCAAACCCAGACGCGCAAGCGTCTTCACGGAAGAAGGCTGCAAAGCCAACTTCCAAGCCAGCCAAGCCTCGCGGCAAGGCTTCGGCACTTCATGAGGCCACCGATGTGGCCTCCAGAGCTCTTAGCTCGCCCAGCAGCACTGCTGCGACGGCTAGCTCTAGCCAAAGGCGCAGTAGGTCTCCGTCCCTACCGCCTGATACTCGACCGAATCCTCGGTTCGAGTATAGGACCATAGTCCCGGTTCCTGGAGTCCTTCCGAACAGGAAGCGACTCTTGTCAACTACTCGGGCGACGAGAGCGACAACGATGACGCCGAGGGCAAGCCTGCGGCTGGTACTCCGACCACGGAGGAGCACCATGGAGACAAGGACACCGCGTCAAGTCTCCCGACAACACCAGCGGCCGTGGTGGCGACACTACGCCACCACCTGCCTCATCTGACACTTGCTGAAGGGCGCGAACGCGCCCGGGCCATTCTGGCAGAGGATAAGGTGCCAAGCACCAACTCCAAGAAGCGTCATGCTTCACAGTCTCCTTGTCAAGACATGACAAGGAGAAGGGAGCTCGAAGATCTTCGGCCCCGACGACGTCGACGATGACGACGCCGATGAGGAGGAGGGGCTCATCCGCGAGCCCCATGAGATCACTAACGATCTCGATGAGCAGCAAGAGCTCTTTCAGGCTGCTCAACAGCCAATGCGCACCGCACCAACGGTCGCACGTGAGTCTCATCAACACGATGAGGACTCTGCCCACCAGCGGGGATACTACCCGCCCGATCAAGGCTCGGGAGCTGCTGCGTATCTCGAGCAGCTCCAGGACCCACGTCCTCTCATAGGGGGCCATACCTCCAAAGGCGCCTATGAGCGGGCCTTGGTTCAGAAAGAACCTCTCTTTCAAGGCAACTCTCTGTTGCCAGGTGCGTGCTTCTAGCACAGCACCGAATTCCTCTCAAGGAATTCACCTCGCTTCGCAAGAAGCCTGAGACTAAGGGTAGTCTCAAGCCCACATGGGGTTACCCATGGGTTCTCCCAGAGAACACTGCGTCGTGGATCGACGCTGAGGACCTCTTCTGGCCATGGGTCCGGTTGACAGTCAAGTCAACCCAGGAGTACAACAAACTCCGTGACGAAGATCACCTGGAGGGCATCCTCCGCCTCCGGGACCTTCGTGTCCAGTTTGCCCACCTCGTAGGCCAACGTCAGCTCCATCATCAGATGGAGCGACTGAGAACTGAGTCTCAGTCCAGCGCTCACAATGAGCGCGGGTATGGAACACATACACCTGTGTTCCAACCCCGTTCAGCGGCTAAGAAGCCGCGGACTACTTTACGAAGGCTGCCGCCGTGCCTCTTCCCAGCACGCGACAGCCTTCGGGCAGTCAACCTGGAGCCGCTCAATCGGCTCCCAGGTACTCTGCGACGCAGGGTACCCGTGCCACTTCACTCGGAGCTGGCGCTTCCCACCGCGACGCCGCTCCTGGAGAACCCGCTCCACATGGTAGTGGCGTTCTCCGTTCCGGTCAAGCAAAGCCGGAGGAGGCCTCGCTCGACTGCTCTTTCGAGCCGTCCCCGACGTTGGGGACTCAGAGGCCTTCGACTGGGCCTCTTGACCAACTTGTTTCTCAGCAACAGGAGGAGGTCCGCCTCCTCCGAGCGCGTGTCCTCGCGCTTGAGGTCGCTCTTGATCTTGGTGTTGGCGGCCAGGCTGCCTCTGCAGTCGGCCAACCTGGTGTCGTGTGCCTACTGGAAGACCTGCGTCTCGCGATGCAGGGTCTTCATGGTCGTGTAGACCGTAGTGCCTCTTCGCGGGCACTTGACTCCCTTCGTCAAGAGGTCTACGACCTTCAGGCGACGATGTCTCGCCGGGAGTCGCAACCGTACGCGTACTCCCTGTCGTCGCGCGACTCGTGCCTAGGGGCCTACTCGCTTGGCCCCTCGGTGTATCCACACCGCTCGTACCTTCCACCGGGGTATGGCTTCGCCCCTGGGAGTCACCAAACTCCCTATTACCTGGGGCGCTCTGCACCTGACGCTCAACCTCGCGTCGAGGAGGTTTACTCTCCTCCTCGCGGCCGCCCTCAACCTCTTCAGGGGCCGCATGACCCTGAGGGTCATGGTACCGCTTCAGACGACCCACATAAAACGTCGGGTGGGTCGTCATCGACTTAAGCAAGTCGATCGTGTAGGCAGCGCCGTGCCTACCCAGGACCTTGAAGGGTCCAATGAAGCGATGCTTCAACTTGTTGCTCACCGTGGAGCTAACAGTGTTAAGAGGTAGATTCCTAGTGTCGAGTAGCACTAAGTCCCCCACATTAAATACACTTAAGTTTCCTCTCCCATGTTGGTCTGAGTACTCCTCTTGCTTGTCCTGTGCGAGTGCCATTGCATCTCGCACCCGGCTGATCACATTCAGCCTGTTGCCGACAAATGTCGACAACTTCTTCCGCAGTGCGGCTGGTTCCACACCGGAAACCTGGGAGGAAAGCTCTTTCCGAGCCTCTCCCCCACTTACTCTCGAAGCCGCGGTGCCCCCACCCAGTGTGAGCGGCACCTGGGGGTTCCGAAGCCCGTTCAAGTAGAACGGCGTGAACCCCGTTGACGCGTGTACCGCGTTGTTGAGTGCAAACTCAACCATAGGCAGCTGCGCTGACCAAGAGCGCGGCGCCTCAGCGCAAACACTGCGCAGCACGTCCTCAACCACTCGGTTGACGCGCTCAGTCTGACCATCGGTCTGCGGATGGTCCGCTGTTGACATCGTCAACCGTGTTCCAAGCAATTGGAACAGCGTTTTCCAAAACGCAGCGGTAAACCGCGGGTCGCGGTCAGAGACAACAGTCTCAGGCAACCCGTGATAGCGGAAGACGCTATCAAGGAACAACTTCGCAGTTTGTTCCCCGGTAATGGTCTCAGAGACCGGAGCAAGATGCACCATCTTGCTCAACCGGCATACAAACACCACAATGCCGGTGTTCTTCTGGTCATCGGCCGGAAGGCCGAAGACAAAGTCGAGACTCATCGACTTCCAGCAGTCCAGCGGGACTGGTAGTGGAGCCGACGCGTGCCCTGCTGGCTTAACGCGCTGACATGTTTCACATGTCTTGATGTACTTGGCCACCCACTTGTACATGTGGGCCCACCAAAACATCTGAGAGACCCCGTGATAGGTCTTCTCTCGGCCCAAGTGGCCACCCGAAGGCACATCGTGTGCCTCATGAAGTATATCATACTTCAGATCCTCGTCGTTGGGAACAACCACTCGCGGAGGATCCCCGGGCTCCACCCGATAGTGGAGCAGGCCATCGGCCCACTCATAGCGGTGGAGCCGTGCCCGCTGTCGAGGCGTAAGCCATTCGACCTTGGCATCCGTGCCAGCGGACAAATACCGCACAATAGGGGCGAGGGTGTCATTGTCCCGATACGCCAAGCGTATTCGATCGTAAAGATCCGTCGTGGCCCGACTAATATGAGCGAACTCATAGTCGGGCCTGCGCGACAAAGCGTCGGCAAGCGTGTTGAGCTTGCCAGGCTTGTATTCAACGCGGAAGTTGTACTCCGCGAAGAATGACAGCCAACGCGCCATCCGCTGCGATAAATGCGGCGTATGGATGGCTGTCCGCAAGGACGCGTGGTCTGTATAGACCACAAAGGGCCTTGAGCCCAGAAGATACACCCTGAACTTGACAAGGGCGTACTTCATCGACAAGAGTTCCTTGTCGTGAACGGGATAATTCCGTTCGGCAGCCTTCAGCTGCCTGGACTGGAACGAGATCACCCGATCTCGTCCCTGATCGTCCTGTTGCAATAGCGCACAGCCAATTGCATAGTCGGAAGCATCACAGACAACGCTAAACGACTTGGCATCGTCCGGCAACGCCAGGACGGGCGCGCATTGCAAGCTCGCCTTGATGCTGTCAAAAGCATCCTGGTGCTGGCGCTCCAGCACCACTCGGCCTCCTTCTTCAGAAGGTCCGACAAAGCTTTGCGAGTCCCGCATAGCCAGCACTGTACTTGTGCAAGTAGTTGGCTAAGCCCAACCACTTCCTCAGGTCCTTTTGTGACCGAGGAACAGGCCATGCCGCAATGGCTTTGACCTTGTCGGGATCCGCTCGGACCCCGACGCTGCTGACAAAGCAGCCGAGGACCTTAATCTCCTCAGCTGCGAAGACGCACTTGTCGATGTTGGCATAGAGCTTGTTAGCTCTCATGACCTCAAACACTCGACGGAGGTGCTCCCGATGCACCTCTATAGCCGTCTTGCCTCCCTCGGCACGGCTATGGACGAATATATCGTCAGCACGTCTGCGTGAACGCACGCAAAGGTCTAAACAACTGTGTGACCAAGCGATTGAAGGTCGCTGGTGCGTTGGATAGACCTTGTGGCATTACCAGCCACTCCCAGAGCATACCGCTCGGCGTGCTCACGGCCGTGAGCGGGATATCACACTCCCGCATCAGGATCTGGTAGTATCCATCCACCAGATCCAGCGCGCTATACAGCGTGCAGCCGGCCATGTTGTTCAACAACACATCCTTGCGAGGGATCGGCGTCTGTGCTGGCACAGTCGCGCTGTTCAGCTTATTGTAAGCATGAACCAGACGCCACTTCCCGTTCGGCTTGCGAACGCAGAAGGTCGGCGTCGAGTGCGGGGACTTCGATTCTCGCACCATTCCCGCTTTCGCCTTAGCGGCGAAGAACGCGTCAATGACGTCGCTCTGCTCTCGGGGCAGGGGCCATTGACGCGTGACACAATACTTTGTGCCTGGCACGAGATCAATCTCGTGCCTGATCTCTCGGTCTGGTGGGAGCTTTGAGGGTGGGTCCTTAGACACCACGTCCTCAAACTCCTTCACTAAAGGATACAACGGATCCTTCGGATTCTTTAGAATCTCGGAGCCCGTGCGCGACGCACGCTGCTTCCGGAACTCCTCCAGGACGTCTTCGTCCATCACTGAGGAGGAGTTCAACTCCTCTGGAGTGGGCTCCGGCCTAAGGAGAACCATCTCCGATATCTCCCCGGCCTTCAACTCGGCCAGGAAGTCCTCCATCGCGACTTCCTCGAGGTTCAATAGCTCTAATACAGGCAGGGGTGCCAACTCGATGGCCCCCGCCTTCACGCGATGCCCGGTCACGCCGTCGAAGATGTGATAGCATTCTTCGACCGACTGTGACCTAGGAGCCTTTAGCTCCTGTCCCAAGTCCTCGTGGACTTCTTCGGGATGGTATTCTACCAACCCCGGCTTACGTCCATGGCGTGGGGTTAACTTACCCACGCCAGGTGATGCCACTACGATGGCATCACGAGCCCTCATGGCTCCGTGCGGAACTGCGTTACCCGCATCGGAAGCACCCTTGGTGTCTTCCTGATCAGTTATGGTCTGAGCGACCTTGCGTGGAACTACTTCTCTCACGCCTGGTGATGCCACTACTTCGGCATCACGAGCCCTCGTGGCTCCATGCGGAACTCTGTTACCCGCATCAGTTATGGTCTGAGCGACCTGGCGTCGAACTACCTCTCGTACGCCTGGCGATGCCACTACTTCAGCATCGCGAGCCATCTTGGCTTCCTGCGGAACTCTTTCATCCGCTTGTGGACCTAAGTTACCCACCTGGTTAGTGCTCTCGGGCACTACCACAGTCGCAGCCTGTACGTCGCTGCGACTTCGTGCGTGGGGCCCTGCTGTCGTTGCAGACCCACACGTAGGGCAAGGGCCTCCGCCCGTTGCCCCGGCCATCCATGGCCCACGATCACTTCTCGTGTGGGGCGATGTAGCACCGACTACACCAGCCCCCAAATACTCCTCGGACGCTGCCGCGTCCTGGCGGT
The DNA here is from genome assembly GCA_018806915.1 of Phytophthora colocasiae. Taxonomy (NCBI): domain Eukaryota; phylum Oomycota; class Peronosporomycetes; order Peronosporales; family Peronosporaceae; genus Phytophthora; species Phytophthora colocasiae. The sequence goes on along the minus strand of JAGKQI010000086.1, from coordinate 753,859 downwards.
TCCAGCGAACGCCCTTAGTCCTGACAGAGGTGGGAACATGACTCACCAAAGCTCTGTCAGAGACTGCAGGCCGGCTAGCCCCAATGGCTTTGCCGCGCCAATCGATCCAGGCCTCGTGCTTCTCAAGCCACGGCATCCCTAGGATCAAGTCGTACTTGTCCATCTCGAGGACAATGAACGACTCCACGCTGTCGAAGTCCTCAAACTTCACAGCCAGGTCCACCTGGACCTTTGGTACTTCCACCACCGTACCATCGGCTAGTCGTACGGCAACTAGCTTCACCCCTCGCTCTCACGTAGAGCGTCCTCAAACTTGCCGCGATTCCTTGCGACAGTTTGTCGGCGAGCAAAGTTCTTGCTCGCCCCAGAGTCTATCAAGACTCTAAAGGGGTTGTTAAACCCCGCACACTCACGTGTACCACCAGCAGCCCACCGCTTCCCTTCTCCGCTTTGAGAGTCCCAAGACTCTCTGGGCTAAGTCTCCACTGCGTGTGCCTACCGCACCACCCGCATGGGGACTTGGTGTTTCAGTAGGGCGCCCCGCCCCTACTGGTCCCCGGAGTTCCCCTGACTCTTGGGCGCCGGCTTCTTCCAGCGGCCCTTAGAGCCCTGAGACTTGGAAGACCTCTTCCATTGCCCCCCAGAGGGGCAGACACGTGCGAAGTGTCCGAAACGCCCGCACTCGAAACAGCGGATGCGTTTCTGCTCGGCGATCCCCAAGTCCATCGGGGCTGGTCCCGAGCCTGCTCCATTCCCAGGAGCACTGGCCGACGCCGTCGTCGGCCCGCTGTGGCCTTGCCACGCAGAGGCAGGAGTCTGAGCCTGTGTATGGCTGTACTCCTCCTGGAGCGCGACTTGAATCGCCTCCTCCATCGTGTTGACCTGCACGCGGAACAGTTGCGTGCGGGTCGGGCTTACTCTTAAGCCGTCCATGAACACAGTTACTTGGATGTGTTCAGGTAGGGGGTTCCCTACCAGAGATGCCGCGAGAACGCGCATCTCTTGGATGTACTCGTGCAGGTCACGTTTCCCTTGCTTGCAGGCTAGGAAGCGTGACCGCTGGCGATATTCATAGTTCGCCGGGAGGAATGCGGCCCGAAGCTGTTCGCACAGCTGGGCCCAGGATGTAAAACATCCAGGCGACGTCGCTTCGCGCGTGTACGCCCATGTCTTCGCTCGACCCCCGAGGTTAGACAGCGCGAAAGCGACCCAAAGTCGCTCCACCGAGATGAGAGCCGCCTCCATGGCGAGCTCAACTTCTCGGATCCAGAAGTGAAGGTTTTTACCTTCATAGGGAAGAACCTTGAGTCTTAAAGGCTTGGGTTGAACCGGCCTCGGTTCAACCACAGGAGCCTCAAAGGTTCCTCGAACGTCCTCAATGAGCCCACGTTCGTACATGTCGAACGCCACCACGCGTTCGACCTGCTCGGCCGGCGTCGCCGCCGCCAAGCTTCGGAAGGCATCCATCCCAAAGATGCCCGCCATCTTCCGGACCGACTCAAACTGAGAGTCGGTCAAGTGAGGAAACTCACTTCGATCAATGGTACAACTACTTCTGGCCACAGAGGATTCAGGTAATCAATCTACCCGCGTAGGCGTAGGATTGACTACAAGTGCTACCAAGTGTGACGGGGGTCACACAGCACTTCACACAGAGGAAGGCTTGGAGTATACAAACTCCTAGTGAACGGCAGTTCACTCGGTCCCCAAAGACTTGGGGAGACTAACTAAAGATTAGGTAGATTTATATTATAGATACTTGTTAGCTTGGCCTGCAATACAAACTAAAAGTTATCTATAGTGTAACCTATATAGAAGGTGATAGGCGGCTGCGGAGCCACCTGCCACGTGTCACCATGATGTGTGACACACCAAATGTATCCACTTCGGAAGAGTGACTAAAGTCACTCTTCAATGTAACCCCGTTACATGGACGAGCTACCGAGTGTTGACAAACTCCTTGAGCTAGAGGAGATGTCGTTCGCCGACTTTGGCGATGCCTTGAAGGCTGGCGAACTCGCCGAGGTGGTCATCGTTCGACCTGAAGAGGAGTTAAACTCATCGTCCGTCGTGGACGGTCCGTCTTGGCCAGGGTCAAGACGGCGTTGAACGCCAGGAGTGGATCGGAGATCCTCAAGAATCCCTCGGACCCCTTCTACTCCTTGCTGAAGGAATATGGAGACGTTGTCTTGAAGGAACCACCGAGTGGCCTGCCTCCTGACCGAGGCGTCCGTCACGAGATCGACTTAGTTCCCGGGCCTAAGTACTGCGTGACCCGGCAGTGGCCTCTTCCTAAAGAGCAATGCGACGTCATTGATGCCTTCTTCCGTGCGAAGCACGGGGCGGGTCTCGTGCGCGAGAGCAAGTCTCCACACTCCGCGCCAACGTTCTGTGTCAGAAAGCCGAATGGCAAGTGGCGTATCGTTCACGCTTTTAACAAGCTCAACGCTGCCACGATTCCGGCGCAGACGCCGATTCCTAGGAAGGATGTTCTTCAGAACAACATGGTGGGCTGCACCATGTACAGTGCGCTCGACTTAGTCGATGGCTACTATCAGCTGCTCATGCGAGCCAGTGATATTCCGCTTACAGCGGTGAGCACCCCGAGCGGTATGCTCTGGGAGTGGCTCAAGGGCTGTCGAATGCGCCTGCAACGTTCAATCGTCTAGTGACGCAGTTGTTCAGGCCCCTGCGGGCATTCGCACAGACGTACTTTGACGACGTGTTCGTCCGCAGTCGTGCTGAGCACGGAAAGACTGATGTCGAGGTACACGTGGAGCACGTACAAGCTGTGCTCGAGTGCATGCGCACGAACAAGTTGTACGCCAACGCGGACAAGTGCGTCTTTGGCGCGGAAGAAATCCCCTTCCTGGGATGCTTCATTGGGAAGCATGGCCTTCGTGCTGACCCAGCAAAGGTCAAGGCCATTGTGGAGTGGCCGGTTCCCTTGAACAAGAAGGACCTGCGAAAGTGGCTGGGCTTGGCCAACTACTTGCACAAGTACAGCGAGAACTACGCTGAGTTGGCTCGGCCACTGTCGGATCTCCTTAAGAAGGATGCCGAATGGGTATGGCGTGCTAAGCACGAGAGTGCGTTCACTCGTATCAAGGATAGCCTGCTTCAGGCACCGATACTGGCGTTGCCAGACCCCGATCGTCCGTTCATCGTCGTCTGTGACACCTCGGACTTTGCCATCGGCAGTGCTTTGCTACAAGCGGACGCCGAAGGGCGCGAACGCGTCATTGCGTCTGAGTCTCGGCAGCTCAAGTGTAACGGGGTTACACGGCGCTGCGCGCCTTGGCTACAGTTGGTGTGGTACACACCGACTATCACACGTCACAGATCTGTGTATGACACATCGTGTTTCCCACACGTCACATATGTAGCCACTTGTTGGCAGTTAGCTCAGAGCCACACATTGCATTTAGACTAGGATTTAGTATGTTAGATACTAAATCCGTTACATTTAATATTAGGGCAATAAAATCAATAAAAATCAGTTTGCATTTTACATAATTAGTGTTAGTTCCTATGTTATAGGGACACTGATTGTATGAGTCCCGTATTTAGTGGACTACTTGGTTCTTGTATAGAACCGAAGGCTAGTGCCTTGTAAGCAGGACTCTACGAGTCAACCAAACTTCCTCTGTGCCGTGCACACCTACGCAGCCCCGCTGCATCTGGTAGCACTTGTAGTCAATCCATCTCCTGAGTTGAAGACCGTCTCTCTGTGAGAATGGAGCCAGAAGCATACGCTCACTTGACTCCGAGTCAGCGGGACACGCTTAACAAGCTTACGTCCTTGCTAGGCCCAGAAGGTATGGCGCACCTTGCGTCCCAAGGGCCGGAGGCCGTCAACGCGCGCCTCGAGGCATTCGCCTCGTACGAAAACGCTCTCGTTGAGCACATCCTACGGAATGTAAAGGGGGTTAACCCCGCTCCGAGAGCTAAGCCCGTCACGCTCAGCGTGAAGACCTTTCACGGGCACGAAGGAGAGAACCTCCTGTTGTGGACCCGAGAGGTCGAAATGGCCATGGGGGCCGCTATGCTCCAGTTGGAAGGCCAACGCGTGGCGTTCGCCATCTCTAAGCTCGAAGGGCGAGCACGAGAATGGACCTTGACGTCTGGGACGTCGGTAGAAATGGCCTTCCCCACGTGGGGTGAGCTTAAGGCCAAGCTTACGCAAGTGTTTGCTCCGCCTAACCAGGCGTATCGCGTGCGGTCACGCTTCCTTGCTTGCCGACAGGGCAAGAAGGACCTGGTGGACTATGTCCAAGAGCTGCGCACGCTCATTGCCGGCATGGCTGCCGACCCTCTACCTGAGGTGGTCACCGTGACCATCTTCATGGAAGGTTTGCGAGCTGGCGTGGCCAGGACGGAGGCATTCCGTCAGAACCCTCGCACGTTCGAGGACGCTGTCAGCGTGGCACTGAATGCCGAACACAACTTTAAGTTGTCGAGGGTCGGTGCTAACAGCACAGGGTCCGGGGGACCCGAGCCCATGGACCTCAGCTATGCTGAAGATGAAGTAGCCGAGCTACGAGCTGCGGTGCAGCGTATGAGCACCCGCCGGTGCTACACGTGTGGTAGTCCCACACATCTGAGGCCCAACTGCCCCCTGCGCAAAGAGCGCGCCGGCCAGAATGGCCGCAACCCTGCCGCGGGTCCCGCTTTGGGCTCTGCCCAGGGAAACGACGGTTCCCAGTAGACCGCCCCGCGTCTACTGGGGAAGAACTGAGTTCTGCAGTGCGTGAGAGGCACTGGGGCTCAGCCCCGAAGAGCTCCGTGCTCTTGAACACGGAACGTGTGGGCAAGCAGGGCTTGCTGGTCGTCCAGGTGGACGTGAAGGGCTTCGAGAAGCCGTGGATCGTGTTGATCGATTCGGGAGCGTCTGGCAACTATGTCAGACGCTCCACCGTTGAGGGTAGTCAGCAATATGCTGAGGCGCTTCGAGCGCGAAGAGGTGACACCGTCACTGTCCGTCTAGCGACGGGCGTCCGTGTCACGGCAGCCAAGGTCTCCATGGACCTGCGGCTGAAGTTCTTAGACTTCGACAGCGTAGAAAGCTGTTTGGTCTTGGACCTGGATTCGAGGTACGACCTCATCCTTGGTATGGCGTGGCTGGAGCGCCACGAACCATGGATCGATTGGAGGTCGAAGACCTTAGGTGCTACGCACTTCTCTCCTAGTGGAGCTTTGGCGAGTCATGAACCCACCTCTGCTAGGAAGCAGAAGCGCTATTGGCGCGAGCATCGAGCCGAGTCGGTTATGATGTTGGAGGTCGGTGTGTCCGAGTTGGTGGACAGCACCGAGTGCGAGGACCACAGTCCTGTTGAGCGCGTAGCGCTGGTTGACAGTGAGTCAACGTGTGGGCAGAGCCCACGTAATCCCTGTGGGGCGGCACTTACTCCGCCGAGCGATGCTGGTCGTGGACCAAGTAGATCGCTGAATGTCTCTGATATTGGACCAGCCACGGTCATTGATTGTGCAGCGGCACGTACTCCGCTGAGCGACATCGGTCATCGACCGAGTGGATCGCTGAGTGTCACTGACACTGGGCCTGAAGGGGCCGAAACCTGTGCGGCGGCACGTACTCAGTCGAGTGGACGCTCGTCGGCTAGACGACGACGTCGTAAGGCCCTTTGGGCGAGGCGCTCTGCGTCTGAGTCATCCGTGACGTCGAGTGCCGACGCACAGGAGGGCTGTGGGCAGCTATACACTCTGGTTGATGGAGTGAACGGCAGTGCCGAAGGCAGCGTCCGGCTGGACGAATTGCCGAGTGTTGGCAAGCTCCTTGAGCTAGAGGAGATGTCGTTCGCCGACTTTGGCGATGCCTTGAAGGCTGGCGAACTCGCCGAGGTGGTCATCGTTCGACCTGAAGAGGAGTTAAACTCATCGTCCGTCGTGGACGGTCCGTCTTGGCCAGGGTCAAGACGGCGTTGAACGCCAGGAGTGGATCGGAGATCCTCAAGAATCCCTCGGACCCCTTCTACTCCTTGCTGAAGGAATATGGAGACGTTGTCTTGAAGGAACCACCGAGTGGCCTGCCTCCTGACCGAGGCGTCCGTCACGAGATCGACTTAGTTCCCGGGCCTAAGTACTGCGTGACCCGGCAGTGGCCTCTTCCTAAAGAGCAATGCGACGTCATTGATGCCTTCTTCCGTGCGAAGCACGGGGCGGGTCTCGTGCGCGAGAGCAAGTCTCCACACTCCGCGCCAACGTTCTGTGTCAGAAAGCCGAATGGCAAGTGGCGTATCGTTCACGCTTTTAACAAGCTCAACGCTGCCACGATTCCGGCGCAGACGCCGATTCCTAGGAAGGATGTTCTTCAGAACAACATGGTGGGCTGCACCATGTACAGTGCGCTCGACTTAGTCGATGGCTACTATCAGCTGCTCATGCGAGCCAGTGATATTCCGCTTACAGCGGTGAGCACCCCGAGCGGTATGCTCTGGGAGTGGCTCGTCATGCCCCAAGGGCTGTCGAATGCGCCTGCAACGTTCAATCGTCTAGTGACGCAGTTGTTCAGGCCCCTGCGGGCATTCGCACAGACGTACTTTGACGACGTGTTCGTCCGCAGTCGTGCTGAGCACGGAAAGACTGATGTCGAGGTACACGTGGAGCACGTACAAGCTGTGCTCGAGTGCATGCGCACGAACAAGTTGTACGCCAACGCGGACAAGTGCGTCTTTGGCGCGGAAGAAATCCCTTTCCTAGGGTGCTTCATTGGGAAGCATGGCCTTCGTGCTGATCCAGCAAAAGTCAAGGCCATTGTGGACTGGCCGGTTCCCTTGAACCAGAAGGACTTGCGTAAGTGGCTGGGCTTGGCCAACTACTTGCACAAGTACAGCGAGAACTACGCTGAGTTGGCTCGGCCACTGTCGGATCTCCTTAAGAAGGATGCCGAATGGGTATGGTGTGCTGAGCACGAGAGCGCGTTCACTCGTATCAAGGATAGCCTGCTTCAGGCACCGATACTGGCGTTGCCAGACCCCGATCGTCCGTTCATCGTCGTCTGTGACGCCTCGGACTTTGCCATTGGCAGTGCTTTGCTACAAGCGGACGCCGAAGGGCGCGAACGCGTCATTGCGTTTGAGTCTCGGCAGCTCAAGGCTGCTGAGAAGAACTATCCAGTTCATGACAAGGAGCTACTTGCGATGAAGTACGCTCTCGTCAAATTCAGGGTTCACCTGCTCGGCTCCAAGCCGTTTGTGATCTACACGGATCATGCGTCACTACGCACAGCGACGCAGTCGCCTCATCTCTCGCAGAGGATGGCCCGATGGCTCTCCTTCTTTGCGGAGTATAACTTCGAGGTGAAGTACAAGCCTGGCAGGCAGAACGTCCTCGCTGACGCGTTATCACGTCGCCCGGACTATGAGTTATCTCATGTCACCTCGGTGACGTCGTCCGTGACGGACATGGTTCGAGCAGCGTACGCTCAGGACGACTCTTGTGTCGCGCTGCTTCAAGCTCTAGGGAGCGACGAGTTTAACGACTCAAAGGTGACTCTGTCACGTCGCCTAAAGGCGAGACTCCAACGCTATAGCCTGGAAGGCGGTCTGTTGTACTACAGCACGGGTCAGGATGACCCACCACGTGTGGTGGTTCCTCACGATGAGGACCTGAAGTATCGTATCCTCTATGAGGCCCACGACACGCCCACAGGCGGCCACCTCGGTCGCGAGAAGACCTACGGCTCGGTGAGCTCCATGTACTGGTGGCCGAAGCTGTACAAGTCAGCACATATGTGCGCACGTGCGAGACGTGTCAGCGGGTTAAACCCTCGCCGCATGCGGCTGCGCCTTTGGCGAGCTTGCCTGTACCCTCTGGGTGTTGGCAGTCCATCAGTATGGACTTTGTGTTTGGCCTGCCGAAGGATTCGGCAGGCAACACGGGCGTGGTGGTCTTTGTTGACCGTCTGAGCAAGATGGCTCACCTAGCGGCTGTGCCGGACACCGTCGATGGCGCTGGTACAGCGACGATCTTTATCGATCGGTTCTTCCGCCAGCATGGGCTGCCAGAGACCATTGTCTCGGATCGAGATCCCCGTTTCACGGGTCACTTCTGGACGTCCGTCTTCAAGGTGCTTGGCACTCGACTGGACATGTCCACGGCGGACCATCCGCAGACCGACGGCCAAACTGAACGCGTGAACCGCGTCCTGGAGGACATCCTCCGCAGCGTATGCGCTGAAACGCCGAAGCGTTGGAGCGCTATGCTCCCTCTCGTTGAGTTCTCAATGAACAACGCGGTGCATGCCTCGACAGGCTTCACCCCGTTCTACGTGAACGGCCTTGCGCATCCGCGCGTCCCGCTCACTCCGCCGCGCGGTGGCCTCAGGCCAGGTGGGGAGAGGCTGTGCCGTCGCTCGACTCCGAGCTTGCTGATATCAGCCCTTCTGCTGTGCGTAAACAAGTCGATGACTTCCTCTCGGTGAGATTGAGCGTATTACGCTGTGTGCGTGACGCGATGGCCGAAAGCCAAGACGTTCAGAAGGAACAAGCTGATGCAAAAGGCAGAGGCAATATGTGGGAATTTAAGGTCGGTGACCAAGTTTTATTAAACGCTAAGAACCTACCTACATGCAGTGTCGAGTGTCTTTAAGACGAAATTGCGTCCGCGCTTCATCGGACCGTTTACGGTCGTGGCCAAGAGGGGCCTGGCATACACGCTTGACTTGCCAAAGCGGATGCGAACACACCCCGTGTTCTACGTCGGCTTGCTTAAGCCATATCGGGACCCCGCGGGGGTGAACGCGGAGGCGCTGGCGCCGACGGCACGCGCCCAGGCTGCGCCATCTGCAGCAGCAACGTCACCTGACCCCGCAGCTCAGCGAGCTGAAGCTCCTGCTGATGCAGGCGAGCGGTCAGGGACTGAGGCCAGCTTCTGAGCCAAGCCACTCGGCTCGAGTCTCCCTCCATGTCGTGAGCGAGACGGGCATGTGAATGCCAAACGCTCTCACCACGTTCCCTTGAAGGGACTGAGTCTGACTCTGGAGAGTACCGATCCGAGTGATCGAGTTGGTACCAGGCGCGATGCATGACAGATGGCGCCTCGTCACACTCATCGAGTATTGCGTTCCGCAGCGAATCGGCCTCCTGCGCCGTTGATCGATGAGCAGGGACTCCGACCCACTACCACGTGGAGCGCGCAGTGGCGCGGCGTCGCCATCGTAGTCACGAAACCAGTATCTGGGTGAAGTGGCGTGGGTATCTTCTCATTCCCCAAAACTCGTGGGAGTTTGAAGGGCCCCTGAGGCAGGACTGCCCTGACGTGTCGTGGACGCTTTTGATCGCGAAGATCGGAGGTGCCCTGAAGGGCTCGAGGTCGACCACTCGGTCGACACCCGCTTCTCACCACTAGTGTGAGAAGCTGACGGACTAGCAGCCGAGCTCAGGCTCTGGTCCCGTGGCTGGCACAACCAGCGAGTCTCCCTCGGAGACTGGAAGAGCGTTCCTGCGAAGCAGGTGAGGGTGGTCTGAGAGGCGGGAGCCACTGCCGTTGTGTGGCGAGGAAAGCGGCCAGTGGCCGCACGCGTATCTTCGGCGTACTGGAAGAGTAGACCTCGCGACCGAGGCGGACGTCCACCTCGGCGCAGCTACTCCAAGTGGCGAGCCGGTCAGAACGACGCTGAGCTTCCCCGTGAAGCCTCGGCCCAGGTAGCCCACATGGACCATGTAGTCCCGGGTGGTCTCTCCGGTTTGGAGCAGGAGTGGATAAGTCACTCATCTGGGGCACAGACTCCCGTCGTCGTTGCTTATTTAAGCGTTGCTTCGATACTCGGCGAAGTGTGCACACCTGCGGAGGTCAAGTGAAACGCTCATTGGAGCCCCTGCCGCTGCTGAGTCCTCAGCCACCAAATACGAGGAGGTCCGCCTATGGTGTAACCATGCAGAGTTTGGCTGGGCCATCAACTGTTTCACCACCTGCTCGGCAGGGTCACGAGAGCTCGAAGCCGTGAAGTCGCGCCCGCGACGAAGTCCCTACGATAGTCCGAGGAACCGGTCGACGCGTCCTGGAGGACTGCTCATGGAGGCCTCCTGCGCCTCATCGAGCGGGTTGGAGATCGTCACCTCTACGCCGCCTCCGGGCGAGTTCGGGCTCATCGCCCGGAGCAGGAAGTGGTGGCGCGTCGTCGCAATCGCGCGTTTGGAGCACCAGGGCCTCAGCGAGTGAGTCCCTCAGGGGAACGGATTGGGCTGTCGCAATTGCCGTGGAATGGAATACCGACGCGCGGATCGCGTGGAGAGCGGCTGCTCAGATCGAGTCGATCCGAAGGGCTCCGCAGGGAGCAGGAGACGCAGGGGCATCGCCCCGGTACGGACTCCTCATAGTCCACTTCACGATCTCGCCGTCCTCGGCAGGAGAGCGACGCGGGTCGGCGCGCTCGGCGACGCTGTCGTGTACTCGAACGGCGAGCCACCACTACCACTCTTCGTAGTCGGGCTGCACTCTGAACATATCTCCTGCTCCGTAGCGAAGGCGAGACGCCGCGAAGTACTCCGAGACGGAGAGCGTGAGGAGGAGCCAGAGGGCTCAGGCGGGAAAGCTGCGCGAAGGCGCTGAGGCTGTAAGGCCAGAACACGGGACACCCGAGGAGCGGTAGGCTCGCTGGGGCGAATGGGAAGAATGTGCTCGTTGAGCTTCATGCGCGCACGCGCACTCTCGTCGAGAGAGTTACTTTATCGGAGAAGATTGCCGGTGACAGGCGCTTGACGGCAAAAGGCAAAGCGGTCTTATGTCTGCCAGTTATTAGATACCTGCGTATCCACGGTTTTTGGTGGGGGAGGGTGTAACGGGGTTACACGATTGCTGCGCGCCTTGGCTACAGTTGGTGTGCGTACACACCGACTATCACACGTCACAGAGTCTGTGTATGACAGCATCGTGTTTCCCACACGTCACATATGTAGCCATCTGTTGGCAGTTGGCTCAGAGCCACACATTGCTGTATTTAGACTAGGAGTTTAGTATGTTAGATACTAAACTCCGTTACATTTAATATTAGGGCAATAAAATCAATAAAAATCAGTTTGCATTTTACATAATTAGTATTGAGTTCCTCATGTTATAGGGACACTGATTGTATAGAGTCCGTATTTAGTGGACTACTTGGTTTCTTGTATAGAACCGAAGGCTAGTGCCTTGCAAGCAGTGACTCTGCATGAGGTCAACTAAACTTCCTCTGTGCCGTGCACACCTACGCAGCCCCGCACGGCGGTGTTTTGATCCCTGCCAGCGACTTGAAGAGGTCTTTCTTCGCTTAAGCTTCCTCCTTAATGTGAGAGCATGGTAGTCGGTGACAAGAGAGCTTCTCGCCGTCCGGACCGCTGGAAGCAAGGGCAGTGCTTCAGCGAGGCACTGCTGGGGATTGTAGGATTTCCTGCTGCAGCAGCAGGAGAGCTTGCGACGTCCGCAGAAGCGGACGGAGACGTGGGCGTTGGCGAGACCCATTTGCGAAATGAACTCGGATTTTCTCTTGGGAACTTGACGGTCTTGTCAAGTTCCTGTTCCCAATTGACCGTGTCGAGATCGATACGTCGAATCTTAACTCAGGGGATGGTGTAACTTAGGGTTACACACGTACAAGTGGTTTGTACCACTTGTAACTCTAACAGATTAGGGATAACTGTTAGAGGTTGAAATGGAGCCTCAGACCTTGGTTGTGCTGTACACACCAATGGAGGCTACATATGGAGCGAACCACATTATTGGGTGGTTCGTGTGCATTTGTAATGCATATTATTGGCTGGTAAAAGTAACGGATTTCTACCAATCACTTGAAAGCAGGAGTTTCTGCCAACCCACACGTTGGCCAGACCCTTGTAAAAATAGATAACAAAACAGTTTTAGGAGGTCCATGGTTGGCTATTTAGGCCCAATTCAATAATGGGTCAGATTCTCATTTTACGGTATTTTTGCAGTTTGCAGGATTTAGTTATATTTGATTAATTATCACTTATTTAAATAAGTATACTTAAATTAAGCTCTATTCCTAATTGCACTTACCTTCCTTTCATACACGTAAGTGGCCACGTGGTTACGCCATCTAATAGGTCTAGGTAGACCCATTACAGACCTGCCTCCTGATCAGTCGAGGCGTTCGTCTGCGTCTGAGGTTTTCCGTGATGACGTCGAGTGCCGACGCACAGGAGGGCTGTGGGAAGCTATACACTTTCTGGTTGATGGAGTGGACGGCAGTGCCAGAAGGCAGCGACATCCTGCTGGACTGCGACAGAGGTCACACAGCACTTCACACAGAGGAAGGCTTGGAGTATACAAACTCTCAGTGAACGGCAGTTCACTTCCGGTCCTCCCAAAATTTAGACTTGGGGAGACTTAACTAAAGATTAGGTAGATTTATATTATAGATACTGCCCAGTTAGCTTGGCCTTGCAATACAAACTAAAGATATCTATAGTGTAACTATATATTGAAGGTGATAGGTGGCTGCAGGAGCCACCCATGCCCACGTGTCACCATGATGTGTAGACACACAAATGTATCCACTTCAGAAGAGTGACTAAAGTCACTCTTCAACAATGTAACCCCATTACATCCTTCCCCACTTTAGGATTCGACTCTCGTCCAATCAGGAGAGAGAGAAAATCCCTTTCACATTTCTCTCTTCAATGTCGAAATCCGTTATCGACCTGCCGCCAGCCTCTGGTCGCTGCGGCTTCATGCTCTCTGAGCACAGGGCGCACTGCTACTGGCGCAGTACCAGAGGAAGCTTCTCTTGGAAGCCCAGCAACGCTATAGTCTTAGCAATTAGGGGTGCAAAGCCCAGACGCGCAAAGCGTCTTCACGGAAGAAGGCCGCAGAAGCCAGCTTCCAAGCCAGCCAATGACCTCGCGGCTTAGAGGCTTCCGGCACTTCATGAGGCCACCGGATGTGGCCTCCAGGGCCTCTTAAGCTCGCCCAGCAGCACTGCTGCGACGGCTAGCTCCTAGCCAAAGGCGCGTGCAGTAGGTCTCCGTCCCTTACCGGCCTGATACTCACGACCGAATCCCTCGGTGGTTCGAGGTATAGGGACCATAGTCCCGGTTCCTGGAGTCCTTCCGAACAGGAAGCGACTCTTGTCAGCTACTCGGGCGACGAGAGCGACAACGATGACGTGCCGAGGGCAAGCCTGCGGCTGGTACTTTAGAACCACGGAGGAGCACCATTGCGAGACAAGGACACCGCGTCAAGTCTCCCGACAACATTCTTTCAGGGCGGCCGTGGTGGCGACACCACGCTCCACCCTCATCACCTCGCACTCATCCTGGACACTTTCTGCTGAAGGGCGCGAACGCGCCAGGGCCATTCTGGCAGAGGATAAGGTGCCGAAGCGACCAACTCCAAGAAGCGTCATAAAGCTTCACGGTCTCCTTGTCAAAGACATTGACCAAGGAGAAGGGAGCTCGAAAGATCTTCTTTGCCCTGACGACGCCTGATCATGACGATGACGACGCCGATGAGGAGGAGGGCTCAGATCCGCGAAAACCCCATGAGGATCACTAACGATCTCGGATGAGCAGCAAGAGCTCTTTCAGGCTGCTCAACAGCCAATGCGCACCGCACCAACGGTCGCACGTGAGTCTCATCAACACGATGAGGACTTCTGCCCATCAGCGGGGATACTACCCGCCTCGATCAGCGCCTCGGGAGCTGCTGCGTATCTCGAGCAAGCTCCCAGTGACCCACGTCACTCTCATGGAGCCATACCTCCAAAGGCGCTCTTCTTATGAGCGGGCCTTGGTTCAGAAAGAACCTCTCTTTCAAAGCGCAATCTCTCTGTTGCCAGCAGTGCATGCTTCTAGCACAGCACCGAATTCCTCTCAAGGAATTCACCTCGCTTCAAAAGAAGCCTGAGACTATGGGTGGTCTCAAGCCTACATGGGTTACCTGCATAGGTTCTCCCAGAGAACACTGCGTCGGTGGATCGACGCTGAGGACTCTTCTGGCAATGGGTCCGGTTGACAGTCAAGTCAACCCAGGAGTACAACAAACTCCGTGCACGAAGATCACCTGGAGGGCATCCTCCGCCTCCGGGACCTTCTGTGTCCAGTTTGCGCCCACCTCGTAGGCCAACGTCAGGGCTCCAAATATCAGTGAGCGAAAAGTATACCAAGTATCCTGCAAGCGTGATCTTGATCCTCGTTCTCCCTTCTCGGTGGTGTATACATTATCCCCGATCCCAACACACCTCCTGTCTCTGACTGGTGTCGAAGTGGCACCCAACCTTACGAGCAAAGGCGGTATTCAAGATGGATACACTCGGCGCCAGTGTCCAGGAGCAAAGATCGCTCTCTCATGATTGATCTTGCATTCTGAGATCTTCTGGCTTGGCGGAACCATTTTCCTGGGTGCGTGGTACTTCCAGTACCCCTGGATTCCTCCTTCCTTGAGGTCCAAAGCCACTTCCGCACCAGATCGCTAGAGAACTCATCGACACGGGAAGACCTTCGCGATCTTAGCGAATATGCGAATGTAACTGCATGGCTATTACCGCGCAGATCCTGAATTCTCCCTCATCTTGATCTCTCTCGATTTCTGGTTCACATATGCATAGGATGCAGTACTCAGAACGCTCGGCTCGTACCTGGTTTCAAACCGGCGAGCGTCCTAGTTTAACATCTTTTCCACCTTCTCCGAGGGAACAACCCAGCGTGTCGAGGTCGGATCGTACCACTTGCCGGATCTGGTTGTAAAATTCTTCCCATGGGGCATTCCCCAGCTTCTGACGTGGATCTCCCCACAACCACGGCAGGTATACCAGACAGCGATCCGTTGGGTGACCCTCTTCCCGCACTTATCACAGGTTAGACGTCTCCAGCAGTCTAGATCCGTATGCTTCTCGCTGATCCACAGTGTGAACAACAGCGACCTCGATCAGTGATCTGAAGTGACTTCCCTGCGATCCGTGATCCGGCCTCGATCTTGCGCGTTCACCATGCGATCGCGACTGATCCGGTTGGTGGGGAAACGCCCCCAGTACTGCGATCTGCTTGTCTTCCGACGCGGCAAGATATATCACTCCGGAGATCGCCTTCAGAATCGGATCCGTCCGATCCGGATATTTCTTCTGATTCCGAGCTCGGATCTTGGGTTTTGGATCGCCCGTACCACCGCTCGGGTGGGTGCTGCCGGGGCGCTGGCCGGTGCCTTTGTCTGTACTTCGATCCGAACGCGCAGATTTACGCTGTTCTGCTTTTCGCCGCGCTCGGGCACGAAGTACCTCCTCGAGTTCATCGACGTCACTCAGTCGGAGTAGGGCTCCAGCCGGAATCAGCTAACTCCCGGATCCCCCAATGTCTCAGATGTAGTGGTCTACATGTTCCGGCGCGGGCCTTAGGGCTCCCATCCTTGATCTTCAGTCTAGCACGTAAAGCCGCCACGTTGAGCCGGTAGAGATAATCGAGAGGAGTCTCTTCCGATCGCTTGCCGAGCGTGATAGTATTGCCACGCGACCGACGCCACCCAACCCACAATATTGACGGTAACTGGAAACTGTCCAACAGATCCGCCCACTCTGGTTTTCGTCGTTCGACTGAGCTGCCTGTACCAGTCTCTTTGCCGGTCCCACCATCAGATCTGCAAACGTGAGGCATTTCTCTTCTTCCGTAGCCTGATCGCGCTGGAACCCTGACTTGACCTTTTACCGATCCAGGCCCGAGCGCGATCTTCGTCCAGATCTTTACCCGCAAAATCTTTCAGATCCGGAGATCGCTGAGATCCGGACCCGCTGGATCATCGACGATCTCTCCTGACCGATCGCCGCGGATGCGGATCGCTTAACTTGGCTCGGCAGCATCTGTCCACCGGAACTCCGGTATGCCCAGATCGTTCGGATCGTATTCCCATGCATCCGGATCCGAGGCCGTAACGGACTCCATTTCAACATCCAACTCCCCTTTGATCGGCGATCGGGGTGTCGCGAGATTCCGTTCTTTGGAGAAACGATCCATCGCCATTCTCTGAAAGTAGTCGTCCAACTTGTTGCTCGATCCAGTGGAATTAGTCGTCGGCGCGGTCTGGTCTTGTCCGGATCCGGCGATTTTCTTGCTGATCGGGCATCTTGACCTCCAGCTTCTGCAGCCACCGATCGCGTATCCTGTTTCTTCATACGCGATTTCAGTTGAACTTAGCGCCGGAGGCCTGAACGACATGCGCGCTGCAGCCTTCTCAGGCTATCTGAGTCTGGTTCTGGCGAGGTCGCTGGACGCCAGGTAGCATGACGACTCCAGTCTGATAGCCTGGGTCGGGCGTCAGTGGGCGTTCGCCGACCAAGACTTTGAGAGAGAGTTGAATGAGATCATGGGTCGCAGATTGAATCGCTTCCAGTTCCAGGTCAAATAGAGAGTTTGGGTCGAATTCTCCAGCCACTAAACCAGCCTCTTGGAGCAGATCAAGTAGAATCTTCACCGCGTTCAGGCGGTCCGAGCTAGTCCGGGGCTTCGACACCGGGCCGGTGAGGTTACCGATCTGGCGGACTTGTATGATCGTAAGAACGGGATCGTTAAGCAAGGTCTCGCTTAGCATCTTCCTGTAGTAGGCCTGCTCGATCGCGTCCTTGGTGATCGTCGATCCTGGGCTGATCATATCTTCTGGCTCTGAGTCTGGAGCTTTCAATTTCGTCCGGGTGCTCTTGATCTTCTTTTTCTTGGTCGATCTTGAGCAAATAGTGGACTTGGTGAGCAGATTAGGTTTCAGCTTTGCTGATTCCTTATCAGTTGTGTGTGGATCTCTTGATTCTCATCGAGATCCGCAATGGCTTCTCCTCGAAGCGCTTCCTTAGGAGGAATTCGAGTGTTTTCTTCAAGATCTGGACGTGATCCAGGTCTGCCTCAGCCTGTCAGTAGAGATCCTCCCAAGAACTCTGCTGGGATCTGTGGATCTTTCCATTTTCATTGCGCGTGCCTCTGCTTAATCCAACTTTCTGTAGGTACTTCTTCCCCTTGTTCTTCTTAATTCTTGACATCTTTCTTGGGACTCACGGTGATATCCTCGGTTCGGAATCCGGGCACGCGCACCATTGTGGTGGAGCGGATCTCGCTGCAAAATTCGGGCTGAGGCCGATCGCGATCGCCACTTGCGCCTGGTATTAATTACCTCAACGGAGGGGGTCCTGATGATCCGTGATCTTGTTGCGTGTAGTGTTCACCTTGTGTACCTGCTTTGCAGGCGGGTTACGCTCTTCCAGGAATTTCTGAAGATGTTCAAAGACGAGAAGAAGGTCTTGGGTGACGCAGAGGTCGAGGTAGCGTGGAAGTTCTTCACTCCACCTCGGGGTACTTGATCCCCGGTCGTAAGTAGTTCTCGAGCCTCCCGATCCGGGTGCCTGGTGCTTGATCCAGGTTCTTCCAATAGTCCAATGTTCGGGATTCGGTCCCTTCCTTTCTGCTGTTTGCCGCTTCCTTTAGCGGGGTTCTTGAGGGGGTGAGATTCGGACGGGATCGTCAGGCTAAATAATCCAACTCCCTTCCGATCCGATGTATGCACCATAAAGCGATAGTTCACTAGATAGGGCAAAAGCTGGCCAACGTATTATCCAGACTTAACCACTATAATAGGTTGCACGTATCCTTGCCTTACGCTTGTAATAACAGTTCCCCGTGGTTCCAGGCGGGCGAAGACAACGGAGTGGGTTCAGGCAAATTCGACCCTGCTTATGGTTATTCCTATGCCTACTAATCCCATCCTTGATTTACTTCATCCTACGATCGGTATGACACTGGCTATAATAGCTGATCCCTAGCTTGCCTCTAACCCTGATCGTGGGCCGAGCCGTACTTAACCGAAGCTTTCTGATCTCGCACTTAACTGAAGCTTGATCTCGCACTCTTGAATCTGAAGCTTGGATCTCGCACTTAACCGGAAGCTTGATCTCGCACTTAGCCGAAGCTTGATCTCAAATTTAATCGAAGCTTGATCTCGTACTTAATCGGGACTTGATCGCCGCCTTCACTGGGACTCTGGTCGCTGCCTGATCCCGCTTGGTAGTCGTTCGGTAACAGGACTAGGCCACCGGAAGCGTCCGCGTCGCGCCCGGGGCTGAACCTGATCTGGAGCCGATCTCGTATTTAAACGAGAGAACGCATCACTGCGTGATCCCGCCTCTGTCGCCGGCTCGGGGAAGCAGGACCATGCTTGCTAGAAGGCTTCGGGGCGCCGGGCGAGCTGATCGTGCCTACCGTGGACCCCGTCATCGCCGATCGCGCGAGAACACCCTTGATCTCCTCATTCTTCCCCGGTAGAACTCGGATCACCGACAAACATCAACTCTACTTTGAACTTCAGCCGGTGTCCCTGTTGCTCTGCTCCCCTCGGCGGGACCTAATCATACCTTTGTCTTCCGCAGGTGTCTCTGTTGCCTGTCTCCCCGACGTGGGACCCAAACGGTGTCTCTTTTGTCTGATTCGACTCAGATCTGGGGATCACAGGTCCCCCCGTCGCTTGTTCCGGCTCTCTTCGGGTTCGTGGCTGATATCGCCTCTCCGGGAAAAATTCTCGTTCGCTTCACCACAAATACATGAGCGCGATCAGCTGAGTCGTGAAGTCATGGTGCTTCGGGCGGATCAACAGAGCGAGATCGCCCGCCTGGAGCGTGAGATCGCAGCTCTCGTAGCTGATGAGGCTTCCGATCTCGATGGATTGCGCTCGCAAGCTCACCAGCTCCGATCGGAACGCAACGAATTCGATCGGCGTCTCAACTCCGTCCAGGCAGAACTAGATCGGGTCACAGAGGACCGAGATCATCTAACCGAAGAAGTGGAACAAGCTACTGATGAAGTTCAAGACCTGTAGGCTGAGGCTCGGATCCATGCTTGCGGTCTAGCCGAGGCGAAACAGGAATCTGCCGGCGGCGACGCTGGTCAGAGAAGCGTTTGCCCTGGCAAAGTCCGCTAGAGCCCGATCTCGCTCCGCCAATGCCAGTCGGGTGGGGGCCTCGGTCGACGGCGCGGGGTTGGAGTCCAGTTGGAGATTAGAAAGATCGGCAGAGATCCGGTTATAGCTGGCCTTGGCGGTGGACGCGAATCCTTGGCCAACTTGCCCGCGCCAACTCCGAGCTGAATCGAGTCACTTCGGATCGTGATCGCCTACTCGTGGAACGGGACCAAGCGATCGCAAATCGCAATAAGGCACGTACGGATCTCAGCACCGAGAGACAGCGGTCCAATCGTCTAGGTACGGATATAGCCTAGATCCTCCTTTATCTGATCGCGATCACTCACATTCTGTCTGTTGTAGAGAGTGATCTGACTGGCACCCATGCCGAAGTGCAGGAACTAGAAGAGAGCCTTCATGTATTGCAGGAGAGTTACGATCAGGCGGAGAGTGAACGTATCGGCGACTGCCATTGTCCTGACTGAGATGGTTTCTCGGCTCCATGCTAGAGAGGGTCAAACGTGCCCTCAGTCCTCCTCCATCTCCTTCTCCATTGCCCCCACATAAGGCCTCGCGGACGGGACCTTCCTCGGCCGATCATGATACCGCTACACCTGGCATCCCCGCTGGAGACCAACCTGGTGGCCAGATCCACGCGACCGAGTCCGAAGGGAGGCGCGAGGAAGGTCGTGCCCAGGCTACTTCCCAGGTCACCGTAGAAGCGCCTCCTAAGAGTAATAGTGCGATTCGGTCCAGACGCAAGCCGATCCGGAGCATGACGGTGACGAAGAGGATCCTGACGCTGGGTCCGACGACGCTCTTCGGGCTGCGATACTCCAATCAAGGTCGTGGCACCGCCGGCATGAAAATCACCCTCCGTCATCTGGTGATCCAGGGACGCCCACTCCCCAGCGCCTACGGCGCAGCCAACACCTCCGGGGAGTGGTTCTCCACAGACCCCGATCACGTCTCCTCAGGGATCTCCGAGGGGTGATCCGGCCGGAGGGGGCCCTCCCGGTGGGGGATCGGATGGCGGCTCTCCTGGCGGATCGCCACGCCCCCAGCTGCGACATCCTCTGTTCGCGATCCGTTCGTTCATCCCTGGTTACGCGAACGTCCGGCAGTTGCGGCGGGCAATGTTTTCCCATGGGATCCGGTCTTCGTTGGAACACTGGCGATCATCGGTATGATCCTTTCTACATTGACCAAGAGGTTACTGCTACCTTCCGGATTCCTCTATCCAGCGAGTTTCCTGGCTAACCGACCTCCCCGAGCCGGGATCGGTTATTTCGCCAATCTGATCACTGGGTCCAACGTGCAGGCCCTACTTGCCACCCGACCCTGGGAGGTGCTCCGCAACCGACCGGCCCCCCTCACCTTCGATCTCGATCTACATCGTCGTGCCAGAACTCCGCTGTGGCTGATCGCAGACGCCTACGCTACCTATGAGTCAGATCACCTGTAGGCATACTGGGAATCGACCCATTTTCTCGAGATCACGAAGGCGATGTGTGAAGCTGATCAAGATCTTCACCGATATTACGCCGAGCGTCGCCAACGTCGCATCCGTACCGGGGAGCGTCGGTGGCATCTGTTGGGGCGATTCCTGCCCATGATGCGTGCGATGTGGGCGGATATCGATCTTCTACTCGATCCGTATTTCCTACACTTTCCCACGATCCGAGACCGGGTGCACTGATATCCTGGATCTGCTTCTCGAATGGCTAACTTGGGCCAACCTACCCTGAACCGAGCGGAGCCCACCGATCTGGTTTCGGCGTGGCGGAATGCGACCAGGAAGACCCTTGGCGAAACCATTACCGCGATCGTCCAGCAGACAACCCTTCCCGGTGTATCCCACGACTCGAGAACAAGTTTAATCCGCCTACTCCTCCCACGGTCTCGACTCGTCCGAGCGCTGTCAACCAATCCTGGGATCGATCAGTGCGCATCTACATGTCATCGGTCTCGATCCGGTACCTCACCTTGCGATCCAGCCCTGGCCTAACTTCATTCTAATTCCACGTAATTTCTCAAAGTCCAAGATCTGCGTTCTTCTCCATGTACACCTTCGAAATCACCACCATACTCAGCGTCCAATCACGCTAGTTTCATATGCATATACAAGCAAAATATAAAATCTCCACACCGATCCGGATAGCCATCCAGATCTATGTCCTCAACCCCGGCGTCATGACTGATCACTCCGCCCACTGCACATCTACGCCTCTACATGCGACTGCATCACGCCAAACCAGCTTCGCTGGAAGTGTGGATTTCGCAGGAAGCGCGCTCAATATACCTCCCGCTGCGCTGAGACTTGGCCTCGCCGATCCGGCGTTGGTCTGTCATAACAGACCCAGTGTAGTAGAAATTCCCGATAGATCCGGCCGTAGCGAGTTCGCTTCCAGCTTCGCATGTCCGAGACCCGCTCGACCTCGTACTCGTTGGCGTCCAGATCTGGGACCCACTGTCTTCCGGAAGGAGGATTTTATCGAAGTTGTGCCGATCTTCCTCATTCACCGTCAACTCTATCCGAGGTCGATCCGGAAAGTTTCGTACCAGCTTCAACTTGTAGACATGGACTACCGGGAAGATATGGTAACCGAATCCCTCAATCTCAAGCTTGATCGTGAATTCGTTGAGCTTCTCCGCCACACGGAACGGGCCGTGCCAAAGGTGAGCGATTCTACGCGCATATCCTACCTTTACACGATCCAAATACAACCAGACATGTGATCCGGCTTCGATCTGATGAGGGTTGAGCGCCTCAGTGTGCCGATTGGCTCGATCTGCAATCGCGTCCCGCAGTCTAGTGTTGACTTGCTCTCGCGACTGTTGGTAGTACCTCGTCTCGGCTCGCGATCGTGGCGTCTGGTGTGCAGCGGATCGTGCAGATGTGCACCGTACAGAGGAAGCCGAATTGACTCTGTAGAGTCCAACACAAGGCACTAGCCTTCGGTTTTATATGAAGAACCAAGTAGTCCACTAACATGACTCACAGAGTCAGCAACCCTCATAACAAAGCGACTAACACTAACTTATGTACTTCCTGAGATAAAAATCAGTTTGCATTTAATGCAAACTGATTTTTTATTGACTTTATTGCCTTAATCCTAAATGTAACGGATTTAGTATCTAGCATACTAATTTAGAATTCAAATGCAACGTGGGAGGCCTTGAGGCTATCTATAATTTTACTCGTGTGTGCTACACCATTATGTACCTACATAAATGTAAATTTAAGGAGTGTCACACACCATTATATGTACCCATTATTAAATGTATCCACGTGTGTCACACACCAATATGAAATACTCCGAAATAATCCCCGTTGGTACTTTCTCCAATTAAGCATTCCGGATACCATGTATCCGGAAAGTGCAAATAATACCACGTTAATATCGTCCGATAACCATGGCACCTTACTTCTGCGGACGGTGCCGTCTCGCGCTAAGCACGCCTCCGTATGCGATGCCACTTGGCACACACTTGGGCTTCTCCAATGCTTTATTAAGCATGTTGAGTTCTACTGGCCTGAAACAAGTAGCCCTACGGGCATCGGTTAGCGTCGCTGGTGGTAGGCGTCAGATGGAAAGCTGCAGAGGTTGGCGCGGAGGTGCCAGGACACGGAAAACCCGAGGAGCGTTACAAGCCTCGCTGGGGGCAATGGGAGAATGTGCTCGTTGAGCCAGCGCGCACACGCGCACTCTCGTTGAGAGATTTCCTTTATCGGAAAGTTGCTGGTGATAGGCCTCATAAGGCGGTGATAGCGGCACTGAGCTCCGCATATGCATACAACGCCGGAAGCCAAATGTATATTATACACAGAGCTTAAAAAGTGGTACTGTTGCTTAATGCCCTGCACCAAGCCGTGAAAGCATTTCGCTAGTAAACTTCCTACCGTTGGTAGTAAAGTACCACGAACGCAGCAAGCATTCATCTAAATAAAAGGCATTACAGTTTTTTTCATACCATGCTCACTTTTACCTAGTTTTGATCTCGGTCCACGCCACCAAAGACCCAGAAGTCAGGGTATTTTTTTGTCCTGTCGGAAGCACTTCTGCTTTTTTCTTTAAACTGGTCACATCTCATTTTGATGTAATGGCCTTCTCCTCCAACCTGTAAAGCTATAATTACTTTTTAGGGAAAGCAAAATTTAATATAGAAAATACTTTTACCTGCATTTTGCAGCGCAACATGTTCGCAGGTGCAGATGTCAAAAAGCGAGTACTGGTACTAGCTGTCTCTGGTGGCTTGCGCGAGGCTGCATGATGCTGGGCAGCCTGAGCTTCATGTGAGTGCCAAAGGCCCAGAAGAACAAAAACCTGATGCCAAGCTTTGACAGTGGTGCGTTTGAGCGAGAGAAGAAGCCCCTTGCGCGCACTGCTCTTTTCCAGCCCATCTGGCTTTGTTATAGCGCTGCAGCGTTTGATATTCTGCACTGTTGGCAACACCACACTTAAAAAGTGGCAGCCAAGCCTTGGTGCAAGAAGGCTAACGCGTACGCTCCACTTCTATGGCCCCCTCTTCAGTAGTGCATGCCAGAACTATGGCGTTGAATGTGCACACATAGTTCATGTCGGCATAAACACCACCTCGCAGGATGCCATCAACAGGGAGAAATATCTTTGGCAGGCAAAGAGCACCGACTAGAGACTCACACGTCCAGCACTTGGCCAAAACTAAGTCTGCAAATTCAAGAATTGGTACAGGTAGCATACACACTTGTTATACTGCATATCCAGTTGTATACATATGCGGGGCCCAATTACCCTTTGTGCCGTGATACAAGCAAGTAAAGTATGCTGGCAGTTGTAGATAATAAGTGTGATCCACTAGTTTGGTGTGGAGGGTGTAACGGGTTGGCGTACGGCGCTGAGCGCTATGGCTGGCGCTAGTGTGGCATTACAGGCGGCAGGCAAGTATCGCTTAAATCTCGTATGGCACATCGTGTATCTCTACACGTCACATATGCGAGCCACCGGTTGGCGGCAAACTCAGAGCCTCACACTATATTTGATTAGGATTTACATGTTAGATACCAAATCCGTTATACGTAGGATTAGGGCAATAACAGTCACTAAAAATCAGTGTGCATTTTGGCATAATTAGCGTTAGTTCCTATGTTATAGGGACACTGATTGTAAGGAGTCCCGTATTTAGTGGACTACTTGGTTCTTGTATAGAAATCAAAGGCTAATAAAAACAGCAGACTCTATTAGTCAATCAAACTTCCAGCCATGGCCACCTACGCAGTCCCATGGTGAAAATATTCTTATCCACTTTACCCCAATGACGAACGGAGGTTAACATTGCTGTTCAGAAAGGAGGTTAAGCTTTGTGTTCTGTCTTCAGAGGTTAACGTTGTTGTACGAGTCTACCTCTGCCTACTACCCCTCTCTAAGCTCGAAATACACGCTGTTTGCACCTCACTAGATCTTGACCGTCTTACTCTTCTGTCATGTTGAGCGAGTTGCCTCCACAGCCTCAGCAGCCAGTTAACTTCTAGGTGTAAAAGCTAGTAATCTTTCTGTAAGGCTATGACGGATGGTGCGGCTGAGATGCTTGCGTGGCTCCCAAGTCGCTTCCCACTCAACGAGGCAGTACGTCCTCCCTTTGACACGCTCCAGTTCAAAATCTTGCGCATATACTGGAGCTTCTCCCCGTCGAGGTCTTCGTCCCCTCCCTCATCGTCATCAACCGCAGGAGGAGCAAGCCACTCGCGGATGTCTTCAAGCGTAGCGCGGCGCTTCTTTTGCTCATCCAACGACGTGAAGACCACTTCGATCGCATCTGTATAAGACTGGTGGAGGTGTCCGTCGCGTTCATATTTAGTCGAATGGTGACGGCAGCTTCACCACGCTAACTCCGATCAGACACGTCTCTTGGCCAGCGTGATGCACAGGGGTCTTGAACCCCTTCATGCGGAGCTAATGCCATTCTTGGTAGGTTTCTGGAGGGGGCAACAGGCGCAAAGTGCGAAGTTGGAGAGTATAGAACTGATGGGCTGAAGGACTCGAAAACTGATTAAAGAAATTATTGACATAAAGTGTATCAGTCAGAAATATGAGTGGCCGTACAGCACGGGTGGGTATATTTAATTACCAGGTTACTAACTCCGATAAATGTTTGTGAACGAGTGGTATCAACGATGAGGCCTTCAGACTGAAGCGTTATGAAGCTGGATATGTACCATAACGACTAGCTTGGCAGCCAAGCCAAGCGCATGCTTGAAGTCGGGAGCCCGTTTGCTCTGCATATTCGCAAGGTTTCGTGCGTGTACCATGCGGAACCAAGCGTCTTCCAATCTCAGAGCTTGGCAGGCCGACGTCGCCGTTGATTATGAGATTTTTGCGTCGCTGGGGTCCCTATTCTCTTCTGCTTTTGTAGACGCTCGCATGGTGCCAAGTGTTGCAGATTCGGGAATCAGCCACAGTACCAAGTCTTCCTTTTTTGTTGACTTGGTTTAACTTGGCTCACACCAATGCTGTTTGCTGAAGAAATAAAGTAGTTATGTATGGTATCGCCTGGCCCTGTGATATCGCTACACGGAGGTCAGCCGCTGTACATTGGATGCTGATTGTGTGGTACGATCTGCGCCGTGGAAGTTGTTCACATTGTAATCCCCTTTTCGCACCAGGTGTTTCTAAAGTTGCAAAACCACAAGATCAAAACCTGATAGCGCCTTCAGAGCAGGATAGATAAAAATGGAGATAAATAGGATAGTGTCGCTTATGCAGCAGCATTAACGTTATACGTTCCGATTTCCATTCCAGATCGAAGATGCGTGAGTAGCGCTGACTTGACTGATCGGACGCTACAATGCTGCATGAGCGCCAAAGGTATTATACAGTAAATAACACGGAGTCGTCTGGGGCTGCATGATCGCTCGCGAAATGAGTTACCCTGCGTGATCTTTCTACCGGGGTGTTACAAAGTCATACGCGAAGGCCTTGCTTGTCGCCGCCATAACTCCACGCTCCTCGGCCAAAGATCCACCGAACACACTTCCGGATCCTGTTGGCATGCTGCGTGCCACCACGACGAAATGAACGACAGCGTTGCCAGCACCCACTTTAACTGCCAGCTTCAGGCATTACTTCGGGATAAGATATCACGATTTTATGGAGCCGTCGATCCCAGTCGTGCTCTGCGTCGGCTGTTGTCCTCCTCCGATGCTTAATCCCAGAGGCGCAGCGGCTTCGAGGCTACCGGATCAGCTCGGTCAGCGGCGCTGCTGGAGCAAGCAAAGCTTCCGTCACCACTTGCTGCTCTGGAAGGTGTGTTCAGCAGTGCAGCTTGATTTGGCGCCGACTGGGCTGCAAGGCGAGCATCACGATAGCAAGTAGCGGGCACAGTGGATGAAGTCTTCGTCAGGAAAGAGGGCCTTGTTCTTCGTGACAGTCTTCAAGCACGAATCAGGAGAAGAAAAATATTCCAGCAGAGCCGATGTAGGACAAGTCTCAGCTTCGGTCCTGAGATGCGAGGCTGTCATGACGCTCGTCTGAAAAGATACCAGAGTCAGAATTAACGGAAATACACGTACAAGTGGCTACACCACTTGTAACTCTAACAGTTGTGATAACTGTTAGAGGTTGGAAATGGGCCTCAGACTTTGGTGTGCTGTACACACCAATGACTGACTACACGGGCGAACCACATCATTGGGTGGTTCGTGTGCATTTGTGTTTGTTATTGGTAGAAAGTAATGGATTTCTACCAATCACAGAGCAGCGACTCTGCCAACCACACGTTGGTAGATCCTGTAGAAATAGATCAAGACAGTTTTAGGAGGTCTGTTAATTGGCTTCTTTAAAGCCAAATTCATTAACAGTTCAAGTACTTTACGGTGTATTTTGCAGTATTAATTGTTTATATTTCTGATTTAATTATATTTATTTAAATAAGTATACTTCTAAATTGGCTAAAATCTCAATTGCACGCTTCCTCATACACGTAAGTAATGTGTATTGGCCACCAAAAGAGTAATTCTAAGCGGACCCATTACAAGAGCAAATACAGCAGCGCCGCGTCTTGATAGTCAGCGGCCGTGGCACCAGTTGAATATAGGTACAACATCATCTGCTTGAGCGCCTACTTCGCACACGCGGGGGCTTTTTTCACACAGTTCCCAGACTCTCGCTTCATGCAGTATCACCTGTGCTACCTGGATCTCTTCTTCAGCAGTGCTCGCTTTGTCGACAGCTGTATCGATGCGTTGGGGGGAAACTGGATCGAGCAACCAGTTCTTGGTCTGTCTGAAGTACTACATCACCGAACGTCTAGCCAACAGCTTGCCCTTTGCGTCCTTCCCGAATGCGAGATGGAGCCCAAACTTATCCACCATGGCTCTCCAATCACGAGTAGCGCTGTTGTCACGCTTCATGCACGCCTCTAGGTACTCCCATGTTACCCCCTCTTCCTCGAGGAACGCCTTGAACAATCGCGCCGCGCCGTCTCGAGCGCGCTTCGTGTTGATAGGTGCGAGGTCGTTCAAACTTATCTTCGGTCGGAGATTGTGTGTTATTCGCAAAATATGCTAATGAGTAGCAGTTTGTATGTGGATATCAATAACACGAGGGGGGACTCCAACCCGATATGTCGGAGCTGCCCTCTGCCGATTTATCTGTATTTTAATTGGCTAAAATTTGATCTTGAACAGAATTTGATTCGCCTAAAAAAACCAGTGAGGCATTTTGATTGGCGAATATTCATCATTGAATAACAATGTCGGATCTCCGGTTAAAAGGGTTAACCAACTACTGGAAATAACTTCCAAGATGATCTTCATTCAGTTGAGATGGAGCGCCGAGTATCACTGGACGGCAAAGGATTTTCGCAGCGCTGCAGCAGAAGGCGGAACCCAGCGAGAAGCGCAAGGGCCGTGACAGCCACGCCAAATCCAGTCCAGTGTGTCTGCTCTCTAGGTGGTTCATACGGCTGTCCGTGGTAGTCCAAAGCTGGATAGAGACCTCCTCGACACACACCCTGATCTTCCAGAGCGCACGCGAGACTCACCTGCTTGTTGCTGTAGTCGAAGCGCATGTAAAACGCTCGAAAGAAGACTGAGCCAAGGACGAGTACAAGACGGTCACTGACTTCGGTAGACTGGATGACGTCGATCATTGCTGTGCAGTCCTGCCAGTCGCATCGGACGTAGTCACTTCCCTGCAACTCGAATCGCTGACTGGTGGCAGCAGCTTCACTGTTTTCCCCCGAGAAGTCAAAGCCAAACGTCGGAAACTCATGCACGTGGCATCGCCTGCAAACTGGAAGTGACTGGTCTCCACTTAATGGAGCTACAAGTCGTGCACCGAACCGAGTGCT
This sequence comes from Phytophthora colocasiae, assembly GCA_018806915.1. Lineage (NCBI taxonomy): Eukaryota > Oomycota > Peronosporomycetes > Peronosporales > Peronosporaceae > Phytophthora > Phytophthora colocasiae. The sequence continues at coordinate 725,653 of JAGKQI010000086.1, read as the reverse complement.
AAGCGTCTGGACGAACCTGTCGAAGATGTTCGGAGGTAGGAGCAACATTGACGTCCCGGAGTCGAGCAGAGCGATGCCGTTTCTGCTGTTTGGTCTACTGAGAGGCAGAACTATCTCATCAAGCACCAGACTCTGCACTCTCAGTGCCCAAAAGCCAAAACTCTTTTTGGCAGACTGTGGTGAAGGCGACGTACGAATGACGCTGTCAGGTACGACTGGAAAGCTGAACCACGTTGCGTTGGGGCTGATCAGAGCTTCATCTTGGCCTCCGATAATAAGCCGAGACGCTGGTTTCGCCCCAGACCAGCTACTGATATAAATTGAGAAGACGACAGGTTCCTGTTTGGCAAGCAGCCTCAGGACGTTCGAGTTGGTGTGGATCTGTGTCAGCGCCTCCAGTCCAAGGCCGACGACGCCCTGAGCATCAATTTCTACGAGCACTTGATTGCGTCGTCTACTGTACGACTCCTACATGTACATGAGAGAGTAGGAATTGATTTGCCAGTCGTAAATCTATAGGCGCTGCAGTTCCAGACACGACGCCACCACCGTATCTGATTGTAAAAGGCGTCCTTTGACTAACTTCCGCTCTGTCTACGGCAGAAGCGGAGGAGCTGGAGATCCACGTATCGCTGGATCCGGTATCGAAGACTACGCGTAGACTGCGAGGGGGTGACCCGAAGTGGGCAGCTCCCGTGAACCGGTTGTTTCCAGGGGAATGACAATCCCCATCAAGTTGATTCAACAATACGAAAGTATTCACCTCGAGCCAGCAGTTGTAATGAATCCCCAGGATTAGCTAAAATATTTATTTCTAGGTCTTTTATTATAAAAGACCTATAAAAGTTTTATAGGCCAATAAAATAAATCTAGAGAGTTTCAGTGATTGGCTAATTTGATCTCTAGTTGTAGGATTAAAAAAGTTGACTGACACAGTCAGCGACATGCATGTACCTTCAAGCGATCGATCTCATGCGCAGACTTCACCTCAACCGATCGCACGAACTCCACACTCTGCGTGCCGTATACTAGTACTTCGTTCGTGTGCGGTGCACTCCATCAGGCCAGCGCTAAAGTCTTCTTGATGCGTAGAGAACTGCTTTGTCACAAACGAATCTGCTTGGTTCAAAGGAGTCGGTCCAGCAATACTCAAGGTGATTCCGGTGTGGCCCTTTTCACACCAGTGCAACTGCAACTGTGCATCATAGCCGAGCTGCTTCAGTGAATCCGATGCTTTGTCTGCAGAGGCTATGGTCACTTCCCAATTATCCAGCGTTGCACTCACAGGAACTTGCTAGACAGAGGCCTGTACACTGTACCGAACCATGAAGCTTGCCATTTCCAGGACGCTCCTGGCCGCCGCCTTGGCCGTCGTTGCCGTCTCGGCCGACACGGACGTCTCCGTGTGCAGGGACGCGACCTATACGCTCGCGGACTCTCGTGGCGCCATTTGCTCCGGCGCCGGCGATGCCCCAGCCGGCACGGCCTGCCCGCTCAAGGGTGACGTGGCCACGGCCGACTGCCACTCGTACTTGCCCTCGTACGACGGTGCGCAGTGCACAGCGAAGGAGGACGCTGAGTGCACCATCGTGAACGGCAACACTTGGGGCTGCGTGTTCGCGTCTGTGGGCTGCACGGGCGCCACGACGCCCTGCCCCGTAACGAGTCTGCCGGACACGAACACGACAACCCCATGCCCAGTCACCAGTCTGCCAGACACCAACGGGACTACCACGACACCTTGTCCAGTGACCAGCCTGCCTGATACTGAGACGACCACGCCATGCCCAGTGACGAGCTTGCCGGACACAGAGACGACGACGCCGTGCCCCGTGACGAGTCTGCCGGATACGGATACTACGACACCTTGCCCTGTCACCAGCCTGCCGGATTCAGAGACCACAACGCCGTGCCCTGTGACCAGCCTGCCCGACACGGCTACGACTCCTTGCCCGGTGACAAGCCTGCCGGATCCGGAGACGACGACTCCGTGCCCTGTTACGAGCCTGCCTGACACTGAAACTACGACACCTTGTCCCGTGACATCTCTCCCCGACACGTCTACCACTCCGTGCCCAGTAACTTCGCTGCCGGACGTGACTACTGCGCCTACTACAGCGACGACACCGTGCCCTGTGACGTCCCTTCCGGATACAAGCGCTGCGCCTACGACGACGCCGTACCCGGTAACTTCACTGCCGGACACGACTACCACCGCTCCGACTGCGACCACGCCGTGCCCTATGACGTCGCTGCCTGACACTACTGCTGCACCCACGGCGACACCGGCTGTAACGACACCGTGCCCCGTGACTTCGCTGCCGGATAACACGGGCTCGCCTACCACCACGCCCGCTGGTACGACGCCTTGCCCGGTGACGTCCCTGCCGGATACGACTACGGCGCCGACCGCGACTCCGACCGCGACGACGCCATGCCCGGTGACTTCACTGCCGGATAGCACAGAAGCGCCGACCACGACTCCGACCGCGACGACGCCTTGCCCTGTGACTTCACTACCAGACAACAGAGAAGCGCCCACCGCGACTCCGACCGCGACGACGCCATGCCCGGTGACTTCACTACCGGACAACACAGAAGCGCCCACCGCGACTCCGACCTCGACGACGCCATGCCCGGTGACTTCACTGCCGGATAGTACAGAAGCGCCGATCGCGACTCCGACCGCGACGACGCCATGCCCTGTGACTTCACTGCCGGATAGCACGGACATACCTACCGCTACACCGGCTGCTACGACGCCGTGTCCTGTGACGTCGCTGCCCGATCAGGAACAGCAGCAGCAGTCAGCGTAAATGGTTCAAATCTTTAGTTAACACCTCAGCCGGAGCGCAGTCTGCCTTAGGTTGTTGTGGATTTTCATTTAGTAACTCCGGGAATGAATCCGTGAAGTTTTGGTTGGAGATACTCGTTTCACGCTTACACTTAGTCCTGGAACCTCTACTCTGCAGCGCCTGTGGGCAGTGAGCGCTCGATGATCAAAAGCCAGGTTTCACAGAGGGAGCTCATCATTTCTTTCTGTTCGAAGAGCTCTGAATCAGGAGTTTTGTGTTGCTCTGTGTGTTGAAAATGATGAACAGCAGAAAAGCTTCTTAGCGATTCCAAGTTCCAGCCTTGCTGGGCCAGCAAGAACATGATATATTGGGTGCCTTCTGTAATACATGTACCACAAGTTGTGTACTGATCCAGCAATTGCATTGCAGACTTCAATTCTGCAGACTGCTGGTCCAAGCTGGAGCAGGAGTGGATACATGTCTCTCAAGCTCGAAATTGCTAACGCGTTTTGGTTCGAGGCTCAAGGCAGTCGCTTGTGTAGAGCAGGTCGCTGAGACTGGTCGTGGATACCTTCCTACTGAAAAACACGTACGAGACCATCTGGTGCTGTCAAGGCCCGGTTTCTGGTCTGCTTCATCGGGGCAGGCAAGGATCCCCAGTGCCGCTTGTATCCGCCATGGAGCACTGGGCACTGCAATGCAGCGCATACTGTCAGGATGGCCATGCCAGCTACAATGTGGACTGCTGGGTTCACTTCCCATTTTCCTCCGTTGAGAGACTGAGGGCGTAGGTGGACCAGCTTGACAGGATGAAGGTCAGCACGGGGATCTTGGCCGTGGCCCTGGCTGTGGCTGCCGCGGTTGTCTCGGCCGACACGGACGTCTCCGTTTGTAGAGACGCAACCTATTCACTCGCAGACTCACGTGGCGCCATTTGCTCAGGAAGCGGTAGCGCCCCAGCCGGCACGGCTTGTCCGCTTCAGGGCGACGTGGCTACGGCTGACTGCCATTCGTACTTGCCGTCGTACGATGGATCCCAATGTGTAGCACAGGAAAACGCCGAGTGCAAGATCGTGAACGGAGACACTTGGGGCTGCGTATTCCCGTCGGTAGGCTGCACCGTCAGCAGCACAGCGAACGAGACGACACCATGTCCCATTACTAGTCTGCCGGACACGAATGAATCAACTACCCCGTGCCCAGTGACTTCCCTGCCAGATACAGAGACCACAACACCATGCCCAGTGACTTCCCTGCCAGATACAGAGACCACAACACCATGCCCAGTGACGTCGCTTCCGGATACAGAGACGACGACGCCGTGCCCGGTGACTTCCCTTCCAGACACGGAGACGACAACGCCCTGTCCAGTAACTTCCCTTCCAGACACGGAGACGACAACGCCTTGCCCCGTGACTTCATTGCCAGATACAGGTCATTCAGCAGCAGCAGCAACGACACCCTGTCCCGTTACGTCCCTGCCGGATACTGTGGCCTCTGAAGCAGATTCGACCACGCCTTGCCCGGTGACTTCACTACCAGATACAGAAGATTCGTCGAGCTCGATGACTACCCCGTGCCCAGTCACCTCGCTTCCTGACACCGAGGAACGTTCTTCAACAACAACGACGCCATGTCCGGTGACATCTTTACCTGACACAGGTGCTCCAACAACAGGATCCTCAAGTTCGTCAACAACACCATGCCCGGTGACGTCTCTGCCTGACACGACGGCTCCTACGACCACGCCGGCGGCCACCACGCCTTGCCCGGTGACCTCGCTTCCGGACACTGATGCTCCGGCGACCACGACCCCGTCGGCTACTACGCCATGCCCGGTGACGTCTCTGCCTGACACGACGGCTCCTACGACCACGCCGGCGGCCACCACGCCTTGCCCGGTGACCTCGCTTCCGGACACTGATGCTCCGGCGACCACGACCCCGTCGGCTACTACGCCATGCCCGGTGACGTCTCTGCCTGACACGACGGCTCCTACGACCACGCCGGCGGCCACCACGCCTTGCCCGGTGACCTCGCTTCCGGACACTGATGCTCCGGCGACCACGACCCCGTCGGCTACTACGCCATGCCCGGTGACGTCTCTGCCTGACACGACGGCTCCTACGACCACGCCGGCGGCCACCACGCCTTGCCCGGTGACCTCGCTTCCGGACACTGATGCTCCGGCGACCACGACCCCGTCGGCTACTACGCCATGCCCGGTGACGGCTCTGCCTGACACGACGGCTCCTACGACCACGCCGGCGGCCACCACGCCTTGCCCGGTGACCTCGCTTCCGGACACTGATGCTCCGGCGACCACGACCCCGTCGGCTACTACGCCATGCCCGGTGACGTCTCTGCCTGACACGACGGCTCCTACGACCACGCCGGCGGCCACCACGCCTTGCCCGGTGACCTCGCTTCCGGACACTGATGCTCCGGCGACCACGACCCCGTCGGCTACTACGCCATGCCCGGTGACGTCTCTGCCTGACACGACGGCTCCTACGACCACGCCGGCGGCCACCACGCCTTGCCCGGTGACCTCGCTTCCGGACACTGATGCTCCGGCGACCACGACCCCGTCGGCTACTACGCCATGCCCGGTGACGGCTCTGCCTGACACGACGGCTCCTACGACCACGCCGGCGGCCACCACGCCTTGCCCGGTGACCTCGCTTCCGGACACTGATGCTCCGGCGACCACGACCCCGTCGGCTACTACGCCATGCCCGGTGACGTCTCTGCCTGACACGACGGCTCCTTTACGACCACGCCGGCAGCCACCACGCCTTGCACTGTGAGCTCGCTTAGGGACACTGATGCTCCGGCGACCACGACCCCGTCGGCTACTACGCCATGCCCGGTGACGTCTCTGCCTGACACGACGGCTCCTACGACCACGCCGGCGGCCACCACGCCTTGCCCGGTGACCTCGCTTCCGGACACTGATGCTCCGGCGACCACGACCCCGTCGGCTACTACGCCATGCCCGGTGACGTCTCTGCCTGACACGACGGCTCCTACGACCACGCCGGCGGCCACCACGCCTTGCCCGGTGACCTCGCTTCCGGACACTGATGCTCCGGCGACCACAACCCCGTCGGCTACTACGCCATGCCCGGTGACGTCTCTGCCTGACACGACGGCTCCTACGACCACGCCGGCGGCCACCACGCCTTGCCCGGTGACCTCGCTTCCGGACACTGATGCTCCGGCGACCACGACCCCGTCGGCTACTACGCCATGCCCGGTGACGTCTCTGCCTGACACGACTGAAGCGCCAACAGCTACGCTCTCTACGTCTACCCCAACAGTCGAGCCAACACAAGCGCCGACCTCAGCGCCTACTACAGCTGCGCCGACGCCAGCTCCGACCAGTTCAGGGTTCTGCAGCAAGTTCGACAGCAAGTTCTTCTGCAATGCCATGTTCCTGTCGTGCAAATGGGACTCCAACTCGAGCTTGTGCGTGCACAAGTAAGATATATGAACCTGAGACTTGAATATTCGTAGTCTAGCGAACAACATGCATCCATTTATCAACAGTTAATTTGCCGCGGCCACCACTAGCAACGGTTCCTTCTCGCGTTCAATGTGCACATCAATAACTGAGTGGTAGGTATGGGGGACGAAGGATGCAGCCTTCGTCAGACTTCCGTAAGAACCGGAAAGCTTCATGGCCTTACTGGCCGCCTCCAGTGCGTCGGCAGCGGCCTGAATCTCCGCCTCCTCCTGACGCGACTCCTCTGTACTGCAGTAGGTGAAATACAACGCCACTTGCGCCGCACTGAGAATTGACCCGATAGCGTTGGGCGTGAGCACGTAGTAGTCACCTTCAGTGATACCGAAGGCCACCCACAACAATCCGTTGAGCAGGTTCACCGTGCACAGGGAAATCGGCAATGACGCGGCTGATTTCGTTCTTACAACGCGCTTCATAGTGTCCAGCGGCGACGCGTACAGGCAGATATTGACGGAGATGCACATGAGCGCCAACGTGGTGATAACCTGCTCACGTGACTGGTTTGTAAACCCGTGCGCACCAAAAATCACGTATGCCATGCAGAGTGCCATAACGGAGCCCGCTTTGGCGATGAGGCGCCGCACGGCCGGCCGGTCCGGACTCCAGCGGTAGTAGATGGCGATGAAGCCTGCGCACGTGCACTGGCCCATTGAACACGTCACGAAGAGCGGGAAGAGCTGCCCCACCATAAAGCCGTACATGGTCCAAAGGAACGAGTTGCAGAAGAGCATGACGACCGGCAGCACCGTGAGCGGCCCGGGCGTGCGTTGGCGGTTGATTCGCGCGAATTCAGGCCACGGCGACACATTGAGCAGAATGGACGAGCAGGTCGTGAGCACGCGCAAGGACTCGAGGAGGACGGTCATGGCGGACGGAGGAGAGAGCGAAAGTGAGGACTGCAAATCGACCGGAAGAGCACAACCGACAGCAACGGGCATTAAACAGAGCCGGGCGGTGCAACACTCGTTGTTCTCGTTGTTGCTGTCTGTTGCAACAACACTTATCCGTTCGACGCGACTGCAAAAAACATCTCGGGCAGTTTGGTAACGGATGGATGAATCAACGGAACGAGAACGACTCATTGCACCCGAATAGCAAAGGCAGCATGAAGCAGTAACGAATCTGTGAGTTTCTCTAGCTGGAAGGTCTCTAGCTGGAGACAACACCAGAGCAAGCAACTTGGCGAAGTTGCTGCCGTGGTTGCAGTTTTCCAACAGCCTCCACTCAACAAAATGCGACTACGATCGTGCATCGCCAGGCGATGATAACTGTACCACACAAGTCGGCACGAACACAACTTCGACTGAAGTTTGGCTTAAGTTCGCGAACAGAGCAAGACAACAGCCATGCAGAACGTACAAAATGCCACGTGAAACGAGAGTTTTCGCTGTAATTATCTGTATTTCCTACCTACTTGGGCACTACCGGCGAGCTAAGTGCTTCGTAGTCGAGGCTCTTTCCTACTGAGATGACCATTTCATCTCGCCCGTTTGTCGGTAACTGCGGTGCCCCAGTGCGTCCTGGGCGGTAGACGATGTAGAGCGCTACTTGGATAACGCATAAGACGGTACCAACTGCGTTCGGTACGAGTACGAACATGTCGTCCACCACCAGAGCAAAGATAACCCACAGAACAGCGTTTAGTAGGAAGACGGAGCTAATGGAAATGGGCATGGAGGACGCGTTTTTGGACCCCACGACCTTCTTCATCGTCTCTAGAGGCGACGCGTACAACGCCAGGTTGAAGGCGATCGCGATGAAGCCGAGCGCCTTCTCCACGGCGGCGTCCGACTGATTGGTAACTCCGTTCGTCGCTAGGAAGTAGTAAATTGTCCCGATGCCAAGTAGAAGTATCGCGATGCTGCAGAGCTTGTATACGTACAGTCGATCCTTGGTCCAGCGGTAGTAGATACCGACGAAGGCGATGGACGTGGTGACCCCAAAGAGAGTCACTGCGAAGAGGGGGAAGATGTTGCCCACCAGATACGCGTACAGCACCCACATGTAGCAGTTGGTGAAGAGCAAGACAACCGGAAGGATCGAGACTTCGCCCGTCGAGCGGTTCTTGTGGATACGCCAGAAATCGGGAAGCGGGGCGACGCTCACCAGTATGGCTGTGGCAGTAGTGAGGACGCGGAGGACCAGCTCGAAGGTCGCCATTGGAGCTGGAAAATTGCCAAGTGAGGAGCAAAAACTTTCGAGTTATGAGAGTCTCGCAGGCTTCAGGTTGCACGCCGGTCGCGCTGGTTTCTACATGCGTTCTCTATTAGGAGACGGGAAACACGTAAGTTTTGTCGCCGGTAAGCAGTTGGACTGACCATGAAGAGTTGGCGGTGCCGATTTTTGCCCTGTGAAAGGCTGAACCAACTAGTAGTCATCGTAGTTGGCAACTACGATTACCGCGACGGACAACTGCCGTTCGCTTGCAGTGTCTGGGCACAAGTCCAGTCACACGATGGAAGACCAAAAAACCACACGCAAGGTGCCGCATTAATCTCTCTACTGCGGGAAAACTAACCATCAGCAACCAGCGCCGCTAAACTCATCCTCTAGTGACCTTGTTCGCCGTGGTTGAAGCAGCAGTATTGCGTTGATCTGCTACGGTAATATATAACGCCCTCAAATCCCGCAATCAGAAGACTGATTAAATTCTGTTCGAGAAAAAAAGTTGCGGAAAATATTTTTTTTCCTTTGTCTTCGCTAGTATCCGCCATTTATCACCTTTGTCTACGAGAACTACCTTGGGAGGGGAGCGACTGGAGCACTGAGTAGTTCGTAGCCCAGAGGGTTCTTAAACCAGCGAGCGATGTGGTCTCTGAAACGTTGAGGCCCTTCGTTCAGCTTGCTCTTGCTGAAAATGGTCCCTTCATCCGCAACCACAATTCTGCCAGGACGATACTTAATGTAGAGCGCAACTTGAGCTGCACAGAGGACCATTCCGAGTAGGTTAGGCACCATCACGAACAGGTCACCGACTGTCAAGGCGTAGACCACCCACAGCGCTGCGTTCCCGAGGAAGACGGCGCTGATGGTGATCGGCAATGAAGACGCGTCTTTGGTCTCAATCACCTTCTTCATCCCAGCCAGAGGCGACGCGTACAGTGCAATGTTGATACTCACAGCGATGAAGCCGAAGGTCGAAGCCACTTGGTCGATTGTCTGGTTGGTCGCCCCACAGCTCCCGAGAACGAGGTAGAACGTGCCAGCTGCAAGAACACAGGCCGCACGGATCCAGAGCTTGTGAATGGCGGCGCGATCCGTGCTCCAGCGGTAGAAGATGGAGCTGAAGACGACGGACGTTGTCATGCCGTACAGGTTGCACACTAAGACCGGAAAGATGTTGTTGGTTGCATAGCCGTAGATGGCCCACATGAAGCTGTTGCAGAAGAGTAAAGTGATGGGGAGGATCGACACTTCTCCGGTTGTGTGGGTCTTGTGGATGCGATAGAAGTCTGGAAACGGAGACATGCCAACCAGGAGAGCTGCGACGGTAGTGAGCACTCGAAGGACAGCAAGAATGGCTGCCATTTTGTTTTTATATAATGCAAGAACCACACCACGAGTGGTGTCGGATGACCAGCAAGACTGGAAATGAGCTGCTGTGGACGGACACTTGTATCCATGCGAAGGTGATGAAGACTCAGAACCGAAGAAGAGAAAATGTATTTTGGTGGAGAACCGACCAAGGAAAGTGTGACGGTCCGTTAATAAGCTATCTAGCGGACAGTAGGTTGCGTTTCTAGAATAATGGTTGATTTCTTGGTTAGATCCAAGATCCCAAAACAAACATAAACGATGTAACAAAAAATAGTTGGGAAGTTCGTACTAAGCGGTTCGTAGTGCTTGTGGAGGTGCAACGCCTCTCAACGACTTGGAGCGTTCGAATTCAATGGCGACTGCTTCCGTGCAGGTCGTGACTGCTAGCGCCATTTCACTTTTCCCTCGGGTTAAAGGTTCCTCCACTTTAACATTTTTTTCTGACTTCACCCTTGCGACTACTTCCACCATTTCCTTCTCGTCTATCGCTTCCTTCTTGGGTCGATACTTGATCGCCAGAGCCACTTGGACTACACACATGACTACACCCAGTGAATTGGGAGTGAGCACGAACATGTCGTCTGTAAGGATCGCGTACATGCACCACAATATTCCGTTGAACAGGTTCACGATGCACATCGTGACCGGTAGTGAAGCTGATGATTTAGTGCGAATCACGAGCTTCATAGTCTGTAGTGGCGCAGCGTAGAGGCAGATGTTGATGGATACGGCGCAATAACCGATAATTCCTTCCAGTTGAGCAGTGGACACAGGGAGCACTGAAGTCATTGAGAGAGCAGTGAACACCACTGCAGTTAATAGACATAGTCCAGTGCAGACTGCCATCTTGTTAAGAGTTTTCCGGTCGTTCGTCCAGCGATAGTAAATGGAGAAGAACGTGATTGTCGTGATCGTTCCGAAGATGTTGATGGACATGACGGGGAAGTAGCTACCGATGATAATTCCGTAGAGCGCCCACAAGACGCAATTGCAGCACAGCATCAACACGGGGAGAATACGGACTTCACCCGTGCTCTTCTGCGTGTGAATTTGCTTAAAATCAGGGTACGGAGACACACACAGAGCCACAGCCGACGCCGTCGCTGCCACGTTCACGACGGCAAGTGCGAGCATTGTAAGAGCCACTGGTGAAAAGGAAAGTGGTTGGTAGGAGTGGAATTTCACGTTGGCAAAGAAGACTGCGGTCGACGACGAGTCGTCTACTGAAAATATCTTTTGAGACATCGCACTTTTATCTATCCTTAACTGCAACCAGCACTAGTGTGGAGATCTCCAGACAGACATGAAAGGCATTCGGTGGTCGAAGTAATTCCACTTCAACTTGTACCATTTCAAATGGTACACAAGTGTTGTCTCTTCGTTATAAGCGCGTCACCACAGTGCGTCGACAACTCTCGTAACGGCTGGACGGACCTGCACCTTGTCATTCCTCAATCGTCCTTCACCATGACGTTGGCCTTTGAGTTGCTGCGTGTATTGGCCACAGTCTCTTCCGTAGTTCTCTACGTGTCCCCATGGCCAGAATTCCGTCGTATCCAGCGCCGACGCTCGCCCGGAGACGTCTCGCTGCTGCCGGTCGTGATGCTCTTCTGCAACGCCTTCATGTGGTGCGTCTACGGCTTCGTGGCCAACAGCATCTTCCCGCTCGTAGTGGTCAATGCGTTCGGCATCTGCACGAGCCTCGTGTTCTCCTTTATTTACGTGCGTTGGGGCTCAGTTATACAGCGACTGTACGCGCGTCAGCTCTGGCTCAGCGCCGGTGCGGCCATGCTGGTAGCTACAACGTACGCTGTCGCTGGCCTGCACGGCATCACCAACCAGCAACCAGTCAACATAGCTGATACCCTCGGGTTTGTGTGCGTCACGTGCAACATTTGCCTGTTTGCGTCGCCTCTGGAGACCATGGGTAAGGTCATCCGCACCAAGTCGGCGGCATCGCTGCCTATTGAGCTGTGCGTGGCCAACCTCACGTCGGGCGCGCTCTGGTCCGCGTTGGCCATCACTCAGAACGACATGTTCGTGCTCACTCCTAACGCATTAGGGACGATGCTGAGCTCGATGCAGGTCGCACTTTACCTCATGTATCCGCCGGTAGAGACGGATCCAGAACTGCTGCGCCCGGAGCGCTCACGACCGCTGCCGGTGATCACGTCCGCGTTGAAGCAGAGCGAACTGGGCGTCAAGATTGCACTACAAGGTCCAGAGTTCTTGCCTGAAGCAAGTTCCCTCACGCCGCTTGTGGCAGCACCACGCAGAGGAGAAGCTAGAGCGTTGTTACCAGGTGTAGTGTCTTGAGCTCGTTAAGGTCAATTGCGAAGTGAGATTAACATTAGAGCTAGGTTCAGACTTACATTCCTACCTACGAGCCGCTGGCAGGAACAGATCCACATCCTGGGCCTGCCACTGCTCGCCTCGTGATCGTTATTGCCGCTCGCTCCCAGCCCAGTCTAGGCTGTTGCCGCGTGCCACCACGTGCCGCTTGTCCATTGCCGTCACTGCTCCTTGCCTTTGCTTGTCCACTGCGCGTGCTTTGCCTTGCTATTCGCTGGGGCCTCATGCCCAGGCGATACACGCCGGAGATCTGCTGCTCGCTGCTGGCTGATTTGACAATGAGGCCAGTGTCCGACTCTGCACCGCGTCTCTCTAAATGTAGCCCATGCGGCAGTGTCGTCTGGAGACTGAGCCTTGCGCTCAACACCGCCCCGAACGACCACTGCACTCTGTTTTTTTTTGAAATCGCCACACCGAAATGTCCTGGTTCTGTTGCAATGCGACTGGTGAACCTGACAGATTGACGTTGAAGTTGAAGTCGTAAGTCTTACAGCAGAGCCTGGAGCTCAGGAGCATCCACCAGACTGCACATACTGAGTTACTAAGTGATAGGCACGTCCGCGTAGATAGAGCAGAACGGCTCCCCACTGAATTCTCAGCATCTTCGACCCACGCCACGCCACGTAAAGCTGCCATTCTTTGGCAGAAGGCTGCAGGTAGTCCACAATAGCACGAATCCTCAGCAAAATCCCTGGGATGCTACGTGCTCGCGAATCTCAGCAGAAACCCCAAGATCAGGTCGCAGTAGTGCTTCAGGCGCGACCGTGTACCTCAAACTCCTCATTCGTAAGGAGATGGACCACCATGAACGAATGGGAGAGCGCCTTAGTGATCTTGAAGGGCCCTACTCAGCGCACCATGAGTTTGCCACCTCGCATCCTCGTGTCTCTCGAGACCAAAGGACGAAATCGCCCGCCTCAAAGTTACATGTTTGGCCCTTGTTCTTGGCCATTTCATACGCACGTCTCTTCTCCTTGCGATCAGCAACTTCCCTTGTGCATGGAGGCGAGGTGCTGACGCAGATTGTCGAGATGGGCCGAGACTGTAGCCATGTCGATAGTCGGGGATGAGTCGCTCCAGCCACCGGAACGACCACCGTGTCCAGCAAGGACGGCGCTGGGAGGCGGTGAAAAGCTCCACTGGTGCATGCCCACCGAGCGATGCCACTGCCGCGTGGTTGAGGTTTGGCCTGGATAACAGGTAGTAGATAGGGCCAATGCGCGTATCTGGCTGGAGCTCGGGAGGCATGACCCGTAGAACCTGAGAATATCGCGGTAGTTCACGCGCTCTACGGTTCCGTTTATCCACGGACTGTAGACCGGGACGAACTTTTGCTGCCGTCAGCTTTGCGGGCGAGCTCCTTCATCAGCTCTGCCTTGAAATGACTACCGTTATCAGTTCCCACATTTCAGGAGGCCGAAACGCTTGTATGCCAGTCAGAACGGCCTCAGAAGCTGCAGAGCTGGTCGCTGATCCGCTGCCACTAACTCACAATAGTGCGTAAGCTCATCCTTGAGAACGAGAACGTAGCGTGTCGTACCATAAGATTCTCCTAATTCCAAGTAGTCCATGTGCAAACACTCATTGCGTCGAGTAGCCGTTGATGTTGGGCCCCCACGGTCGCTGGATTAGCTTGCCACCTTTGACGTGCTTACAGAAGCAGTCGCGCAAAACCGTGTCACTAGGGCCTTAGAACTGCTGATGGCAAAACGGTCGTTCAATGCCGTCAGCATAACATCACCACCACGGTGTCCCTGGGGCCCACAATAGGCAACCACTAATATGTGCGCTTCAGCAAGTCGCGAGCCTCTCGAGGCACCCACAACTTCCATCGACGCGCACATATCCGTCCTCGCCTGCTGCAGCAGGTGCTACATCCTGGAGTGGCGGCGTTGTTCAGTTCTGATAAAGCTTCTGCAGAAGGCCAGACGAATCGATCGTCCTGGAGAGGCCTTAGCGGAGACACGACAGGCGTGTTCCGTGTCGTCACCTCTTCGCCGACGCCAATTCGGGTACTGGCTCGGACTCACTGGAACATGCAAGTAGGCGGACGAGCAGGTCCACTCTATTGAAATATCCGACACCGTTGTCCTCGGCAATGTTCTCCTCTAGAAGACCAATCACGCTTTACCGCAACCGTAGAAACACCAAGACCGATATTCGGCTGTCCCCAACGGGACACTAGATCGGCCCACACGTTGTCATCGCCGGTAATGTGCTCGATCTCGCGTAGCGAACTCCGACCATTTGCAACGCCCAGCGCTGCAGCTTGCCGCAGATGAGGTTTCACGGTCTTGTCAGGAGCAAAGATATACACGAGATTGGCATGGTCACAATAGATGTAGATACCGTTCTCTCGGTCCAGCAAATATGCCAAGTCAGCACAGGCACGTACCACCGGATACGCCTCGCTTCTCAACGATCGACCAGTTGAGCTGTGAACCAGTGAACGACCTCCACGGCACACAGAGTTCATGCGCCTGCTCTGCTACAGGCTTTCCTTCCTCCCAATGATGTACCTGAGAAACCATAGCCCCATCCTGTGTTGGACGCGTCGGTCAAAGACAGACGCGAGCATCCTTGCCAATCGGCGAAGTACTGTTTGTTCGAGGTCGTAAGCAAATCCACTACCGCTCGAAAAGCAACTTTGTCCTCTTCAGTCCACGATATATCAACGCTTGCCAATTGGCTCTTACGCCGTCCACGCTGTGCCATTATCTGCTCAAGCATCCTCGCAGCGGGTGCACGGTTCGTGCGTAGTCCACCATCGAATCCCGCAGCCAATTAGCTGCACACAAAAACTGCTGGAGAGCTGCAGCCGTAGTGAGGCAGAGGCAGACTCACGAGCGCTTGGAGCCGTTCCGGTGAGTGTCTAATGCCGTCACCGTCCACAACTTTACCACACCAAGTTACCTGCTTACGAAAAGCACACACTTCCTTGCGTTGAGCTTCAACCTGCGGGCGCAGTACTGCAAAGAACTCCGCAGTTTCGGCATAATATTCCTCAGGTGTCTTGGCAAATAACAACAAGTCGTCGATCAAACAAGGAGGTGGTCATACAGCAGCTCGCGGAAACAATCCTGCATCTGAAGTTGAAAGTGCGTGGCAGAATCACTAGCCCCTTGGGGACTCTCGTTAGGGTAAACACCCCGTCCTCCAGTTACAAAGCTGTAGAGTTCCTGGCTGTCTGGATGCAGAGGAAGCTGCCAAAATCCCTTGAAAAGGTCGCACAACCCAAACGCGTAGGAGCCCTTGACATTCTGAACCACCACAGCGAGATTTGAGGTTGCACCTGCCAGAGCCACCGTCCACCGATTAGCAGGACGATAGTCCATGGTACACCGAAGTCCTCACTATGTGGCTTCCTGACAGGGAGAGCTGGACAAGCCCATCGACTCGCATTGTTCCGCTTTACCAGCCCATTCTCCACCAGCTCCTTAACGAATCCTCGAAGGAACTTGCGCTGTGGTTCCGGGTACTTCCGAGTACCACTACGATATGGTTGCGCACCAGGCCGAAGCTGTGCGACCAGAGGTTCCACATCTGCTAATGGTGGATCGGCCCCAATATGAACACGCCAAACATCGGCATACTCGTACTCGCTACGCGCGCAAGTCATCCAACAACAAGGGCTCAAGCCATCCTCCTTCGCTTCGTGAAGCATTCGTTCTAAGTGCCCATGAATCTCATGCGTATCCACAGTGAATACCAGCTCCGCACCTACGTCTGTCACATCATCTCCATCGGCTTCGTTCACACGGTCACCACTTGCGAGCTGCTCGAAGAGGCAATCGATGTCAATCCCAATGTCCTGCATTGTCTTTCGTCCAAGCAGAACTCGTCCTCGGCACCGTCCATGACTAGGCACGACACCCTGCGTAGATTCACGGGTCCAGCAGCAGTCTCAATCGAAGATCCAACGTCAGCGGTACTACGGCACAGCACCTGTGCCTCCGCCACGCAGTACTGTCACTGCTGAGCTGACAGTTCGCTTAGCTCAGCTGCGCACCAAGTCAAGCAGCTCGTCTGCCATAGCGTCTTCGAAATGATGTTACTGTCCGCCCCAGTATCAGGGCAGAACGGTACATCCAGTACCCCGTTGATGCACATCCGTCGATCCTCGCCATCGCCAGCAATCTTCTTGACAGCCTTCGCACGCTCAACGTTTCCCTTTCTTTTTTCAATAAAGGTCTTCCGAGCTGCTGCCTTTTGTTCTTCAGTTGCCGTCGGACAGTCCTTCATCCAGTGGCTTCCCTTGCACACTAGGCAACCCGTTGAGGTGGAGAAGACACCCCTCCACCATTGGATGGCACGTTCCGCTTAGGGTACACTCACGGTAGGCTGCTGCTTGGTGCTTCCGCCCTTGTTTTTGGACTCACTCGACCCATTCTTAGGGCTTCTCTGAGCCTGACTTCTTCACATCGTTCTGCATCTGATGATAGTGTTGCTGCATGGACGCCCGCTTCACTATCAATTCATACAATGCCACATCATCTTGCTTCACATGACGATGCGTCACGGAAACCAAGCGTTGAATGTCCATACGAAGCATCGTCGGCGCCAGATTGGCCATTAACAATTTGCATCGCATCTTCAGTCGCTGCTGCCCAGCCGAGTCATTAGCCTCTGCCTGGCCGACCCAAGCTGCAAGGCCGTTGTCCTCCACAAGCTTATCAAAAGCTTGAAGTAATTCGCTACTCAGGGCCTCCATCGCTTCTCAGATGTATCCATCTTCAAATTCTCGCCGAACATCTTCTCCACGTCGGGCACGTGATCGTTCATGAGGCTACTGGCCTTGCGTTCGATCTCCCCGGCAAATGGCTTCTTCAGTCAGTGCAAAAACCGTGGTCTTGAAGACGTAATGAGCGAGGGGTGCTCGAAACCTTCCGTTCTATGGAGCTCTTCACGGTGACCAACACATTTTCGTGTGCTTCGCCTGTGGTCACGCAGCGCTCCCAGATCTTCGTCTCATACTGCTGACGTTCACGCCTGAACACAACCAGAGCCGGTTGACTCCACTTGGTCAACTTAGGGGCCTTGCTAAACTCATACACCGGCGGTGCGACGGACATCTCGACGTCCCCATCAGCGTCCAGTTCGTTGTTGCGTGTCATGGTCAGCTAAAGTTCACTAAAGAATTCTTTGTAGTGTCTTGAGCTCGTTAAGGTCAATTGCGAAGTGAGATTACCATTAGAGCTAGGTTCAGACTTACATTCCTACCTACGAGCCGCTGGCAGAACAGATCCACATCCTGGGCCTGCCATATCTCCAATGATCGTTGTTGCCGCTCGCTCCCAGCCAGTCTAGGCTGTTGCCGCGTGCCACCACGTGCCGCTTGTCCATTGCCGTCACTGCTCCTTGCCTTTGCTTGTCCACTGCGCGTGCTTTGCCTTGCTATTCGCTGGGGCCTCATGCCCAGGCGATACACGCCGGAGATCTGCTGCTCGCTGCTGGCTGATTTGACAATGAGGCCAGTGTCCGACTCTGCACCGCGTCTCTCTAAATGTAGCCATGTAGCAGTGTCGTCTGGAGACTGAGCCTTGCGCTCAACACCAGGTCACTACGGATCCCAGAGTGTTAAGGTCGCTGCTGTGTGAGAGCGAGTATGGTCAGCTAACTGGTAGTTTCGTGTATTGTCGTCGACCGGCGAGGATTTCCAAACGTCGCGCGTTCCTGAAGAACCAAATACACTGCACAACGACCTCCTTCCTTGCTCGTCTTCCCGATGGACTGCCGCTGCAGTTGAGCGGGGGCCGTCCGCCGGCATGACTAAAGACGTTGAACCTGAGCGTACAGACGACCTGCTCTGCACAGCTTTCGCCTTGTCGCGCGTGAACTTGAAAGCGATACACTCGGAACCTGGTGGTGAAGTTCTGCTGGACTTCGTTCAGCCAAAATATTGCTACGGCAACACACTCAACTCGCTGGCGTGCGACTGTCCTCATCTGCCTCGAGAACGTCCCCAAGCCAACGTCACTCACGCGCCAAAGTTTGCCCGAGCCAACCTGAAGTTAAGCTGTTGGGGATGTGAGGCTCGCGCCAGATGCCACGCTCCACTGATGTGGGCTCCAGCCAGGACGTTCGGGAAGCTACAGCTACAAGAATCGAGCGGCGCGACGTCACGACTCGCGCTAAGGTAAAGCTCCGCGAACGTATCGCTTCGACCAGCAATGTAAACGAAAAAGTGTCGCCAGCAGGGATGAGCGTGCAGTGAAACGAATGGCCCTTACTTCTTCAGCCCGTCGCTTCGGCGGTTGTTGCTGTCTCTCGATCACCTCGTTCGGGTGATCCCATTCTCCTTCCTCCCGTCTCGACCCAAGTCTGTTACGATGCTCGCACTTGACATCGTCAACGTCACGGCCACTGTCACGACCATTGTGCTGCTCTTCTCGCCGTTTCCGGATTTTCACCAGATTCACACGCAGAAAAACACTGGTGAAGTGCGCGTCCTGCCCGTGCTCATGCTGGGCGTCAACTGCTACACGTGGTCCATGTACGGCCTGCTGAGTGGCACATACTTCCCCGTTATGTCCCTCAATGCATTCGGGGCGCTCACGTCGCTGGCCTTCACCCTCGTCTTCTACCGGTATAGCTCGGCCCGTGTCATACTGCACCGAATGGGAGCTATAGCTGGTGCTTGGGTCTTACTCGTGCTGCTCTTTGCGGTGCTGTGCAAGACGGACGTCATCCCATTGGCGTCCAACGCCCAAGAGAAGGTCGTCGGCTACGTCGCCGTCATCATCAACGTGGCGCTCTACGCGTCGCCGTTGCAGACGATGAAGCTCGTGCTACAGACTAAGTCGGCTGCTTCACTTCCAGCCACAATGTGCTGCGTAAACTTGGTGAATGGCTCGTTGTGGGTTCTCTACGGCATTTTGGCCAACGACATGTTCGTGTTGACTCCGAATGCCTTGGGCGTCGTGTTGAGCGCCGTTCAAGTGGTTTTGTGCTTAAAATTTCGACCTAATGGACGTGTCGTGGAGGCGCATGACGCGATCGTCATGGATAAGGGAAATGGTCAATTAAGAGCCGTGTCAGAATCGGTGCAAGCTCTCGATCATTCCTCGGCAACCACTTTGAAAGGGGTAAAAAGCAACACAGTTCTAGAAAGTGCATTCTCTCCACGATTTTTTGAGGATTATTACATCTGCGAGCGAATGAAACCGCGAGCAAGGCACGCGTTGCTGTGGAGCCCACAAATTTGCCGGTCTTGCCAATTAAGAGCCGCTTTTTACCTTGCTTTCACTAAGAAGAACGCGTTCTGAAAATTTGCCAGCTGGAGGTATAGGGCTACTCCATCTTTTAATATTCAGTTTCTAATATTAAATATACCAGTATATACATTACTGTAGGTGAAGGCCGATCACTGCTATAATTCAAGTGCTGACAGATCGAGCCTTGAGGGCCCTTCGGGGAGAAGGGTTGTCGCTTTCTCTTTTCTGTTACCATGGTTGACTGTAAGTTCTTGCAGGACTTCATGGGTTAGCCAACGTCCACCCACAGTCGTATAGTCCGGGCGTCCTTTGGTCTTCGTAATTGACAGATTGAATGGTTGTGGCGCTAAAACTTTAAGGGTTTTCCGCCATATTTTTGAATAGAAATGTGCAGGTATTCGTACTTATGACGTATTAGCGAATAAGAGGTGGTAAAACTCAAAAACACTGCATGATAGGTCAAAATGGAGGATGGCTCTTAATTGGCGACCAAATGTGTCTCTCCTTTGCCGATTGACCTGGTGAAATCTCCAGTCTACCAGGCAGCCCAGTCCCCAGTCTGAAAGAAATATTCACAGGAAGCTTCAATGCAACCGCTTTCAAAGAGCCTGGGGATTCCACAGAAGGCGTCAAGGTTCCTCTAGGTACCGTCAAATGAGTCAACTCCAGGCAACTCATCTTTCGGTAACCTGTATTGTGACATAAGAAGTCTATACTACAGGTTCAACTTCAACTTTAATTGATTTTGCATAATCTTTTTAATATTGTTGCAACGATGGTTGGACAATTTCCAGTTGATTAGGAAGCATTTTTTAATGAACGCCTACATGTACTTGGACAAATACAACACATGAATTCCTGCGAACGAACGAACAATTTGATGAAGACAACGACCCGGATCTTGCAGGCATCACGAATTGAGTGCGTCCGTTACCATCCTCTGCGTCACCAGGTTAACCTCACACCTCGTCATCCAGGGTTTAAATACAGCCAAGGCCTGTACAAAATAACCGAGCACAGGTTATCTGAACTGAACAAGACCTCGCAGAGAACACACGTATCATACAGTACCTGCTCCACCTCCACTGCTCGTGGAGAGAAGAGGATGGTCAATGTAAACACCAGCGACTCGTACGTATGCTCCTGCCACGTGAGCGCCAGAATGACATGGCGGAGCTGCTACCGTGCACAAGCGATGCAAGGCCGAATGGTTAGCTTAAAATGGAGAGAGAAAATAAAACATAATACGAGAGTATCAAACCTTGTGACGAATGGCTTCAGAGCTCGCAAGATCCACAAGAAGACTCGAGACATCCTCAGGGGCTGAACGCATCAGCCAGGACGCCAGTAGCGGGACAATCTAACGAAGTAAAAATCCAAAGGTTAGTTGGGATTTTCAGTAGTAAAAACTGCCTTTCGTACTGTGTCTCTGCTGTGTCGTGAGGGGAAGTCGAACTTGGCGCTATGACGGATCAGAACTTCCATGATCTCTTGGTTTGCAGGCATTTTCACACCCACGAAGAGCGGAAACGGATGCTTCACAGCAAATAACCCCTCGTCAGTGACAGTAAACTATTGGACTCCAACTCAAAAACTTACCCCATCGTCACGGAAGAAGCTGAAGCTGTTGTCACAGTTCTGAAGTACATCCATCTTGACGAACGGGTGACTTAGCACAGCTGCATCATTCGTGGCTTTATCGACATCTGCACTTTTGTTCTTGACGTTTTGTTGTAGTAACATTTCGAGAATCTCTGGACGACCACGAGCACAAGCGACTTCCACTGCGTTTTCTCCCATTTCATTGGTCCAATCCATCGGAATACCTTTCTTCAGCAGAAACAGAGCGCAGGAGGGAGCGTCGTACTCCGTTGCGATGTTCAGCAGTCGACCTCCTAACTGCAGTTCACAATAAACGTTAGACAAAAACGATAACCCTTTCAAGATGGAACCAACCTCTTCCCCATCCGCAATGGACATTTTATCTTGAACTCGGTCATACAACGCCTCCAATATCCCTGCATATCCGTGACGCACGGCCATCACAAGAGTTTTATCTCCGACAGACGCCACTAACCCGGGGGAGTTCTCCGCCAGAGCATTGACAATATCCGTGAATCCGTGCTCTCCAGCAATGTCCATAGCGCTTCGACCGTCCTGATCTTGGGCGTTGGCATCTGCTCCATGAGCCAACAGTTTCTCCACGTGCTTGATAAGTCCGTACTCGGCAGCATTCAGAAGTGCAGTATCTCCAGACTATGAAAAACCTGTAGATTAGTATAGAGTTTTGAGTAGATAGGTAGAAAATGCTACCTCGTTGGACTGATCCACACAGGCGTTATGGTCCAGAAGCATATCCAACACACTCGTATCAATATCTCGATACGTGGATCGGTCTTTCACTTGTCGACGTTTGGAAATTGCCACCTTTTTAGGCACAACAAACGTGTAAGAACGAAGTGTGTTTAAATTAAACGAGAAACTTCTAATACCTACCGCAACTGGAGATTGAATGTCGATGCAGCGTGAACGCAGCAGTAAAGCTGGTCGCATCTTTTGTAGACAAATGCGCATGACGTCGATCTGTAGCGCTGTCATACCCGTCTGAATAACGGTAGTGCTTATTAGAATTTGCTATTACTATCAGGTTGTTTCTAATCCCTACCTGATCCTGTTGCTCAATGTCAGCTCCATGGTCAATTAAGAACTGGACGGCAGCACTTTGTCCTTTCCACACAGCGAGATGCAGAGCTGTAGACTGTTTGAATGTCTTTAAAGTCGGACAAGTCGTTAGCATTTTTTTCGTTCTTGTGGTTTAGGCATTAGACTAGCCAACCTGATGGTGAAGTTGAGCATTGAGCAGGTGCGAGTGACTCGTCAGTAGTGACTGGAGCACAGTCACATTCCCAGATTCCGCCGCGTCCATCCACTGCTGTTCCACGTCCGAATTGACCGACTGAGGCGTCGTCGCTGGACGAATTGACATGACTAAGGAGCTGCTCGTTGCGTTCGTTGCGTTGAGACTTGCAGCTCACTGCGAAGATTCTCGAATGAAGGCAACAGTGAGTCGAAGCTAACTCGACGCAACGGCTCAGTGGCCGGCGACAGTCGCAATCCGACCCGCAGAAGCAAAAACCCCGCGACTGTCGACGCATGAAACCAACAGAGACGAACGTAATAACAAGGGTCAACGTCTAACAGTCTGCCTGGTAGAAGAACTTCCACGAGGGTGAGATCCTTTTACACTATACAGATGATGAACGTAGCTGTTTCAACCGAAGAATGCACGCAACAAGTTGTCCGGTTGTTTCCGAGATTTCACCCCCTACTAGCGTTTGGGACTTCAGCGGCATTTTTGTGCCCATCGGATGAATGCCTTCAACTACAGATCCAAGTGGGTTGCTTCCTTTGCCAGTCGTAACGACAAGGGGCTTTCTCCCGCAACGCACATGTGACCAACCAGTGTAAGTTGGACAATTGATGAATTCATTCACCTGCGGGTTTGTGAAGGATTCCTGCCTTGCTTTGAATACTACATGTAGTTTGCTGCTACCCTAACTATGTACTAGGTAGTACTTGGATTAAACATCGAGATATCCTCCGAGAGATTGAACGCAACGTATGACAAAAAGAGGATCTCATTCAATGTATTTTGCTCTGCTACGTTAGAATGGGCCGTTGCCTCGGATCTTCTTGAATACTTCCTGGATCTCCGCCGTGGTTAAATTGGACGTCTCCGGCACCAAAAAGTACACAAACACCGTGGCGATACCAGAGAGAACGGCGAATGGCACGTATTTGTACGTATCGAGCGCCGTCGCGAGGTACGGGTAGCCGATACCGACGATCAGGTTGGCTGCCCAAGCCACGAAGATGCCGATAGACACAACCGAGCCGCGCGCGTGGTCGGGAACGATAGCTGCGACCACGACAAACATGATGGGACCCAGACAGATCGCGAACGAGAAGACGAACGCGCAGGCCATGGCCACCGTCGCACTGCCATTGTCCTTCCAGAGGGACAACGTGATACCAATGGAACTGAGGCACATGCCGGCACAGCTGAAGATCAGCATCGGTCGGTTGCCGAACTTGGTCGACACAACGCCCGAGCAGAGTGTAGGGATGAGGTTCACGATGGCCACGATGATGTTGCAGATACGTGGATCATCTACACCAATGCCACCGAAGAGTGTGGATGAGTAGTAAAAGATGGAGTTAATACCCGTGAGTTTGTGGAAGCAAGCGAGACCCATACCAACCACCAGTGGTCGACGCATCTCGACTGCGAACAGCTCGCCCCATGTGAGTCCTTTGCCGCGGATAACCGTTTGGTGGCCGACTTCACTCCAGCACGGGTTCTGCTTCTCCACGTCAGCAGGTTTCTTCACCGGTTTGATCCACGACAATGCCGTGTCCACATTCTCTTCACCGAATAGCTGGACGAGTACCTTGTGGCCTTCGTCCCGATGTCCGTGTAGCAACAACCAGACGGGGGACTCCACCATTACGAATTTCGCCCCCAATAGGAAGATACCAGCCAACACGATCTGGAAACCCGCGATAATGCGCCAACCGTCGTAAAAGTCCAAGTAGAAGTGAGTCGTGTCAACCAGCACGATACCCACGTTGATCCCTCCCTGGAGACCGATCCCCAGCTTCGACCGTAAGTGCGGAGGAGCGATTTCATTAATGTACGTTCCAACACATCCGGTGCTGGCGCCCGACGCCAAACCCGACAGGAAACGGCCGAACGCGAACGCCCAAATGTCCGACACAGCCGCTTCGATCGCGGCGCCGGAGATGATGAAGAAGCAGTTGTAGATCAACGCACGCTTGCGCCCCACCCGGTCCGAGATCCGACCCACTACGATGGCACCGATCATACCACCAACAACCCACGCATTGACCACGACTGTCCACTCCGCTTTGGTGTGACCTGGGAACATGATGCACTTCTCGTCGTCCAATTCCTGAGCCAGCGTGGAGTTGGTAGCCATAGCCGCTTTGACGAACTTACAGTCCTTCTCGCTGTTGAACTTGGCGTAGTTGAGCTGACCTGTGGACCAGCCGTACTGCATGGAGATCATAACGCCGAGGATTGCGCTGGTGTACAGGATCCATTTGGGCTGAATAACCGCTGCTTTAGAGAAGTGACGCGGTAGATTTCGAGTGGAGACGCCTCTGATCGCCTGGGTCGGTTCTACATCGGGGTCCACTGGCGTTTCGACTGATGTTTCATTGGCATCTTGAGGTGCAGGAGATTCCTTCGATTCCTGAACGCTCGGCGTCACCTGCTCTGGTTCGATGACTTTATCGACCTCAGTCGACATGACAAGAGTTCGACCTCTTAAAACTTCGGACTCTTTGGAAGGGGTTTGCTTGTGTTGTAGCTGGGTGGTTGTGTTTTGAGAAGAAAGATCACGACACGAGTAGCATCTCGTGGCTGAATGGTTTCATCGTGCTAAAGAACACTATTTTTGAGGAGCTACAAGCAGTGACAGACAAGCTGTAGCTCCTGCATTTTGATCTACTATATCATAATGAAACGAGGAAATGCAGCGTTTCCACACCTCCAGCTATTTTTTAAGAGCAACACAGAGAAATGTAGACCACTGCAACGCACGCACGTCTCCTACCAGTCGCTATTGTTGGTAGCTTTTTGATACTTTTTACGACGACAACCGGATAAGAGCACAACAAAAGGCTCCGCGTTTCCCTTAAACTAGCAGTTCATAGGTCAAAGCAAAGGTGAATTTGATGCATCGCTTTCATGTTGTAGGCGTCAATGGCTTCTGCCATTACGTTACTCGAAAAATTATGTTGAAACTGGCTGAGTCTGTACGTTATTCTTAAGTACACCCGTGCCCTCGTACAATACTCATGCGTTTGGTCGTCCTCAGCTCCGTAAATGAAATTGTAGAATACTACCAGTCAAAATCGTTCTCTATTTGGTTCCACCTCACATTCGATCCACAGCCTCCACGCCAACCAACTGCAGTCCACGTCGTAACACAGCATCCGTCGCGCCACAGAGCAGCAGCCGACTGTCTTGGCGCGAGTCTTGAAGCACTCGGCAGTTCTCGTAGAATCCGTGGAAGTGACCAGCCAAACGGAAGAGGTAGTCGCACAAGTAGTGCGGGTACAAATGCGCCAAGGTGGCAGCCACTTCATCGTCGAACTGGGACAGCAGCAGTGCCAACGCTCGTTCGGATGGATGCCAGTCTATGGACGCCCGTGCCAGCACGTCTTGAGCTGCTTGGATGTCGCTTGAAAGGCCCAAGAACGAGTCCCACGAGCCCTGACCACCGGCCCGCCGGAGAATTCCCTGCAGCCTGGCGGACGCGTACATGAGGTACACGCCCGTGTTGCCCTTGAGGTTGAGCACGTTGCTCATGATGAACTTGTAGTTGCGCTCCCGTTGCTGTGCCAGTTCAAAGTAGCGCACAGCAGCGTCCCCCACCACGCGGTTCTGGGCGTCGACTTGCTCCTGGGTCAGCTGCAGCTCGCCAGCGACGACTCCTGTTGTGGCGGACGCCAGCGCTTGACGTGAACACTCGGCCGCCGCGCCGTCCAGAAGATCCTCCAAGTAGTCGAACGCACCATTCCGAGAGCTAAGCTTCGTGCCGTCTGCGCCAAGGACAAGGCCGAACGGGGCGTGTGTCAACTTGACGTCCTCTTTACCTGGTCGTGTGGTCCATCCAGCCTTTCGAGCTGCGGCGAACAAGTGCTGGAAGTGAAGCTGCTGACTCTGATCCGTCACGTACACGACCTCGTCGTACCGAGTTGTATCCACGCCTGGGAAGCCGTGGATTCGAGAGTGAAGACATGTGAGATCCACCGTAGCGTATAGGAACCCGCCGTCACTCTTGCGGATCAGCATCGGCGGTTTGTTTGGACCATCCAGGAAAATCCCTAGCGCTCCCTGAGACTCCACCGCCAAGCCACCGACCTCCATCTTCTGCACAACATCAGACACTAACGGCATGTACGTGGACTCTCCACGTTCGTCCACATGGACGCCGAGCCGGTCGAAGATCCGCTGGTAAGATTCTCGACTCACTTGACACGCACGTGTCCACGTCTCACGCACTTGTGGGTCCACTCCATCATCTGTTCCGAGACGTTGCAGTTGGAGGACAACATCGTCCACCTGTTGTTTAAACAAAACGTCCACCTGCTCTCCACTGAGTTTACGTTTGCCAGCTTCATAGCATTTACCCAGTTGTGCGTCCGTCAGCGTCTCCAGAGGCACCTGCTGCTGCATGAGCTCCACTATGAGCGTGGCCAGAGCGGAGCCCACGTCGCCCGTGTGGCTGATGCGCGCCACGCGATGGCCGCGGAACTCGAGCAAATTGCTGATACTGTCACCGATGACGGACGAACGGAGGTGGCCAACGTGCAGCTTTTTGCCCATATTTGGGGCTGCAAAGTCCACCAGAATGTCCTTTTGCTGGTCGGACGGGAGGACACTTGGGAGGACACCTTCTGTAGCCATAGTTAACGCTTGACGAGCCACCCATTCATCATGTAACACGAGGTTAACAAATCCTCCTTGGGAGACGAAAGCGTCCTTCAATAATGGACACTTTTCCTCTGCAGATGGAGACAAGTTGTCCACAATACAGTTAGCGAGCACTTCAGGTGAAGGCGCGTCACTCTCCACAGCTTTCTTCTTCTTCTTCTTGCTCGGACGGCTCCCTAACTGTAGGGCGATACTCGTCTGGTAGTCTGCGCCAGTCTGAGCCGAACGCCGCACGCCCAACGAAGCAGCGGAGGTAGAACCAGCATCAACTGAAGGTAGAACACTACGCAGAGAGCTACGTAGCGCCTGCTGCAGGTGCCACGCGCACGACAACGTCGACCGGGCCGGCACCATCTTGATCTGTGTGTGGCTATGATAAAACCGTATCAGATGTTTTCTATATCTGATTCCAATCATCAGAATCGAACTTGAATTCAGTATGCTCAATTTAAAATCCCATACAACGTGACTGGCTGCCAAATCCATTTGAGACCGTCACGATGGACTCGACGCCGGCGCCGCTCGCGTGCCCCGTGTGCTTCGAGGCGTTCGCGCCCACGGCCGGCGCGGCCTTCGCTCTACACGTGTCTTCCTGTTCTACCCCTGTGTCGCCCCCAGGTTCTCCCTACTCGGCTGCACACTGCCCGCGCTGCTTCCACGTCTACGCGGCCGGCACTCTGGCGCATGAAATCTCCTTCCACGAACACGAGTGCGCGCGCGTGAACGATCAGCCAGAACGAGACGATGACGCGTCCGACGAAGCTGCTGGACGCAAACCCAAACGTCCGCGTAATGGCGGCGCTACCCATGTCGTGGCCGCGCCCCGCGTGACGCTCTTCCCGTCCGCCTGTTTCCTGTGCGGCAACGGCGGTCGCGGCCTGCTGCATTGCGGCGGAAGCTGCGCACGCGCTGCCCACCAGAACTGCGTGGACCAATTACAGGCGCCTGCGAGTGGGGAGCCGCTGTCCGTGGCCGAGAGGAAACAGGCAGCCGGTGCCTGGAAGTGCGCGCAGTGCACGCGCGGCCTGCATCGCTGTCAGAAATGTGGCTTCCTAGGCCATGAGAGCAACGGCATGCGCAAATGCGCAGTGCTGGACTGCGGCTTCCACTTCCACGAGCAGTGCCTGCCCAATGCCGAGCAGGATGAGACGGCGCACGCCGGTTTTGTCTGTCCGAGACACACATGTGCCACGTGCGGTACGCAGGAGACGGGCATGCGTCGCTGCAAGAGCTGCTCCGTGTGCTTCCACATGACGCACTTACGTTGTCCGAGAGGCAGTGGTGCCGCTGCAAGTGGATCTACGAACAGTGGAGGACTGGACCCGACTAACCTGTTTGTGTGTCCCAAGCACGACGGCGAGACCAAGACGTCGCCGACCAGCAGCTCTGACGCCAGCAATTCCCTTCGACAGAGACTCGCAGCAGGAGACGTTGTGCTCGTTCTTGAGTTCAACAACGCGCTGCTGCCGCCCAGCGCCAAGAAGGCGGCACCGGACGCAGCCAACCACTGGGGAGTGGTGACGACCGCCGAGGAAACGGAGCCGCACGGATGCGGTAACCAGCTTCTGAGTGTCCGTATGTTCGCAGATGAGAACGTCCTAGTGGTGCCGAACCAGTATGCGCTGCGTGTGGCTGCTGCGTCGGACTTCTCTCGTCCGGTTGAGCTCATCCGTCATTGTTTGCAACGTCACGCTATGGCGGAGCTCCAGGTGCGACAGACGCACGGTAACGTTGATGACGCTGAAGCGAAGCGCATCTTGACTTTCAGTAACGCGGCATTCGCTGCGCGTTTGCGAGCACTGGGTGTGGCTGCAGCTGAGGCCAAGAGCAACGCGGAGGAAGGACTGGCACGTTGGCGCCGTTTCCAGGCGACACCGGAGCCGCACCACTATGACGGTCTCGGTGAAGCAGCTCCCAGCTATTTGTATATTGACACCCGTGGATCTCAGCCTGCACCGCAAGCTGCAGGCACCACCGACACTTCTGAAGCTGTAGGAGCCGAAGCAGACGGAGACGTACCAATGACAGATCCAGACTCCGATAGCGGCGGAGCAACAACCAACGGCACGATCCATTTCGGCTCACCCCACGCCCGTTCTCCATCGCGCCCAAAAAGTGCTGGCAAAAGCCCACACGAAGCTGAAGCAGAGAGACAGAGCTCTACACTATCGGACACACAATCCACGCAGGACACAGTGGTGGCAACACAGGATACAGTGGTGGCAACGCAGGATTCGGCGATGGGGACGCAAGATACACAGCAAGACAACGACAGTCAAGCCTTGTCAGAGGCGACGTCTACCTCTACTGTCGATTTGACCACCCCAGCAGCACCCAGAAGCAACGCAGACTCGTCTACAAACGATGCAGATGCTGCCGACAAGAAACGACCGGCCGACGTTACTGATGGAGCCGACGCCAAGCGCCAAAAGATCATAACGGAGATGTCGGAGGTGTCACCGGCGGTATTCACGCCACAGAACTTCCGCCCACTCCAGTTTGGAAGTACACCGAGTAGTACGTCGGCGCCTTCTACCCTGCACATTTCGCCCATGTCTTCAGGTGCACGATCGATTCTTCCTCAGAAGCGAAAGCACCTGACCCGGAAACAAAAGATACTGGCAGACATGCCCGACGTTCTACTGCAGGAGCTGGAACGCGAGACGTCCCGGTACCTTGAAGACGCCGATGGAGCGAAGTCGAAGCCACTACCGGTTCCGTCCGATGATGATCCGTTCCCGTCAGCTGCCCAGGCGACGAGGTTCCGCCCCGCGTTCTTCAGACCCACCGTGATGTTGGGCCACAGTGGATTGCGTCGACCTGGCGTGGATGCCGTCAGTCACTTGTTGGTTAGCCAGGACAAGCGCAGTATCAAGTGTTTTGTACAGTCGACAGGAGCTGAAGAAGACGCGACCAAGTGCTCCCATCTCAACGTTAAATCGTCGCCCGCGACTCCGGGCTTCGTGCTGCTGGACTTGATGACTCTGCGCAGTTTTCGCGACTTGGAGGCGGTGGTGCGCACCCGTTTAGTGGAGTCTTTGGGCAAGCGCTCGCGTTACACTCGCGAGTATTTCGGCATGGACGCGCACCATGCGCAGCGTTGGCTGGAGCAGCAACGTCGCAAGAAAGTCAGCGAGCAACCGGCCATTTCCCTGTCGTACTGCGCCATTGATGGTGTGAGGCGTCACTTGGACCTGAAGCAGCTATCCAAGACCAAGCCATCGCCCAAGGACAGACAGACATGGCTGTGCTTCTGCGCGAACGTTTGCCATCTCTCAGTGTCCATCGCCGTCTCCAGGACGAATCACTCAGCTTCAAGACACCTCCTACCTGTACCGGAGCCGGTTGCTGGCGTTACTAAGTAAAAGGACTTAATCGAGAGCAACAACTGGAGTGAATAACATGTCGATTCAACAGCTAACGGTAAGAACGAATGACTTTGAACGTGCTGCTGTCGTTTTCAACTCACTTGGGTCCTTCAATGAGCCACTTGATGCCGTTCCCTAGCTTGACGTTATCGAACGCCTGCTTGGCCTCTTCGAACGGCACCGTCTCCGACACCAGTTCCTTGACACTCAACTTGCCGCTTGCGATCATGTCGAGCGCCAGTCGATAGTCACCCGACGAATAGCGGAAGCTGCCGGTCACGTGCAACTCCTTACCGCACATGATCCCAATGGGAAACAGGACGTCCGTCTTGCCCATTCCTCCTTGCGTGTAGGAACCGCCGTTGCGCGCCACGTACACAGCCGTCTGGATACATGATTCAGCTCCACTAGCGTCGATAACCACGTCCGCACCTGCTCGGCCGTTTCCTGCGGCGTCGAGCCCTGTTCGCTCTTGAACACGTGCGTGGCGCCGTTCTCCTTGGCGAACTCGAGTCGTTTCTCATTGACGTCGACACCTACAACCGTCGTAGCTCCGAACACGTAGCGCGCCACTTTGCAGGTCAAAAGACCCACGGGACCCACACCAAAGACTACGACGCTGTTGCCCGGGCGGACGTTGGCCAAACGGCAGAAGTGCACAGCCACAGCGGTAGGTTCGAGTAGAGCACCCTCCTGCATACTGACGTTCGGTGGTAGTTTGTAGCAAAAATCTTCAGGTAGAAGGTAGAACTTGGCCAACGTGCCGTCATAAGGGGGCGTAGCTGCGAAC
The DNA here is from genome assembly GCA_018806915.1 of Phytophthora colocasiae. Taxonomy (NCBI): domain Eukaryota; phylum Oomycota; class Peronosporomycetes; order Peronosporales; family Peronosporaceae; genus Phytophthora; species Phytophthora colocasiae. The sequence goes on along the minus strand of JAGKQI010000086.1, from coordinate 694,543 downwards.
GCCATGTCTGGACACAAGTTGTAGTGACCGTCAAGGCAACGCACGCACCGGCGGCACGGGACGCCTGGCTCCATAGCCACCTGGTCACCCACCTTCAAGGACTTGACGGCTGAGCCCACGGCATGCACGACGCCCGCTGATTCATGACCGAGAACCATCGGTTTGGTCACTACGTACTTGCCGATAGCGCCGTCCGTGTAGTAGTGGACGTCACTGCCGCAGATTCCGGTGTAGCGGACGTTGACAATCACGTCGTGCGGGTCTTTGATCTCCGGCATAGGACGGTCTTCGTACTTGACGACGTCCACTTTCTCGAGTACGAACGAGAGGTTCTACAGGTCATGAGTTAGGAGCGAAATGAAGAGAATCTACAAAGTAGCAGGGAGTAGTTTACCTGGGTAGTTTTGGTGGAGGGAGCCATTGTCGTTTGACCTCCTGTGCTCGTGGTTGAAGCTGTTGAAGGGTGTGGAACCATTCCCAAGCGTTACTTTCGAATTCCAACGCCTTATGAGTCTACCTAGATTACCAACTACAACTATAGCTATAGCTAGCCTAGATACTCTTGGGCCTTTAACATCAGTAGTCTGACAGGACTCCTCGACGAAGGCTCGCCGATAGGAGAGTAGCCCTCTCCATGTTCTTGGCAGCGTTCACATCTCGGCTGCGAGTCTTCCTCTTCTTGGACAAGACTTGGGTCTTCAATCGGGGGTAGACTCGGGTGGTAGCGTCTGATGCTACCTCCATCCACTACGTGAATTGGCATCAGAAGCACGTTGTTGTAGTGGGCCGACAGCATGCTGACCAGATGAAGCATGCCGGAGGCGACGTCATGTCGCCTCTGGAGATGTGGGTTCGAAAACGCCGCCGTTGACCGCAGCGTCGCCGTCGGCAGGGCCGGGGATGCTTGGTCGTCGAACTTGATGGGGTGACGCTTGTGTGGGGCTTGGCAAATGCCAGAAGTGAGCAGAGCTTCGCTCAGCCGCCGCTCAGAGTCGCGAGGAAGCGCAACCCACCTTCCTTTTGGCAGCCTTCAAGGCTACTAGGTTCATGATGAACTTCAACAAGGCTGTAGTACAGCAGCTAACAACGTCGAGGTACAGTACAGTGCGCGCCGAAATTATAGCCGCACTCGACAAGTGGGTCTATTTCGTAGAGAACCAAGAACGTGTAGCTACCTGAGGGTCTCAAAGTCGTGTAAAATGAATAGAAAACGTATACAGCAAGCGAAGGTGACAAATTCCAAGAAGGCTTCGAGCGGAGGCACAAAATCTATTTTTAGGTCGGATCAAAATTATAGCCGCACTGGTTGGCTTACATGAGCATTGCTTCAATAACCTGTCTTCGCTCCTTTCAAAAGCCGTGTGGCTTCTAGACGTTTGGGGACACTTCGTACTAGATTCCTAATATACTCTGGATCAATTCGGGACCACTCCAGCTTAATCTGTCGGATCAAGTCTGCGGGCTTGTCGAATTGGCGCCCATTGGCGTACACACGGCGTGCCAGAAGCCCCCACACGTTCTCTATGATGTTGAGATCGGGGCTCTTGGCAGGCCACGGCAACGTCTCAATGTTGTGAGCGGCTAAGAAGTCCTTGGTGAGCCTCGAGGCATGTATAGAGGCATTGTCTTGCTGGAAAATTGGAGTCAAATTGCCCAATTTTGACCCCAGTTCTCTTAGACAAGGAAGCATACTAGCGCTCAGCGTCTCAGTATACTTAGCTGAGTCCTGCTTGCCCTTTAGAAATACGAGCTCAGTGTTTCCATGCCAGCTTACCCCCGCCCAAATCATGACGCTGCCTCCACCATTGACCCGCTTTGACATGAGTTTCGGTGCTGCACGCAAGTCGTGCCAGTAGAATCTAAACCCGTCCGGCCCATCTAAATTGAACTTCTTCTCATCCGTGAATAATACGCGTCTCCAAAAGACCCGTTTACCGGCGTAACGCTCCGCAAAGGCTACCCTAGCCTTTATGTGGTGCGGCTTAATAGCAAAGGTGAGTTTGCGCTTGGCGTACGTGACATAGCGGCTGCTACGTAGTACTCGAAGCACGGTAGACTTGCTTGGTTTCGATGGAAGTAGTCCAGAGATCTCTCGGGCAGACAGGTTTCGCACAATGGCCAGCCGGATGACGCGCCTGGCCTCCCGGCCGACTATTTTGGGCTTTCTTCCAGTCCTTCGCGTCACTGAAGACGCTTTTCCGCGCTTTAAGTAGTTCCTGATAGCCTTCTCGTCACGCCCAATGAGCCTACCGATCTCCCGGTTGCTCCTCCCGCCTCTAAGGTGCTCGTTTATTGCTACACACTCCTCCTCGGTTAGCTGCTTGCCTCGTGGCATCGTTCTTCACTTCTGTGCGAATCTAAGAACAGATTCAAAAAGGTCTTTCAAAAAGCTTTCTACAGGTCTCATTTATTTCGTAAATAACCATTCCAATTTTGCTTTTTACCCGACTGAACTTTATAACTCCGAGTGCGGCTATAATTTTGATCCGACCTAAAAATAGATTTTGTGCCTCCGCTCGAAGCCTTCTTGGAATTTGTCACCTTCGCTTGCTGTATACGTTTTCTATTCATTTTACACGACTTTGAGACCCTCAGGTAGCTACACGTTCTTGGTTCTCTACAAAATAGACCCACTTGTCGAGTGCGGCTATAATTTCGGCGTGCACTGTATCTAGACTAGCTATAGTTGTAGTTGGTAGACTCATAAGGCGTTGGAATTCGAATTGGGAATGGGCTTCAACACCCTTCAACACCCTTCAACCACGAGCACAGGAGGCCGATAGAGCATCACTATGAGCGCAATCCACAGACGATTACCAGCAACTTGCTGGTAATCGGTGAACGTTGCTGGCAGCTACGTTCACTCCCAGTCACGAAATCCTAAATAATTTAAAAAGAGAAACATTAGGAAATGGGCGTGGCTTCCGAGATCCAATAGTTCTCTTCACTAGCTGTGTACCAAGTACAGGACAGCGCGTGAGTGAGTGTCCCATGCTGAGGGTGAACCCACCAGCGTAGTAGTAGAATGTTGAACGTTCTCAAAAATTTGGGTGGGAAGAGTCTGGCCAGCAAAAGGAGAACAACTGACGGCGCCTGGTATACGTGTTTGCCATAGAATAAATATCCCGTAAGTAGAAGCGCTTCTACACTTGTGCAGCGCTTATCCATGAACGTCACATAGGCGAAATCATCGCAGTCCATGAAGAGTTTCGTGAATTCGGAGCCGAGACAGAATTCCTCAAAGGTAGTACGAGTAGTGGCGATGGGGTGGGCGTCTGGCCCTACTCGTTTGGCTTTGATAGCGAAACGAGCGCGTGGTAGAACGGAAATGTGAGGTGTTTGACCTCTAGAGACTTTGTCCAGTGCAGTTTTCGGTCCTTCAAAGCTTTTCACGTGACTTCCGAGGCGAATTCTACGTAATGAGTGAGTAAGATGAACCCAGGGACTACTGTGCTTCTGTACCATGTATGAGGCTGATAGAGCGATGAGTCCTAAGAGGGTAGAAGCAATCACTGCCATAATAGCCAGGTTGAGTCTCATAACGATGCACGAGTCGTGTAAACCGCAGTATTTCGCTCCTTCTAGTGTGGTTTTCCGGAGTAGTTTCCCATTGTAATCCACGATCCAAGGCAGAGAAGTGAGGTACGAAGAATGTAGAACGACTGCAATTACAGTCGTAATAATCACTTGCATGATCTCCCACGTCAATCGAAAGTGTCGATCCAGCTTTTGTACTCCAGAACGAGCTTTTAGTAGATTGATGAAGGAATATGTTGTGTCGCTCGAATGCAAATGTAGAAGTGATATGTATTGAGTAGCCTGTAGTTTTCACTAGCTGTTCTCTTCCTATGTATGCTCTTAGAGATTGGATTCCACGTAATAACGGTCCATGCTTGCTGTCCTTGCGTAACATTCCGTAGTTCAGCAACCGTCCTTACTTGCTGTAGTCGTAGCCGTAACTCTTCTACAAAGTACTTGTGTTGCTTGGCTTGACCCCAGCAACTGCAAGACGATGTAGCTTCAGCTACAACACTTCCCCCTCGAGGAGATCTTTCAATGTAGATATGCAAGCGCTCCACGCTGAGAGCTGTTGTCGCTACTTGACTTGTAGCGCCTTGCGCAACGCCTTCACCGGTGCCAGCTTTGCGTTACTGTGAACGAAAGCCTTAACCACAGCAGGGACATCCTGCAGCAGAACATCTGCGGGTTCCCACGAGTCTTCGTGTTTGCTCAGACCTCGCCAGTGGACCTTGATCTCATGGCGCTTCTCGTGACGATTGTAGCGCGCCTCCAGCAAGTTGTCCACCACGTGACCTTCACTGTTGTGGGCGATGTGCAATAACAGGTTCTCCGTCACATTCAGGGACTCGTCCGCGTAGAACTTTAGGCGACTAGCATGCGCCTCCCGCTTTTGCCCTGTTACTAGGTTTTGGATCACGAATATCCAATTTGACACGGTGTCGGTCACTTGGGCTGGACCACACCACTTCACGCGAAGTTTACTGCGCGTATGTTGCCACACATCAGCATACAACACAAAATCCCCAATGTCGAACTGTGCCATCGTTGTGCCTTTCTTGTTGCCGTGACTAGCACGACCAGCAGCTCTCACATTCGAATTTACTCGGCTGCACTGTTTGTGCATGTCTTCTAGTGCCTGCTTCAGACGTCCAACGTTATCGCGCTGGGTAGCCTGTATTTGCTCCAGTGTAGTAGTCTTAATAGACCCAGGTAGCGCAATATGATCAGTTGGTCCCATAGCTGTCAGTCCTGTCATTGCAGTGATAGGTGCTATTCCGCCCAGTGATGGCGACGGCGAGTTGTTTAGCACCATCTGCACGATCTTGATTACTCGGGGCCATTCACTCGGCTGCAGCCTCCACTCGGACAGCAATGCGCGACAGCAGCGTAGTACTTCTCGCATTACCACTTCAACTGTCCCGTTAGCCCAAGGACAGCGTGCCGTAGTGAAGTGGTGGTGTGCGCCGAGTGCATGTTGCAAAGCTTCGATTGTCTTGTTCTTGAAGTGGGTTCCCTGATCGCTAACCCAGCTTCGGCACACTCCAAAAGACGCAAACCACTCCATTAGACCTGTAAACGTAGCATCTGCGTCTGCCGTCTCGTTCGGCAAAAGCCACGTAAACTTGGATGCGTCGTCTTTGATAACTAACACATATTCCTGGTTCGTGACACTCTCCCCTAAATACAAGAAGTCCCAATGGATTAGCTCGTTAGGGCGGTCTGCGTGCATAGCTTCACCGAGAATCCGTGCTTGAGGCGGACCTCCAAGCGTACTAGCACAGTGTAGACATCTTCGAACAAAAAACTCAACGTCCTTCTGTATGTCGGTCCACACAAATCGATCACTGATCTGCTGTAGCGTTACCGCAGCACCTCGGTGTCCAGCAATGCCAAAATGGCCAACAACACACACACGGACTTGCAGATCTGTTGCATCGTCCGGTATCCAGATGCGACCGTCTCCATCTTTCCACAATGAGTCATCTTGGCACTGCTTCATATCTCTTGGTGGTTGCGCTGAATTTTGAGCAGTTGAAATAACTTGAAGCGTTGGCCAGACGAAGTTGTCTTCCAGCTGTGGAGAAAGAGGTAGTGGCACTTGCCAAATTGCACAAACCGTCTTGAAAGACGAGCCCCATCTCGACAATAAGTCTGCCCATACGTTGTCGTCACCAGCGATATCATGGATTTCGTACTGGTAGCCCATCAGCAGGAGTGACCAGCGATGCAGTTTGTCCGCGGTGTACTTGGCCACAGACTTCGCGACACTATGTGGGTCAAAAATGTAGCACAGGTTTCGATGGTCCGTGAACAGTGCAAACCCATCTGGGCGATGAAGCAAATAATCTGCTCGTCGGCAAGTTTCCACTATTGCGTAAGCTTCTTTTTCCACTATAGCCCATCGTCGTGCTGCCCCCGAGAAAGACCCGCTCAACATCATCAACGGTTCATGTTCCTGCTCACTAATTGGTCGCTGAGCTTGATCTCGGGGAATCTGAGTAATTGCGGCCCCCCAATGCTCGTCACTAGCATCCGTGTAGACAGTGAGCAGTTTTTCAGGGTCCGGATGCGCCAATTGCAGTGCATTTTTCAACGCAAGCTTGCATCGTTCCACACAGGCCGTTTCGTCATCACCCCAACCTACGTCACTGAGCTTCACTGCCCGAACTTGGGTCTTCTTGCGGCCACCAGCCTGGTCATACACCTTCTCCATCATTTTCACCAGTGGATGGACTAGCTTGTTAAAAGCAGGAAGCGAAGTCCGCATCCAATTCAGTGCGCAAACGAATTGTTGCAGCTCCTGGCCTGTTGTTGGTGCTGGGAGTTTTGCCAGAGCATCAATCCTGGCAGGGTCGTGTCGAACGCCTTCTCCTGAGACGACCCGGCCACACCAAAGTGCTTCTCTTAAATAAAAATGACACTTCTTTGGATTGAGTTTCAAACCCTTGTCAGCGCATATTTGCAATACCTTCTGCAGCAACACCAGTAGGGCCTCATCGCTCTCCTCGTAGCCAAGTAGATCATCGATCCAAATCATCAAACCGTTGTTAAATAGCTCTGAGAACATCTCCTGGACAGTCGATTGTACATAAGCCACGCTGTTGGTTCCCCCCATCAGGACGCGCGTGGGTGTAATGACCCCTTCTTCGGTCAGGATAGAATAGATCTGTTGACACCACACTGCCATAGCAAACTGCCAAAATCCCTTAAAAAAGTCTAACGAGAAGTATCGAGAAGATCCACGTAATTGCTCGAACGCCGCCTCAAGAATCGGCATTGGCCACACGATCGTCTCCACACATTCGTTAGGCCCTCGAACATCCACTGTCATACGAAAAGCATTTACCTCAGGCTTATTCACCACCAACGGAGGCGAGCACCAACTGCTTTTGGGGTTTCGATAGCATAGCCCAGCTGCAAGTAAGGCGTCAACGTGTTTTTTGAGGAATTCACGATGAGCAGGCGAGTATCGGCGTGCTCGGCATCTCACTGGTATTGCACCAGGTTTCAATTTCACTTCCATAGGTGGCATATCGACCGGAGGGTCCCTGCCGATAATGATGCGAAACACGTCAATGAACTGCATCAAAATTTGCTCCAACTCCTGGAGAAATTCCTCGTTCGCACCCAATTTACGTGCCTCATCAACTTTCTCGAGCAATATTGACCTTATCTCCGCGTGTTCCTGTTCCTTTCCAGTGGAGAAGTCGGGAAAGCATGCCTGATCTTCCTCTTCCACGAGGTCAGCCTCCTCAGGTGTTGGATTTGGGTTCTCAGCACTTCTGGCGTAGGCTAGTACACTGGCGGCCTTACCCAGAGGACCATCGTCGACATCTCCCATATCCCACGCCTCGCTTACCTGCTGTGCCCCAGCTAACAGTTTTTCGGGACTGTAACCTAGTTTCTGCATGATCCACTTCGATAGCAACAATTCACCAACTCCCGGTGGTAGTCGGTCAGTCACCCAGCAGATCACGTTGTGCAGAATTAATGGCCCCCCTGGTGTCGTGAATCTTAAATTCAGCTTCACTTTGTTCTTCACTGTTACGGGTTTATCGCCAATGCCAGTCACACCAGCGTGATCAGCAATTTCGAGATAGTTTAGCCATATTCCGCGGTCCGAGAGAGCTTTTAGCAATTTAGTCGTGACGATTGACACTTCTGCTGCACTGTCCGGCGTGATACAGGTCTCAACAAGCTCCATTACCTTGCATAGTATCGCTGACGGCGTCCTGTCATCCTCATGGATTCTTGTACTCACAGTCAGTACAGGCTTTACGACTTTGCGGCCGGTGCTCTTTTCATAGAGCTCCTTTGCCTCCACGGGGCTAGCGACCTCCGGGCACTGGAAAACACCATGAGCCTGATCACCGCATTTAAAACACTGTCTGGCCTGCCTCTCCTGCTTAGCCTGTCCGACCTGATATCCTTTGCGAGCATTCGCCTGCTTTGGTTGCGATGTAGTGTTTTTTTCTGTCACTCGAGCCGTGTTATTTGACCCACTTTGTCCTTTCTTCGACTGGGAAGGGACGTTTTGCTGCTGATTAGTCCTGGACGCGTTACCTGACTGCTGCTGCACCGATATGTGGGCCTCGAATCGCATGAATCCTTCAAGCTCAGTGCGGAGCCACTTCAAGAACGTCTGGACGCTGGACTTAGTTGGCTTGTGCACTTGGCGACTGAGTTGATCCCTCACCGCAGCCTTAAAAGCAGGAGGTCGAAGCCCGTCGACTAAATACCCAACCACCTTCTTCGGCTCCTCGTGCACCACATCTTCCATGTTCAGGCGGTCAATAATCTCATAGAAGTCCGCCATCAACCTGGACAAGCGGGACTCTGCGTCCTGCAGATTTGTGTCCATGCAAAGTGTCTTTACTTCCCGGTCCAGTGTCTTATAAGCTGTATTGTCTGGTACGCGGGCCGACAAGAAATAATCTCGCCACTCAGACTCGGTCACGTCCTTTTCATCCTTGAACAATTCAAACCCACAAATTCTCACCATGGTGCCTTGTTCAATGCACGCACTTAACGGCATGACGAAAATTTTTGCCTGAGTGCCCTGGTTTAACGCCTTGATGCGTCGCGTGTAAATTGCGTAGCTATCCATGAAATCACGCTTCTCTTTTTTTGAACTGCCCCTGTATATGGGTGGTACAGGCAGGTTAGTTCCTGCAGCCACGGTGACGGCAGGTGATTCCTCTACGGGTCGACTGTCAGCTGAAGGAGCAGCACCTTGAGCGAAAGCCCCCCATCGAGCCTGCAAGTGAGGCTGCACCGCCTCTGCCAAGCTCTCCAGTCGTTGCCCCTGCAGCCCAACTGCTTCTTCAGCAGCCTTCAGCAACCGGTACTGTTCCTCGAGAAACTGCCGATGGTCCTCCATCTGCTTACGCATCTCTAGTTGCTGATCGAGCAGCGCAGACTGACGATCATGTTGCGCTTGTAGGTACTCAGACGTTTTTGCCGCAAGATGGTCTTGCTGACGTTGCACCTGGCCTAGCTTCGCAGTCGTCTCCTGATGAGCAGCGGCTGCAGTCTGAGCTAGAGCCTCAACTTGACGATTGGTGTCGCTGCCTTGGATCCTCGCCGTTCTCGTTGTCGTTTCCTGAAACTGCAGGTCGACGTCCGGATACGGCGGCAGCGGTGGGTATACAGCTACCGGCATCTCACTATCAGAGTGAACCACCATCGCTTCGTCGGCTTCTTCCATGCTGGGAGCGACTTCCCAGCTAAAGAATTCTTTGTTGTGTCGCTCGAATGCAAATGTAGAAGTGATATGTATTGAGTAGCCTGTAGTTTTCACTAGCTGTTCTCTTCCTATGTATGCTCTTAGAGATTGGATTCCACGTAATAACGGTCCATGCTTGCTGTCCTTGCGTAACATTCCGTAGTTCAGCAACCGTCCTTACTTGCTGTAGTCGTAGCCGTAACTCTTCTACAAAGTACTTGTGTTGCTTGGCTTGACCCCAGCAACTGCAAGACGATGTAGCTTCAGCTACAACACTTCCCCCTCGAGGAGATCTTTCAATGTAGATATGCAAGCGCTCCACGCTGAGAGCTGTTGTCGCTACTTGACTTGTAGCGCCTTGCGCAACGCCTTCACCGGTGCCAGCTTTGCGTTACTGTGAACGAAAGCCTTAACCACAGCAGGGACATCCTGCAGCAGAACATCTGCGGGTTCCCACGAGTCTTCGTGTTTGCTCAGACCTCGCCAGTGGACCTTGATCTCATGGCGCTTCTCGTGACGATTGTAGCGCGCCTCCAGCAAGTTGTCCACCACGTGACCTTCACTGTTGTGGGCGATGTGCAATAACAGGTTCTCCGTCACATTCAGGGACTCGTCCGCGTAGAACTTTAGGCGACTAGCATGCGCCTCCCGCTTTTGCCCTGTTACTAGGTTTTGGATCACGAATATCCAATTTGACACGGTGTCGGTCACTTGGGCTGGACCACACCACTTCACGCGAAGTTTACTGCGCGTATGTTGCCACACATCAGCATACAACACAAAATCCCCAATGTCGAACTGTGCCATCGTTGTGCCTTTCTTGTTGCCGTGACTAGCACGACCAGCAGCTCTCACATTCGAATTTACTCGGCTGCACTGTTTGTGCATGTCTTCTAGTGCCTGCTTCAGACGTCCAACGTTATCGCGCTGGGTAGCCTGTATTTGCTCCAGTGTAGTAGTCTTAATAGACCCAGGTAGCGCAATATGATCAGTTGGTCCCATAGCTGTCAGTCCTGTCATTGCAGTGATAGGTGCTATTCCGCCCAGTGATGGCGACGGCGAGTTGTTTAGCACCATCTGCACGATCTTGATTACTCAGGGCCATTCACTCGGCTGCAGCCTCCACTCGGACAGCAATGCGCGACAGCAGCGTAGTACTTCTCGCATTACCACTTCAACTGTCCCGTTAGCCCAAGGACAGCGTGCCGTAGTGAAGTGGTGGTGTGCGCCGAGTGCATGTTGCAAAGCTTCGATTGTCTTGTTCTTGAAGTGGGTTCCCTGATCGCTAACCCAGCTTCGGCACACTCCAAAAGACGCAAACCACTCCATTAGACCTGTAAACGTAGCATCTGCGTCTGCCGTCTCGTTCGGCAAAAGCCACGTAAACTTGGATGCGTCGTCTTTGATAACTAACACATATTCCTGGTTCGTGACACTCTCCCCTAAATACAAGAAGTCCCAATGGATTAGCTCGTTAGGGCGGTCTGCGTGCATAGCTTCACCGAGAATCCGTGCTTGAGGCGGACCTCCAAGCGTACTAGCACAGTGTAGACATCTTCGAACAAAAACTCAACGTCCTTCTGTATGTCGGTCCACACAAATCGATCACTGATCTGCTGTAGCGTTACCGCAGCACCTCGGTGTCCAGCAATGCCAAAATGGCCAACAACACACACACGGACTTGCAGATCTGTTGCATCGTCCGGTATCCAGATGCGACCGTCTCCATCTTTCCACAATGAGTCATCTTGGCACTGCTTCATATCTCTTGGTGGTTGCGCTGAATTTTGAGCAGTTGAAATAACTTGAAGCGTTGGCCAGACGAAGTTGTCTTCCAGCTGTGGAGAAAGAGGTAGTGGCACTTGCCAAATTGCACAAACCGTCTTGAAAGACGAGCCCCATCTCGACAATAAGTCTGCCCATACGTTGTCGTCACCAGCGATATCATGGATTTCGTACTGGTAGCCCATCAGCAGGAGTGACCAGCGATGCAGTTTGTCCGCGGTGTACTTGGCCACAGACTTCGCGACACTATGTGGGTCAAAAATGTAGCACAGGTTTCGATGGTCCGTGAACAGTGCAAACCCATCTGGGCGATGAAGCAAATAATCTGCTCGTCGGCAAGTTTCCACTATTGCGTAAGCTTCTTTTTCCACTATAGCCCATCGTCGTGCTGCCCCCGAGAAAGACCCGCTCAACATCATCAACGGTTCATGTTCCTGCTCACTAATTGGTCGCTGAGCTTGATCTCGGGGAATCTGAGTAATTGCGGCCCCCCAATGCTCGTCACTAGCATCCGTGTAGACAGTGAGCAGTTTTTCAGGGTCCGGATGCGCCAATTGCAGTGCATTTTTCAACGCAAGCTTGCATCGTTCCACACAGGCCGTTTCGTCATCACCCCAACCTACGTCACTGAGCTTCACTGCCCGAACTTGGGTCTTCTTGCGGCCACCAGCCTGGTCATACACCTTCTCCATCATTTTCACCAGTGGATGGACTAGCTTGTTAAAAGCAGGAAGCGAAGTCCGCATCCAATTCAGTGCGCAAACGAATTGTTGCAGCTCCTGTCCTGTTGTTGGTGCTGGGAGTTTTGCCAGAGCGTCAATCCTGGCAGGGTCGTGACGAACGCCTTCTCCTGAGACGACCCGACCACACCCAAGTGCTTCTCTTAAATAAAATGAAACTTCTTTGGATTGAGTTTCAAACCCTTGTCAGCGCATATTTGCAATACCTTCTGCAGCAACACCAGTAGGGCCTCATCGCTCTCCTCGTAGCCGAGTAGATCATCGATCCAAATCATCAAACCGTTGTTAAATAGCTCTGAGAACATCTCCTGGACAGTCGATTGTACATAAGCCACGCTGTTGGTTCCCCCCATCAGGACGCGCGTGGGTGTAATGACCCCTTCTTCGGTCAGGATAGAATAGATCTGTTGACACCACACTGCCATAGCAAACTGCCAAAATCCCTTAAAAAAGTCTAACGAGAAGTATCGAGAAGATCCACGTAATTGCTCGAACGCCGCCTCAAGAATCGGCATTGGCCACACGATCGTCTCCACACATTCGTTAGGCCCTCGAACATCCACTGTCATACGAAAAGCATTTACCTCAGGCTTATTCACCACCAACGGAGGCGAGCACCAACTGCTTTTGGGGTTTCGATAGCATAGCCCAGCTGCAAGTAAGGCGTCAACGTGTTTTTGAGGAATTCACGATGAGCAGGCGAGTATCGGCGTGCTCGGCATCTCACTGGTATTGCACCAGGTTTCAATTTCACTTCCATAGGTGGCATATCGACCGGAGGGTCCCTGCCGATAATGATGCGAAACACGTCAATGAACTGCATCAAAATTTGCTCCAACTCCTGGAGAAATTCCTCGTTCGCACCCAATTTACGTGCCTCATCAACTTTCTCGAGCAATATTGACCTTATCTCCGCGTGTTCCTGTTCCTTTCCAGTGGAGAAGTCGGGAAAGCATGCCTGATCTTCCTCTTCCACGAGGTCAGCCTCCTCAGGTGTTGGATTTGGGTTCTCAGCACTTCTGGCGTAGGCTAGTACACTGGCGGCCTTACCCAGAGGACCATCGTCGACATCTCCCATATCCCACGCCTCGCTTACCTGCTGTGCCCCAGCTAACAGTTTTTCGGGACTGTAACCTAGTTTCTGCATGATCCACTTCGATAGCAACAATTCACCAACTCCCGGTGGTAGTCGGTCAGTCACCCAGCAGATCACGTTGTGCAGAATTAATGGCCCCCCTGGTGTCGTGAATCTTAAATTCAGCTTCACTTTGTTCTTCACTGTTACGGGTTTATCGCCAATGCCAGTCACACCAGCGTGATCAGCAATTTCGAGATAGTTTAGCCATATTCCGCGGTCCGAGAGAGCTTTTAGCAATTTAGTCGTGACGATTGACACTTCTGCTGCACTGTCCGGCGTGATACAGGTCTCAACAAGCTCCATTACCTTGCATAGTATCGCTGACGGCGTCCTGTCATCCTCATGGATTCTTGTACTCACAGTCAGTACAGGCTTTACGACTTTGCGGCCGGTGCTCTTTTCATAGAGCTCCTTTGCCTCCACGGGGCTAGCGACCTCCGGGCACTGGAAAACACCATGAGCCTGATCACCGCATTTAAAACACTGTCTGGCCTGCCTCTCCTGCTTAGCCTGTCCGACCTGATATCCTTTGCGAGCATTCGCCTGCTTTGGTTGCGATGTAGTGTTTTTTTCTGTCACTCGAGCCGTGTTATTTGACCCACTTTGTCCTTTCTTCGACTGGGAAGGGACGTTTTGCTGCTGATTAGTCCTGGACGCGTTACCTGACTGCTGCTGCACCGATATGTGGGCCTCGAATCGCATGAATCCTTCAAGCTCAGTGCGGAGCCACTTCAAGAACGTCTGGACGCTGGACTTAGTTGGCTTGTGCACTTGGCGACTGAGTTGATCCTCACCGCAGCCTTAAAAGCAGGAGGTCGAAGCCCGTCGACTAAATACCCAACCACCTTCTTCGGCTCCTCGTGCACCACATCTTCCATGTTCAGGCGGTCAATAATCTCATAGAAGTCCGCCATCAACCTGGACAAGCGGGACTCTGCGTCCTGCAGATTTGTGTCCATGCAAAGTGTCTTTACTTCCCGGTCCAGTGTCTTATAAGCTGTATTGTCTGGTACGCGGGCCGACAAGAAATAATCTCGCCACTCAGACTCGGTCACGTCCTTTTCATCCTTGAACAATTCAAACCCACAAATTCTCACCATGGTGCCTTGTTCAATGCACGCACTTAACGGCATGACGAAAATTTTTGCCTGAGTGCCCTGGTTTAACGCCTTGATGCGTCGCGTGTAAATTGCGTAGCTATCCATGAAATCACGCTTCTCTTTTTTTGAACTGCCCCTGTATATGGGTGGTACAGGCAGGTTAGTTCCTGCAGCCACGGTGACGGCAGGTGATTCCTCTACGGGTCGACTGTCAGCTGAAGGAGCAGCACCTTGAGCGAAAGCCCCCCATCGAGCCTGCAAGTGAGGCTGCACCGCCTCTGCCAAGCTCTCCAGTCGTTGCCCCTGCAGCCCAACTGCTTCTTCAGCAGCCTTCAGCAACCGGTACTGTTCCTCGAGAAACTGCCGATGGTCCTCCATCTGCTTACGCATCTCTAGTTGCTGATCGAGCAGCGCAGACTGACGATCATGTTGCGCTTGTAGGTACTCAGACGTTTTTGCCGCAAGATGGTCTTGCTGACGTTGCACCTGGCCTAGCTTCACAGTCGTCTCCTGATGAGCAGCGGCTGCAGTCTGAGCTAGAGCCTCAACTTGACGATTGGTGTCGCTGCCTTGGATCCTCGCCGTTCTCGTTGTCGTTTCCTGAAACTGCAGGTCGACGTCCGGATACGGCGGCAGCGGTGGGTATACAGCTACCGGCATCTCACTATCAGAGTGAACCACCATCGCTTCGTCGGCTTCTTCCATGCTGGGAGCGACTTCCCAGCTAAAGAATTCTTTGTTGTGTCGCTCGAATGCAAATGTAGAAGTGATATGTATTGAGTAGCCTGTAGTTTTCACTAGCTGTTCTCTTCCTATGTATGCTCTTAGAGATTGGATTCCACGTAATAACGGTCCATGCTTGCTGTCCTTGCGTAACATTCCGTAGTTCAGCAACCGTCCTTACTTGCTGTAGTCGTAGCCGTAACTCTTCTACAAAGTACTTGTGTTGCTTGGCTTGACCCCAGCAACTGCAAGACGATGTAGCTTCAGCTACAACAGAATAGGAGAAGGCGAAGAAGCTGAAGCTCAAATTTGCGAGGGATTCTACCGTCAACGTCCCAGTAACCAGTCCGACGTAGTACGTATCCGAGTTGTGAGCCAAATGATACGTCACTTGAGCGAGGTAGAGCACTTGCATCCTTCCATTCTGGCATCGGTAGGCCCAGATTTGAGTCAGTAGAACGGATCTCTTGTGGGACATTATCTGGTACAAACTGACCATCCCCATCAGTAACATTTGCAGTACTACCATTCCAGGTAGAATACTAAGGTCGACTGTATCAGCGTATCTGTTGCGAAAGATACTGATCTTCATCAACGCTCGACCAGGTGTACTAAGTATCATCCGTTCCTGTGACCCATTCCCATAGAGAATTGTAGTAGTTGTGGATACAGATACTATCACTTCCAGTCGTACACACAGGGATATCATCAGGAGCTTGTAGCATTAATCCATAGTTTTGCCACCTTTTCGAGAGTGTACACGTATCTTCCACGTAGATTCCAGTCGTGTTTACTGTTCGCACTCTACATTCACTGTAGTACGCTCGAAAAAGAGACTGAGTGACGCTTTTTGTAGGGTAAATGGTAGGGCCGGAAGTGGCTACAGTTCGGGACACGGTAGGGATACTACTAGAGAAGCTGTAGGGGAATAACTTAAGTAGATCCGGTACTACCAGTACCATATCTTCTCCTCCAGTAGCTAGAGCCAACTTCTCTCCTTCAACATCTTCATTCTCTACATTTGGACGACATTCCGTGTACTCTGGGAAGACATTGAAGTCTGCTGCAGGGATGGAGGAATAGTCGACACTGTTCTTAACAGCTTGGAACTTAAAGAGACGGAGATGTCCCTCTACAGCCCACTTAGTGATACATTTGTGCTTTAATTCAATACCTTTCTTGGCCTCCAGAACTTGTTGAGGGTCGACTGAAAGCTGTAAAGTATCGATGATTTCCACAATTTCTTCCGCTTCTCCCGTGATAATTGACAGTGGAGAGCCCCATTCATCCACTCCACCGGAACAAATAGCCCCACTGGCCTCCAGTCTCGCAGCTAAAGCTAATCCTTCAGGTCCAATAAGGTTATAGTCCCAGGTAGTGGCAGTGTACAGATCTTCAAAAGTAGGTTTGCTCATCAACGCTTGGTGGTGGAATGTAGCCATTTGATGCAGAACTTTCTTGCATTCGACGTGACAAGGTGTACAACCTCCAGACATGACGAGATCCATCTCGCTGAAGGCAAAATAGCTGTCTTTCGCCTCAATTAGGAACGTCCCAGTGGTTAAATAGTTGGTGAAGATAAACACAACCAGCATCATCAATGGAGCCACGACAATTCTCCCCCCAATGGCGAGATACGCCCCAATAGAAGCCGGTCGGAGTTGTCGATACCATCGCTCCGTATTCCTTTTACGCTCTTTCTCCTGCTCGTAGTACGTTATCGACCAGGTAGAATCCGTTCGTTGTGGCTGGATGAGGTTACTTTGTGTCCAGGCTTTGGCCTTCGTGAGGGATTCCCGAACGAACGAGCTTCTTTTCGGCTGATCATGGATATTTTCCAGTGAAGGAGCGTTCGGGAGGGATGACTGGATGAAAGATGAATCGTCCAGACGAGAACGTTTCCGAGGTCGGTCTTCTCCGTCGACTGAAGAAGGAGAAACGGAGTGTAGAGCTGTGGAGTTTATAGGCGTGATGGAGACCCTGGAGCTGCGTAGAAACGAACAGCGTATCAATGAATCTCTTGCTGGTAGATGCGTCCAGGAGGTCATCGATCTCTACGTGTGGATAGGGACGTAAGTGGAGGAGAAAAAAAAAAAACATCTCGTCCTCTTAAGCTATTTGCATTCTCCTTTTCAGTTTCTTCTCCATTGTGTTCGTTCTCTATTTTAATAAGGAGAGTGCGTGAGTGAGGCAACCGTTCTCCGGGTCCATATACCAGCGAATAAGCAGCACGTTAAATGTGCGTAGTAGTTTCCGTGGAATGAGGCGAGCCAGTAGTAGAAGCACTACCGACCCTGCTTGATACACATGCTGGCCGTAGAACAGGTACCCAGTCAACAGTAGAGCCTCCACACTCGTACAACGCTTCCCCATATACGTCACTGTAGCAAAGTCGTCGCAGTCTTTGAACAACCTCGTGAAGGGGGACCCGAGACAGTTTTCTTCGAATGTCGTAAGGGGTGGTAGAGTCTTGACTTCACCTGATTCTACCTTCTTCTTCTTCCCGAATTGGGACATCTCCACTGAGCTGCTGTTGTGGACGATGTATCTGTTGGCTCCTATGGCCTGAATTGCCACTTTCTTGGACGGTGTGGGCGTTTGAACGTTGCTGAGTTTCTTGCCGTAACGTTTCTGGACGAAGTAGGACGCGGACAGAGCCACGAGTCCTAAAGCTGACGAGATGACAGCGACCACCACAGCCAAGTTGACGTTCATGAGGAAGCACGAGTCGTGCAGGCCGCAGTATTTCTTCCCTAAGACCGTTGTTTTACGTAAGAGTTGTCCGTTGTAGTCGACGATCCAACTGAGAGACTTGGAGCGGATCGAGTAGAGTAGAATGGCTACAGCAGTGGTGATGAGGATCTGCATTGTCTCCCATGTCAATCGGAAATAGCGATCCAGTTGTTGTTCGCCTGAACGAGCTTTGGCCAAATTGATGAACGAGTACGAGAAGATGAAGAAGCTCAGTGTGAGGTTGGCCACTGATTCTACCGTCAATGTTCCAGTCACGAGTCCAACGTAGTACAAGTCCGAGTTGTAGATCAAATGATACGTCACTTGAGCAAGGTAGAGCACTTGCATTCGTCCATTTTGGCATCGGTAGGCCCAGATCTGTGTCAGTAGTACGGACTGTTTGTGGGACATGATCTGGTACAGACTAATGATCCCCATGAGTAGCATCTGAACCATGACCATCCCAGGTAGAACGCTCAGGTCGACTGTGTCTGCGTATCTGTTACGGAAGACACTGATCTTCATCAATGCTCGACCTGGTGTCTCATCCGTTCCTGTGACCCATTCCCATAGAGAATTGTAGTAGTTGTGGATACAGATACTATCACTTCCAGTCGTACACACGGGGATATCATCAGGAGCCTGCAGCATGAGACCGTAGTTGGCCCAATGCTTGACGATCGTACACGAATCCTCGATATAAACTCCCGTTGAGTTGACAGTATTCACTCGACAGCCTCCGTAGTAACCTCGAAAGAGAGATTGAGTGACGCTCTTGACGTTGTATACAGTCGCGCTGGTAGTTGCCACTTCCCTGGAGACTTGAGGTAAACTACTGGTAAAACTAAAGGGGAAGAGCTTGAGAATGTCCGGTACAACTGCCACCAAGTCTTCTCCAGCAGTAGCAAGAGCCAATTTCTCCCCCGTGAGCCCTTTAGTAGGTACTACAGGGCGACAGTCGGCATATTCCGGGTAAACGTTAAAGTCTGCAGCTGGGATGGACGAGTAGTCGATGCTGTTCTTGACTGCTTGGAACATGAAGAGCCTCAAATGACCCTCCACGGCCCACTTAGTGACACATTCATTAGCTGTTTCGATCCCTTTCTTGGCTTCTGCAAGTTCCAGTGGAGTGACAGATAGGTTCAACAGTTGGATGATCTCAACTACTTCCGCTGCTGTACCAGTGATAATAGAGAGAGGAGAGCCCCATTCGTCCACTCCACCGGAACAAATAGCTCCACTAGCTTCCAATCGATCCGCCAATGCTAATCCATCCGATCCGATGAGACTGTAGTCCCAAGACGTGGCTGTATACAGATCCTCGAACGTTGGTTTACTCATAAGAGCTTCATGGTTGAACGTAGCCATTTGATGTAGTACCCGTTTGCAGTACGTGTGGCAAGGCGTGCAGCCTCCGGTCATAACGAGATCCATTTGACTGTAGGCGAAGTAGCTGTCCTTGTACTCGATGAGGAATGTGCCGTCCGATAAGTAACCAGTGTAGCAAAAGACCGTCAAGAGCATCACTGGCATCAACACGATCCGACCGAAGACAGCGATGCCTGCACCAATGGCTGCTGGTCGCATCTTGCTCGTGAACGTTTGCTTCTCTTTCAACGCCTTCTGTTGCTCGAAGTAGTGCGCCGACCAGGTTGACATGGAGCGATCGGGTACAGCTTTCGACTGTGCATCTTGGGCCATTGGGTAGTTGATCGTTAACGAAGCGAAGTGAAGTGGAAATGAACGGGGGAAGGACTGACACGTTTACAAAGACATCGCTATTCTCAGCACTTCGAGACGTGTGTTGTGTTTTAAATCGAGGGTAGAAGAACACCTCGACTAGAGAAACGCGTCGCTGTGACCTTGTCTACTTCAGGAGGTTTCGCAGTCTGTTCTACCGCTAATAGCTGTTCCGACAACAGTTTACATTTACCCAACTGAATTTATGAAAACGGATAAGGTTTTTACGTCGCAGTGATCGTTGTAGCCGTCGCCAGTGCTGGACTCTCACCTGCACTGTTGCTAGCTACAACTCGAACGGCGTATTCGCGACCTGGGATCAAGTCTCGGATCGTGTGTGCGCGTAACTCAAAGCGAGATACACGCCAAGCTTTAGCCTCGTACGTCTCGGGTAGCTCACACGCCCCACGACCGGGGTCGTTCGGGTCGACAGTGATCTGGTTGCCACTGATACTCGATACTTTCATCACACACCGCTGTGTCTTGCTGGATATACTCGTGGTGGGGCCATCGGCCACAAAAAAGTACTCGTTAGCAGCCAACATCACCACCTTGTTGAGCGTCAAGACGTTGGCCACTAACTTCTGCGCACAGGCCTCGCACAGTGCCGGACGGGGTAAGTCCTCACTCTCGAACACGCCGCTCTTCGCTGCCAACTGGAGGATGTTCGGCTTCACGGCGTTTGTGGTCGCTGTCGTCGATGCAATCGTCTGTCGAGCGATGGGCCCAGCTAATGCAGCCGAACACTCGATGTCTGTGACGACATTATTGGTGCTATCGTACACGATCCGTCCTTGTCCTCGCATCGGGTCAAGCCCAGGCCCATACGTTGAGCGCTGCACAACAACTGAATCTGGACGAGTGGTCGTGCACGTTGTGTCGGTTTGGTCCCAGAAGAGGAGCGGGATGTCAACGGGAGATGTCGACACGGCGTCGTTTTCAGCTACTACAGCAGTGGCGGTGATCGCTTGAGGAAACGTCACTGTGTAAGTGCGTCCATAGTCATACGTCGCTAAGTCATCACCCTGCATGGCCACCACACTTGCCGCGTAGACACCCCCGAGATTATTCAGTGGCGTCTGAAAGGAACTCGGATCCACACAACCTACAGGAACTCCATTCGGGGTGGTATCTGTAAGCACAAAAAACTTTTTCCGGGCAGAGTTGGCCGCAGAATTGGTCACCACTAGCGTCTGCGTCTCGATGTTTTCTCCACATTGACTCGAGAAACCTGTTCCGAAGTCCCATTCGACGCGGTACTGATCCGTGACACTGCCATCACTACGCGGAGCCGTCCATACGACCAGCATCCCCTGCGAGTAGTCAATCATCTTTGCTTTTATCCGAAGTGATCGTGGGGGAATGGGAGCGCGTGCTGCCAGAATTAAACCACTTGCATCCGTAGCCTCTTGGAACGGTCCGAAGCCGACGCTGTTGTAAGCTGCAACGCGCGTATGGTACTTACCCGCAGGAAGGCCGTCGATCACGTATCCAAACGACAAGCGGCCGACATGCAATTGAGCTCGGCCTTTCCTCTGCTCTTTGATCTTGATCGAATTGACGCCATTACTGGCTGTAACAACCAGCAACGGGATGTCACCTTGTGCAGCGGAGAACTCAATGGTAACTCCCTTCGCAGTCGCGCTCGCGCCACAAACATAGGTCTGACTAGCCGGATCCCGAAGACGGACGCTTACACGTCCAACCACGCCTAGTGATGCAATAGCGTCTTCGAGTGCAGCCGAGAGAGCGTTAGCAGCTACAGAAACCGTCGCGCCAAGGAGCTGCAGCGTGAATCCCATCGACGAAGTAGGGGGGGCATTGCCGGTCGTGATGCAAACGAGCGTTTGTAGTTCTGGGCGGGAGTCGACAGCAGCACGTGGTGCTATTGTTGAGGCGAGATGCGGCACACAAGCGACCAACTCTGCTGTCGCACAGGCTAACAAGTTAATTCCAGACACCTCCAGCTTGTAGCCGAACGGAGGTTGCGTAGCTAAAGCCGACCGCCATCTCTTGTGTTGATCTCCACCGTACTTGCGCTGCAAAAATGTCACCAGCCAGGTGTATCCACCCGCAGTCAGCTCTCGATTCACCTGTACGTCTTCAATCGTAGGCAGAGCGACAATTGCAGCGCGCATGTCAACGGCTGACACGTCGTACGGGAGTTCAGGACTCCACTGACCGTCAAACCCCACACGGAATGTGCCAGAGAGATACGTCCTCGATCCAACCGTCGGAGCAGACACAGTTATGGTGGCGACGTCATTCGTCACGCTCTGGGATGCCGCTTCGAGAGCGTGAACCACTGCGAATGGCTTAGCAGCGGTGCCGGGAACACTATCCTCCCACCATTCGACACGGAACTCCGTCACGGGCTCTCCACCATCGTGAATCGGCGCATCCCATTGAACTAGCACCTGAGAGCCTGATAGAATGTCAGCGCGTGCAACACGAACAGGGCCCGGTAGCTGTTCCGCTAATTGAATCGATGCAGGCGTTGGTCTAGCAGCATCACCCCATCCGTCGGCGTTATGAGCGCGCACACGCGTGTAAATCGACACACCGCCCCCACTTGCTAATGGCTCAGTGTTCAATTCAGTCAGCTGGAACGGAGTGACACTGATCTGCGGTGACTGCACCGCTTGTAACGCGTAACCATTTGCTGCCAGCGTGGGGAACACGCTCGACTCCATTTCTCTCGTTGGCGCCGGGAATTCAACAAATGTCACGCGCCAGTCATAGCCGTTCCTATTTACCTGACGATCGACATCTGCATTGCTCACGACACTCAACGTTTCCAACGCCGCCTTGACGTCTTCATCACTGGCTGCGAATGGGATAGCAGGCGTGGTTGGAGCTTGATAGATGGTCACGAAGCTTTCGTGATCGCGCGTCGCCGTAGGCGTCGCGGCAGCCGTATTGCCGGAGCCGTAAGAGCTGCAGCCATTTGAACCAACGTCAAGAATCTCTAGTTCGGGCATCTTGCCACGTACCTGTACACCCATGAACTCGACGGTGTACTCAACCGTCACGTGCCCGCTGGCCGGCGTGATAGCACGCTTCACTCGTACATCATCAATAGCGGCGAAGTTTTCCAGCTCCCGTTCGAGGGTGAGCATGTCTCGAGACGCGTCGCTTGCAAGTGCCCCGGAAGCCCACACAAGACACCCAACATCATCATTTAAGGAAGGGCCTAGGTCGCCTCCGGCTCCAAGCGTCAGTGAACTCACTTCGTCTCCGAACTTCACGCGGAAGCCGCCAGTATTGTAAAGAACGCTGGTTCCAGTGACGGTGATAACAAACCGCTGGATCTCACGGGTCACGCCACCATGGAGTAGTGCTAGTCTTGGCGTCAGACTAACCGGAACCTTTGGGTCATCAAGACTTCCAAGCTGCAGGCGTGTTTGAGCGTCGCGAGCGCAATTGCAGTCGATCGAATCACACTTGCCGCGAACCCGGAACGTAGCTAGCGCTTCAAGTTCCTCCGCTTCAAATCCGTCCGTTGGAGCGCGTCCCAGACGGATGTAGTCGCCACATCCGATTGTTATCTTGCTGTTGGTGGGGAGTGCAATTTCCGTACTTTTTCCGGCGGCTCCCAACTCTGTCGCGACACCTACTACCGAATCACTGCGGAAAACAGGGAGAGGCTCACGTCCTCCCGTTGCATCGAGTCTAGTGACTAACGCAGCAATACTTGATGCTGTTAACTGCGTCCACGGATCATCTCGGTCGCACAACGGCAGCAAGGCCGGCCCTCGATGCACGAAAATGTTTCCTGAGGCCAATTTCACCGCAGCTTCAGCACAGGTCTGGCTCAGTGTCAGCGCTGTCGTCGTCGCAGCAGTCACCTCAGCGAGGCACGAGGCAGCATCTCCGGGGGTTGATCCGACAGATATCCATGTCCCTTGTACAACAATATCGATCAGGCGGTTGTCCAGCGCTGGTGACAGAGTAATTGCACCTGCGCTGTAGCCGGAGCTTGTGATCGGCGTGACACCAGTCACCACGAAAAGAGCGAGGTTGTTAGCATTTATCTTCACTCCAAGATTGACACAGGAGTGCTTAATGTTGAGGTGTTGTTTGTCCGAGCTCACCGCCGTCACGACAGCTTGGCAGGCAGCTGGATCTGATGGTCCTTTTGCCGCTGCACCGATCGCAATCTGTGTACCGACGACAATAACAGTTTGGAGCGCAGGGCTCAGCGGTGAGGAGAGCGTGATGGTTGCTACTCCATCGTAGGCAGTAACTGTGAGAAGAGTGTCAGTGGTGCGTAGCTGCCATGCAACGCCGCTATTCAGGCAAACACTCGCTTCTTCGTTGCGTACGCGTATTCTCTCCCCTCGAGAGAATGAGTCATGTAGAGAAGCAGCGCCGTAGCCCAGCGTAGCGTCTGGCTTTAGACGTAGAAGGAATGCAGAGCCACCCGCAAGCGCTTGAGCTGAGGCCAACGCATCCACTTGAACACCCATCTTACCGTGGAATGACCTCGCATCCACCGCTGCTAATGTGAAAGTACTGCTAGCTGTGAACGGCCCTGTGTGTGCTGCGGTGGTCACACGGGAATACTTGGTAGTTGGCAGCAAGTTCTGCACAGTTGTAGGCTCCGTGAACTCTGGATTCAAAGCAGCTTCGACGCGGTAGCTGTCCACTTCGCGCCCGCCTGAAATCTCCACTTGATCGAACGAAAACTCGACAAGTTGGGCCGATAAAGGTCTCATCACCGCGTTAGCCATCGCTAATGGAGGTCTGGTCGGTGCTACGCCTGTAGTTGCGGCGGAAGTGAAAGCACCAACACCACGTTCGTTCACAGCAGCAACGCGAACGAAATAGGTTTCTCCAGTATCGAGCCGCGGGATGCTGTACTTCAAAAGACCAACGTCCACTGACGATCCGGTAGCACTTACAACTGCCGAGTCAAATGATTGAGGTGCTTGACCGGCGGAAATACTCGTTACATCCACATTTGCAGTGTCGAGTGGGCCGTTGGGAACTAGAAGACGGTCGTTCGCTGTGAGTAAGGGGAATGCAACATTCGCCCGCGGCACTTGTGACGTGAAAGTCACCGTCCACTCGTAATTATTCGCAAGTCCAGCAGCTATGCGTTCAACCCGAACCAATCCGACACTTGGAAGCAGTTCCAAAGCTGCTTGCATGTCTGTAGGGGTGACGTCCATTGCCAAAGGCGTCGTACGCCATTGAGTGTACAGTTTGGCGCCAAACACTGTGTCTCCAGCGTAAGTCGCGGCAGTCTCCCCCAGGTTTGTGGCTAGAGTCCCGACTGCTTGGTAACCCGCAGCTGTGGCCAGAGGGAGTTTTGCTGCTGAGAACGTGTCTATTGCTGAGACCAAGTACGGCTGATTGTTGAGAAACACCACGTCACCCGCTGCCACCAACCCGGTCAGATCCTCACTCGTTCTCAGGTATGATGCGCCGTGCTCGACGTCCACCGTTCCTGGCAACAGCCTCCACGGATACAGATCACTACCATCACCAAATGACAACGAGAAGAATCCACCAGTAATTGTGCCACTCGACTTCACCTTCTGGGCCACTGGCGTGCCGAACAGCGGTTCCGTCGCGGCTTGTTGATACCATTCAACTTGATACTGCTGGACATCCGCCGTAGCTTCAGGCCATGATACGACTAACGCGGTTCCAGGGGGTTGAGCAGACAGGTCATTTACTGCCGTGACCAAGCTGAGAGCTGACGGTTTGCCGCGCGGCATCTCACGAGCAGGTTGCGTAAGGATCGGTACACCAGTCCCAACCTTGCCGTTCTTGGCAAACAATCGCACATACGTCCATTGCCGCGTGGTTAATCCGTCAATGCGATATCGGAAGGCTCCGTCTGCAGCCGCTACTAGAGTGCTAGCTGCTAACGTGTCTTGTACCAGTGCATCACCGCTTGGGCCACTGTCGAACCCCGGAGACGGGTCCCACTCGATCATGTAACCTGTGACAGGGGCTCCCCCTGAGAACTTAGGCGGCGCATAACTTACCAGCAGAGATGTCGGTCCTGCGAGAGTTAGAGTCGGCGGCGCTAAGATGTTGAACGGCGACCTTGGCGCAGTCGGAGGCTCGAACGGTACAGCCAGTGATCTTGGAGCCGAAACCCGTCTCGGTCCGTAGCCTAGCGCGTTGTAGGCTGCCACACGAGCGTAATATGTCGTACCAGGTGTGAGGCCCTTGATAACGTACTCGTACGGAACTGAAGTGCTATCGTCGACGACCACCACGCCACAGTTCGTTGCCCCACTGCTCAGCACGTTGTTCACTCTTGAAGGACAGTATGTTGCCCCATTCAGGCTTCCAGCTTGAGTTCCTCCGATCACGGTAGCAGTCACTTGTCCGCCGACTGCATACAGCCGACTTGTGACAACTAAAGGAGGCACAACGTCTAACTCGCTCATGAACGTTATCGTCCATGTGCACTCATTCTTTGTCGCACAGCTATCGCGCGTCACAACCACATCACCAACGTTCGGCAGATTTTCCAACTCTATAGTCATTTCTTCTTCTGTAGCCGATGCGCTCAACGCTGAAGTGGTAAAAGTGTCTTTAACCTGGCAGTTTGCGCAATTGCTCGTGTCCACCGTTATCAGGAACGAGCCTGCGACGCTATTGCTGGAAGAGGATGCTGTCTTGATCGTCTGAATTTGAGGTGATGTAGCAGCGAATTCTTTCGTATCGATCCACTCGACGAGATACTTGGTCACGACTAAGCCGCCTCCACCGTTCGCATCCGGACCTGATATCATCGGCGGTGGGAATGACACACGCAAGGAACTCACGCGCACATCTGGGTCGTCCTCTTCCTCCGGTGTTAACGAGGCCAGAACGACGTACGGATACGGCGGTGGATCACTAGATGTGATTGGAGTGACAGCGACACTATCACATGGAACGCCGAAGCCCAACAAATTGTGAGCTGTCACGCGGATATGAGTGGTGACGCCCATTGATAGGCTTCTGGTGATTCGGTAGTCGTACGTTTCCTGTGCATCCAGCGCTAGCGTCTTCAGGGTGAAGTCATCACATCCATGGCCGGCCGCGACGGTGATGCTAGATGCTGCCGCAGTCACCACTTGAAATCTGCAATTGATTGACCCAGCGCCTACTAAGATCCAGTCATCCTTTGCCAGCCCAAAGGCGGTTACGACTCCACTGACAGTGAGCGTGTTGGATGAAGTGGCCAAACCCGTAATGCAGAGGTGACAGAGTTCACGTGTCATCCAAAGCGAGGGCAGTTTCGAGGCCGAAGGAATAACGTCCACTGTTTCTGTTTGCTTGTTTGAGGACGTGAAGTCCGCTCTTGTGTCCCATTCCACACGGAACTTGTTCACTGCCTCAAGTCCCGACCAGCTATTCGGGTCACTGAACGCTATCGTTAACGTCTCCTTAGTGAACCCCAACGCGTTGGCTGTGGCACCAGCCACGCCTGCACCGAGCAGTTGACTTGGTACGATCAATGTTGGTGCTGCAGGCAGCTGTCGCGTGACTGCCAATGTTCCACCTGCGGCACACGAGTCGATTCCTGGCTCACAAATGAACGTGGCGATTTGCGCTGCTCCGTAGCCTTCACGGTTTTGCGCGCGGACGCGAACTGTGTACTGACTGTTCGGCGTCAGTGGCTTGAGAGTTGTAGACTGCTGGTCGCCTGTGGAAGGTGAAACTTCCACACTACCATCAGTAGAGGAATCGTACAGCTTTGTCAAGCTAACGGCTTGACCGGTAAATGTGTCGCAGCCATGCATGCGTTCGAGGTTGTAGACCACATGAGTTCCAGTCCACGGCGTCTTCGTGAACGTCAATGGGTCTTTACTTACAGTGAGGATACAGGCAGGAGATACTGTTGTAAGCACCAGCAGTTGACCACTTGCTAGTCCAGGATCCGCGTTAATCGTTAACGACAAGGACGGTGCCACAGTAGCTGTTCCAGCGGTAAGATCCGTCACGCAGCCTGTGCAAACTGGTGGTTGCACAGCAAACCCTGTCGGCAAGGCTGTCGAGTACTCCACGAGATACTTCGTGATCGGCGCTCCGTTCGTCGACGTTGGCGCTTTCCACGCGACATTCAGCGCCGTTCGGTCTGCACGGTTACTAGCCACAGTCACAGATACTGGAGCCAGAGGAGGCGCTGCTGGAGCAAGAGTAGTGTCACCTGAAGCACACGGCAAGTCGTGACATAGCGCCGTCGCACGCATCGGTGCTCCAAGTCCCACCGAGTTCAAAGCTGCAACCTGAACAGCATAAGCCACACCGGGCTTGACTAATCCTCCATTCAGCTCTGTGGCAGTCCAAACATTCCCTGAAACAGCTACACAGCTTCCCGTCCCATCAGTCGCCACGGCTTCTATCTGTGCAACGTTAGCGACGTGAGCTGGAGATCCTCCTGAGGCTCCTGTTGCGCTTGACCCAGAGAACGTGATACGGAAGCGGTTGACGCTGGAACTTTCGACTTCAAGTGAGACGTCGACAGTATCTCCAATCAAATTTGAAATCACAGCCTCTAGTCCTGCCGCAGTGGTCGGAGCTGCAAAACAATTGGTCATAGGCTCCGTGTGAATCGTGTATGATCCTCCCGTTAGAGGACACGTAGTTGTGCCACTTGCCGCAGACACAAACCGGATTGGCAGCTTGCTAGGCTGTAGTGGGCTCGTCCCCGCGACTCGAAATACACAGGCTGCACCTCCTTTATCAACCATAAAGCGCGTGTTGGTCCCCAGCTTGGTCTGCAGATCCGGCGTCGAGCTGCCGTAATCCATCATGATCACACCGCTTGCTGCAGCAGGGAAAGTCAGTGAACACGACGTCGTACAAATCGGGTTTGTGAAGGACGCCGTCGAAAGTACCAGACGGAACGTGCCTGTTCCCCCGGAATTCAATGACAGGGACTGCACTTCAGCTCCCAGGCGGAACATACAAGCCCCTGGTGAGCACGTCGTCACACCTCCTGCTGAATCCACCATCCGCACATCGTACGATGTCACTGCTTTAGCGTTTGCAGCCAACTCAGTCGGATCCCACCAGCTTACACGGTAGTACGTGATCGGGTCTACATCGTTGCGAGCAGTAAACCCAAGCGCATCTAGTGTTGGCTGCTTAAAGTTCACCTCAATCTGCGTCGGCTCATCTTGCGAACTTACCTGCATTGTCACTGAGGCCGGACGGTACGGGGCGAGTGAACGCGGACTCACGCTCTTCACACCCGTTGCAACCGTGACGATAGCCGCGTCTTCAGGTGTATTTGGTGTATTCACGGTCACGATTTGGGCCAGTACGGGTGAGCCATAGTTGCCATTGTACGCTGACACACGCACGTACTGTTTTGTGTTGGCTGGTAGACTTACGATGGGGAACGCGATGCGACCATCAGCTCCAATGCGAGACGCAGGAATAACTTCAGAGTTAGCTGCAGCTGTAGCGTAGTCAGTTTTAGTACCGCCACGGCTAGTGCCAGCACGACATGCAGCAAAGTCCGGCGTAGTGCTCCATTCCACAAGATACTTCGTACTCGGCACAGATAATGATGGCAACCAACTGACACCAAGTGTCGACGCATCTACAATGGAAACACGTAGATCACGGGGCCCAGTAGCGGATGCTGGTCGCGGACGAATAGTTAAAGAACCGTCCTCGATAGGCGTCATCCCATCGACAGCCGCAGCCCCCTGTGTACTGGGAGTGATAGTCAGAGCTCCGAGCGCACTAGCACGAATACCATCCACGGACGCCGTTCGGAAGGTAATGCTCCAAACTAATTGCAGCTCGTTGCTTGTGTCCACTCCACTCGAGTCATACACTGCTGGCCCCTTCGAATAGTCCGACCTCTTAACAGACAAAATCCCCACGACAGTGAGCGGCTGCAAGGCTCTCTGCAGTTCCAATGCACTGGCAATAGCGCCAACGGTGGCAGTCTGCGATGGGTAGTTCGCAAAGTACAACGTCATCGTCTCCTGAGCAAGAGCTGCCTCATTCAGTACAGTCCGTGAAATTGAAAGATGCGTAACGCGCTCATGCGCGTCCACCGGTTGCGCAGTCACTGGAACACCATAACCTCGCGCGTTATAAGCTACAATGGACACGTAGTAATCCTTGCTCGAGCTGAGCCCCGTGATTCTGTAATCAAACCGATCGTCATCGTTATCTGCGACTAAAACGATGTCTGAGCCTGAGAAAATGCTCTGCAGGTCGAAGCTTGCACTCACGTCCCATTGAACTTTGTAGTGTACCACTTCAGCGCCTCCGTCATGAGCTGGAGCTCGCCACAATACACCTAAAGTGTCTGTTGATAGTGGGGCAACCATGGCGTCTTGAACTTCCAACGGAGGGCGAGCAACCGGCTGGAATGCGCCTACTACAGTTAAGAACTTGCTCGTGAAATGTTCATTAGAAGCCGCGATGCGAACCACGTAGTTTGTGTTTTCATCGAGATCTCCTAGCACCGTTTGAGTCGGCATTCCACCTGGTGACAACTGGAAAACCTCCACACACGGAGTCACACCGGACAACGTGCCGCCACAGGCGACGGTCGTAAACGTAAGTGTGGCGTCTGTCCGTACCCTTAGGAGAGGCAGATCATCGGTGGTGCTGGCGAACGTCACATCCCAATACAATCCGTACCGCACCCCAGGTAGGGTTGACCGCTCGACGACTTCTTCTGTTACTGTCACGAGCACCTCACCAACAGTCGACAGCCCTTCCAGTGCAACTCGAACGTCTTCCGAAGTGGCATCAACAGCTAACGGTGGCGTAGATTCTCCACCTACGCTTAGCATCACGGAGCCACCTATATCCACGGGTGATCCACTGTAGATAAACACACGCTGGGATTCCTGCTTTGGTTTCACGATCACCGTCCTGACAGATGCTGAGTCCATGCTATTACCATCCACGCTTCCTTTCACCGTCTCGCTCACACTTAGAGACAACGCTGACATGTAGTCAGGTGAACTGTCTGCGTTGCCGTAGCTGGCTTCTGCGATCTCAATGAGAGGTACGTCTCCGATCGAGTCACTGAAGGTAACGACCCACTCGTAGCCGTATCCTGAAAAGATCCCGACACTGTTACGACTCACGCTTGCGATCGCACCAGGAAGATTCAACGCCTTAGTGAGTGCTGTGCTCAAATCGTCACTTGATACGTTGGCCAGCACCGTCGTGGTCCCAGTCAGATCTCCAACGCGAAGCTTCAGCACCAGACGGCGGTGAGATAAGTCACCTAGAGAACTGTCCGCCTTAATCAACTGATGCTCAGCGATTCCCCGTCGTGCTGCGATCTGCACTGTGTAGTTCAAGATCGGATTTCGCCCTGTGCTCAGCGGTTGTGCCCATGATACTAGCAACTCAGTCGGGGATCGCGGCTCTACATTTACATCTCGAGGCGAATCAGGTACGTCCTGCACTACGAAACGAGCAGGTGTGGATGCCTGCGTCTCCCCGTATATGTTGCCGACACCGTTCCAAGCAGACACCCGTGCATGGTAACCAACGCCAAGTGGTAGGCCTAGTACATCGTACTTTGCCATTCCGTCGCTGCTAATAACCAGGTCGGCCTTGTTCACAACTGCAACACCGTAGAACTTTTGATTCATCACAGGAAGCCCACCGCCCACTGCGCGTAGCGTAGTGCATGAAGTCGAAGCAGAAGGCAAAGATTTAGTGAGATCCGTGCCGATGCAGTCCACAAGAGGATGATTCGGCCCGAGACGTGATTTGTACACGATCGTGTAAACAAAACCCGTGGGTGTGGCGCTCTGTAGCTTGTAGACGTCGATATCGCCGACCAGCTCGTCTGAGTCCGTGAGCTGGGTAAGTGCTACCTTCATGGCTGCTGCACTGACATTTGCTGGCAGTGATGTGGTCTGCTGCTGGTTGTAGCTGAGCTTGAAGAAGCCGCCTATCGTCCCTGAGGTTGCTGTAACCTTGACCACATGTTGTTCAAACCCGTTGAAGGCGCGGATGAGTGTTGCAGTCGCTAGTTTAGCTCCTGTGCCTGTCAATGTCGTAGTTGCAGACTGGGAGGTGCTAAATGCAGCTAGAAGCTGTGAGCTATCAGTGGAAACCTTTAGCAGTGAGATATCTCCGTACACAGCGCCTCCAGTTGACGTATCCGCTCGGAACGGAGCTGTCAAGAAGGTCACAAACCACGCAAAGCCGTATCCAGCAGCCACACGCCGAACACTGACTTTACCCACGGTGGACAGCGCCTCTAGTGCGTCAGTTAAAGCGTTCGACGAAATATCCCACGGCAAACTAGACGTCACGGAGTCCAGGAAAGCCAAACGGAACGACCCACGCACGTCGTACGCAGTCGCTGACAGTAGAAGGAGCTGCGTTGTGTACTTTGCGTAGAAGACCTGGTTAATTAAGCTGGCCGAGATCACCGCAGCCGTGTCTCCTTTAGAGACGGCAGTTATCACGTCTGGGATCACAGCGCCCAGGTCCATAGCGTCCCACTCGATCTTGTACTGCGTGACATCAGCGCCACCGTCGTCGAAGCTGCCACTCGAAGTGTTAAAGGATATAGTCAACCCTCGATCTGTTGTAGATCTCGCTGGTGAAAGCAGAACGGCAACAGGAGGCTCTGGAAGTGTCATCGGCACGCCAAATCCCGGCATCACCGGGTAACCTGCTTCAGTCGAGTAGCCAAACGAGTTGTAGGCGTACACGCGCACATAGTACGGTGTGCCACGCTCGAGTGACCCGACGACAGCTTCGCACGGCGTCAAAAGACAGTCAATGCCAGGGTTCATCACAGGTTTGCGCTCGTATCTTAGTGAGCTTCCTCTTGAGCTCTCTCCATTGGCATCGGCTCCAGAATCGAACGAACGCTTCAGGTCCCATTCCACGCGGTAGTGTGTGATTACATCACCACCGTCACTGGGAGGGTGTTGCCACCGCACACGTAAAGAGGATGCACTGTCAGAAAAGAGCGCGACATTTCGAGGCGTTGCTGGTCTCTGCTTGGGTGCCGCTAATGTCAGTGGTGTGGCCATCGTCGGAGAATTGCAGCCAAGTGAGTTGCACGCACTCACACGCGCTGAATACGCTATACCCGAAGGCAGTGCGTCCAGTACGAGGGAGTACGTTGAGCTTGAAGCCAAGGCTGGGATGATCTTTGAGTGATAATCGATTGGTAGTACACCTGGCACAGACCATCCAAGTTTTGCCGGGTAGTTCCCGTTCGCCCCAACGAAGTTCGCGGACAGTGTCAGTGTCGCTACTCCTGCTGTGACCGACACAGCCGTCACGCGCCACAAACCGACTTGATCGACCGAGAGATACATATCCACTAGGGCAGTTAACGTGGCGGTGGTAACTTGATTTGAAGCTGATGCTTTTGTCACTGTGATACTTCCTTGCGCAGTATTTAATTGGGCTTCAACGCCGGTGGTCAGTGCCGTGGCCTTCAACATGGCTGAGTCAATGGAAAGGACTTTACCCTGCACTGCTGGAGCTTCAGAAAGGAAAGTTACTGCCCATTGATAGCCGCCAGGAGTGGTGGAACTCGTCCGCTCTACCTCAACACTACGTAAAGTTGGTAGAGATTCCAGGCTCTCCTCCAGCTCGGACTCACTGACATCGACAGGTAGCGGTTCAGTATAATCTTCATTGAACTGCAATCGAAACGTTCCCTCGACCACATCGGTCAAGCTCCCACCGAAGATTCTTACGATTTGAACCTCGAGCGGCGAGATATCTGGATTCTGAGGCTGGTACCAGTCAACCACGTAGCTCGTGACAGCAGCTCCATGCGCATCAGAGGTCGTGGCTGGGAGCCACGAGAGTAGCAAACTCGTACATGATGAGGCTGTAGGAATAGCTGGGGAAGCGGGTCTTACACTCAAAGCCACGCCTCCACCCGTTCCATCCGGTAGTGGGGCTGCTTTACTTCTAGGTATCTCAAACGAAGGAGTAGGTTGTCCGATAGGTCCAACGCCCATAACATTCTCAGCACGCACTTGAACGGCATAAGCAGCGCCAGCGATAAGGTTGTCCACCGTGTACTTGAACCGCAAAGACTTGGGATGTGCTGCAAGGAAGAAGCCCAGTTCTTCCCTGAAACTGGTGAATGCATCCGAACTCGAAGTGCTACCCGGTTGATCCTGCCGACGCCATTCAACCACGTAGTGCGTAATCATAGCGGCGTTGTCGGTAGTCGGTTTATCCCACCAAAGTCGAAGACTTGTCGACGAACCAGCCACCAGACGCAACTCGACGTTCGTCGGAGCAGCAGGAACAGCCATCGGCTTCAACGAAACAGTTGCGCTCGGAAGTCCAAAGCCGGCCGAATTCTTTGCAAGAACGCGAACTGAGAAGCCCGGACCGGTTGAATCACCAACCTCCCCTGGCGTAGTTGGTGCCGTAGCCGCTGCTAGCTGGGTAAGACCAGAGATGAGGTACGTGTATGGGTCCCCGCGCTTCGGAACATCTGGAGGCGTGAACTGGGGAGATTGCGAAACTATCAGTGTTGTCACCGTACTGTCGATACTTTCCCCCGATGTACACGCCATTCCATTCGCCAGTGAAGAAACCACGCCCTTGGCACACACGAGGAATGCCCCCGACAGTTTCGAGTTGTCTACGACTATTGCATTCACCGTCCCGACGCGAGAATTGAACGTGATGATGTAGTCAGTTGAAGCTGCCCCGAGTGTCGATGTTACGGACACGTCTCCTGCGCTATCTAGTGCCTCAAGAGCAGCTTCCACGTCAGAATACAGGGCACCAACAGGTAATGGGCCAGTGAATTGAACGCTATCAAGGGTCAGCGTGAAGGTACCGCTGTTCGCAGTGGCGATCTTCACAACCTGCACTGCCTTGGTCCCGTAGTTGCCATACGTCCACCATTCCACTTGAAACTTGGTGACTGGGGCACCGCCATCGTCGTCGGGTGCATTAAAGTGAACCGTTAACGCGTCAGCAGCACTGATGGTCAAACTGATATTCGTCGGTGGTGACGGCTTGGAACCTTGTGTCGTGACACTAAATGGACTGAGCATAATCGCATCTGATCGATGGAAAAGCCTCGCACTCGGCACCACTCCCTTCGGTTGCGTGTGAGACTGCCACAACAGCGAGACAGAAGCCACGCCTGAGTTCTCGCGATATTCCAGAGTGATCTCCACCAATCGGTCCTTAATCATTGCTACGGATGTGTTCGCCTTGAACTCTACAGACGTAGATGTAACGACATCGTAGTCGTACTTGTCGATCACAAGCTGATTCTCAATCCAGAGGCGGGCGCCGTCATTTACCAGCACGAAGAAGGTGTAGTCTTCAGTAAATGAAGGCTTAATGTATCCCTGCCAGCGCACACTGACATGCTCTCGACTAGTGGGAGTGATTCGGTCCTCCATCCATTCGAAATCGATCTGCGGATCTACTCGTTCCAGCGTAGGCGTGCCGTACAACCAGCGGTTGTCGAAGTAGCTGCCCAATAGACCATGAGGTGATACGTAACGAACATCAAGCGAGTAGGTAGCTTCGCGCGGGGTATCGTAGACAGCAGAGTACGTCGCACCACCCAGGAAACTAACATCAGCCACAATGGTGGACGCTCCTCGCAGCACTGGAACGAATGCGTGGCCTTCACTACCACTAACCGACTGCACATTGATGCTCTCTCTCGTCGTCGTCGCTGGGCATGTAGGCGTGACCTGAATGCGAGCTTGTTTTCCAACGAGCAGATAACCTTCGGCGTACAAAAGTTCCAGGTCCTTTCCATCTTGGGGTTCCGTGGACGTGAGAGTGATCTGCCAGGTATTTCCTCCATTGGTTCCTGACACCGGAACACTCACTGTAGCGGAATGAATTCCATCTAACGCCAGCAATGCATCTCGCAGTTTGATGTTGTCCACGTTCCAAGACAGCTTAGACGTCGTTTTGCCGCGGAACGAAAGTGAGAATGTACCGCTAAGCTGCGACACTGCAGTGCTTTGAAGTTGTTGTGTACGCAGGTAATCGCAGGCTGTCACCGTCGCCGTCCCACTCAACTTCGACGTATCAACCACCAAAGCTGGTAGGTCTCCCAACTCTGCAGCGAACTGCACTCTGTATGTGTATCCACTTCCCGGGTTGCTCTGTTTGTACACGTTGGCGGCGTTGTCCGAGGTGCCCTGGTAGATACCCGACAGCGTGATGGTCGTCGCAGTAATCGCTGTGATGGAGAAGACAGGGCCACTAAGTGAACCAATGCGAATCCAGTCTCCAACGATAAAGTCTGGTGGTACAGTCATGAAACTCCTAGATGTCGTTAGGATATTCGACGTCTTGGTTGCTATGACGGTTCCCACCACCAGCGTCTGCACATCGGGTGTGTCCACGGTCACAAACCCACTCAGCGTACTCAACGCTTCCAAAGCGGCTTCGACGTCTTGAATTCCAGCGTTCATTGGCAGTGGTGCTGTCTTCTGTCCGTTCAACGCAAGGGTGAATGTGCCTGTCAGTCTAGTTGACAGGCCAGCAGAGCTCTTTGTCTCGACGATCTGGATCTCACGTACTGGCGCGCCAGTCGACCCCCCACCAGTGCCATCGAGCAGATTTCCGTTGATATCACGCGCTTCTATAATGAAGCTCGAACGGGAATGGAACGTGCCCGAATGGAGACCATTCTGCCCCACAGTATTGATCGAACCAGGCTTGAACGCGGTGCTGCCGTCAATGGCGGTGCACTGAGTCGGAACTAGAGCGCCATGCGCAACTATCGTGGTGAAAGGACTGACACCGGGCACAGGAGTAGTCACAGCGACGGAAACGACCGCATTGGAAGCAGCAGTCAGTGTGTTCACCGGTGCAAACTTCAACGCTGGGATGTCGCCTACCAGTTTCGCGTGGCGCACGAATCGGTTCGGCGTGTACAGTGCCGAGTTCCAGAATGCAGTCTGGGGAGTTCCTAACGTCGCAGCCATGAAGGTGACAGTCCACTCGCGAAGTGTTGTCGTGCTGGTTGTCAGGCTCACGCTCACGCCAGCGCTCCCGATCGATGGTAGCTGATTGAGAAAGCTCTCCACCGTGGCTGCTTGATCGTTATATGCGATCAGATCTGTTGTATGTGCACCAAACTGTAGCTGGAACGACCCTCCTGTTATCTGAGCTGTCGATGACAGACTCACAAGTTGTTGCTCATTGGCAATGGGCTGACCCAGAGTCGTGGACGTCTTGATGTGCTCACGGGACTGTTGCGTTTGCACCGTCGCTATCAATGTTGCGCCTGAACCACCGTCTCCGCTGTAGAGATTGTTCACAGTCTGGACAAGATCCAACTCCAAGTGCGGTGGGAGTCGCGTGTACTTGATGAGGTAGTCGAACCCGTTCTGAGCATTGGTCGCTCGTGTTACACTGATGGATGTAGTCCTCGAAGACGTCCCGTTCGTGGTGTCAGTAAATACCGGCAAGTTCAGTAGTGCACGCTGCACATCCGACGCGTTGGCTTCAAACACCAGTGCGGCAGTCGTCTGTCCGAACAACCGTAGCGCGAATGAACCTCCACGACTTGTTCCAGGTAGTGCGAAGGCCGATGAGACCTTGTGAATTTCCGGTGCACTTTGTGCGGTTACCACCACGGTGTGACGCCCCGACAGTACGGGTGTGTACGAAACGTTATACAATCCCTCGGACACATACTCGACGGACGAAACTCTGGCCATTTGTGAGAGAAGATACGTCGTCCCGGACGGAAAGATCTGCACCTGCAGGTATTCTGTATCACTCTCCTGGTTGTTCCCGTGCGTGTCTTTCATCTGGACGAAGAATGAGGCCAACACTCCTGACGTAGAGGCGTACAGTCCGGGGCCGTACGCAGTGCTCACACTTGGATTCATAACGTTGGGGTTGACTTGCACCTTCTTCGGGAAACCATTCACCATCTGAGCTGCTCGAGGCTGCGTCAATGTTCGAATGATCACTTGAGCGTTGTTACCGGTCAAAAACCCGTTGTACGATGCACTCAAACTTAAAGCCAAAGCTTCGGTCACGTGTGTGAAAGTCACCAGCCATCTACAGCCCTTCGTGGGATCTCCACTAATACACGTGCGCGAGGTAACCACGTTCCCAGCATTAACGGTCGAAAGATTCTCAAGTGCCGATTTCACGTTAGCATAGGGTTCATCGTAGCTTAACGCAGTCGTCTTTTTTCCTCCTACTGAGAGGTAAAACGTGCCACCCAAAGATGAATCCGCTTGCGTGATCACTGCCAGCACCGCATAAATAGCTGGCAGTCGCACGGACAACCTGTACAGGCCTTTAACATACGGCACCATCGCGACCGTGTGGCGTCCAGTGGTGTAGCCAATTTTGAAGACAGGGACCAGATCGCTCGACGCTCCTCGATACACATTTTGCAACGGAATGTTCGTGGCACTTAGTATGCCTGCCGTCTCGTGCACGCTGCCAACTTCGCGTCCGATAGAAATCTGATCTCCACGCTTTAAGCCAAAATTACTACAAGCAGTGAGAGACGTCGAACCTTCCGATACAGAGCAAGTACCGAGGTAGTTCCAGTCCGTTGCCGCGATCGCAGACACGTCAAAGTTCAAACCGCTGAAGTCCTCGCACCCATTC
This sequence comes from Phytophthora colocasiae, assembly GCA_018806915.1. Classification (NCBI taxonomy): domain Eukaryota; phylum Oomycota; class Peronosporomycetes; order Peronosporales; family Peronosporaceae; genus Phytophthora; species Phytophthora colocasiae. The sequence goes on along the minus strand of JAGKQI010000086.1, from coordinate 656,773 downwards.
GCTGCTACAACAACAACTGAGACAGCGCCAGTCGTGTATGGGCCGGTTACACGCTCCGTGACAAAGAAGCAGTCGCGGCGACGTACCAGTGTGCCGCTGTTGGCTCCAATCACCCGAAATCTCGTGCCAGCCTCCAGTTGGCTGGCCACATCCTTTTTCAGCGTCAAAATACGCGTGTTCACGTTGAAACTCACCTCGCAACCCTTACAAATGTACGTCGGGTCGTACTGAATCGCATCGTTTGGGTCTGGGGTAACGTCGTTGATTCGACCACTGCGAGCCCAGCCATCGATGCCGATCATTGACACCTCAAATGCGTCACTCCCTCTGTGGAAACGCCGGTTACCAAACGTATCGTGTGCTTCGAGCTGGAATGTCATCGTGTCAAGCGCCTTCACCACGATAGGCTCGTCGCTCACGTTGGTCGTCATGAAGCCGTCGAAAGAGTTTCGTACTTGTGAGGGATTGATGGCACCCGGATAGGCCACGACGGTGAACGGTGTGTTGACTAGCGCTGTAGACGTGAAAAGGAACTCGGAAGGTACTACCGCACGTGCTAACCCAGCCATTGGACTACTCCACTCAAGCTTCACAAAAGACTGTGCGTCTTTCGTCCTGTAGCTGATCTCCAAACTGTAGAATTCACCTTTGCTCAGTTCGATTGGCAATGAGTCGTACTTGTTCGCACTTGACGACACAGTTGGCGTTGCAAATAAATTCAAGATAATCTTCCCGTCCACCTTTAACACCACCGCATTATCGGCTCGCAGTGTGAAAATATACGCACCCGAGACGGCAGCTTGTAGTTCACCTTTCCAACGGATCGAGTAGTTTCTGTTCGGGAACGGGTCACCCAGAGGCGACGATTCTCCCCATTGGAATGATACTAAAGCGTCTTGACGACTCAAATAGCTGTCCGCGAAGTCTGCAGTCGAGTAGTACGTCGCCCAGAGACCTCCTGCTTGTCGTCGAACAAGTGAAAGCGTGTACGGTCCGGCTCGTTGAGGGAGGAAACTGAGCAAGAAAATCCCGTTTGTGTTCGGCTTCGACTCAGTGATCGAGACAGGATACGATTCCACTTGAGTAGCTGGCAGATCTTGGGTGGGAGGGGGGGACAGCTTTGCAACGAAGGCGTCTGTACCCAACTCGGTACTTGACTCTAGAAGGTTGTTGAATCTGTCGATAGCTTGAACGGTAAACCATTCCCTGATCCCCTGGGTGACTACGGCTGGTGCCGTGTGCGTACTCGTCGCTCCACTTGCCAATGTCGGTTGTACTTGGAAGCTGGGAGGACAAAATGTATTCTGGCTCAGCACGGTCACGGCTAGCTTGTACTTCCCGCTGATGGTCGGTGTGGCCGTCACGTTAAACAAACCCTGATGTGTGCCATCGTATATGAGCGAGTCCAAGCCTTGTGTTGTCTCTCTCACTTGTGCCAGCAAGATTCCGTCGCGTACGTTGGATATCACGAGTGAAAGCTGATTGCCCACACTTCTAAAAACAATATCAAGAGAGCTCGCCAACGAAGTAGTGCAAACTGGAGACGATGAGGGACTAACATCCACGCCTCCAACCCGGGAGATGCTTTTCATGCCATTCAGTTGCGTCTGCAATGCGGTTGGCAGTGAGTTGGCCCCAACTGTGATCCGTTCGCCAGCAAAAGACAGATCGAACGACGCAGTAGCTGCTGCAGCAGTCGTGACTTGACACTTTAGCGTCTGCACCTCCAAATTCGAGATTGTGATTGGGGTTTCGCTTGGTGCGACGCCTTTCACTGCTTCTGTGATGTACATGTCGTTACTGGTTCCACTCCACTCGATCAACAGCACGTCCGCAGGTGCATTGAACACAATATCGATGGTATGCGGGTTCGCGACGCTACACACAGGAATGAACATCGAAGCTGTTGAGAGTTCTGCCGCTGGTCGCCGCGCTCCATCCAACGTCGCAAAGAGTTGAACACCTCCAGTGATGCTGTTCAGTTGGGCTTCGAGTTCGCTTAGAGTAGCGTCTGGCACGATAACCTGGTTCACTCCTCCATACTTAAGAGTAAAGCTGTCACTTCCTCTACACAGGAGTTTCTGTACCTCTTGCACTCCCGGGTTCTCTGACGTCGTTGTCATCGTCACCTTTGTGTCACTTGTGGTGACCGAACGATTGTTTCCCACTGATCCCCGCTCGAGCTCGACCACCTCTACAAATGGCTGATGTTGGCCGTCGTCATGGAAAGAAATGCCCGAATAGTCCGGAACCAGTTCCGGCATGTTGCCCGAGTGACTTGCAAATGTCACTGTCCATTGCACCAGCGTAACTAGCTTTGCAGTTGCCGTCTCGGTCGTGATATCAAACCAGTCGCGCGATACAGACACTGGATACCCAAGCAATAATTTCAATGCATCCTCCATAGCAGGTTTAGTTATGTCAAAAGGGATACTAACCGTATCCGTACTCCCTGGGGCAGACAGTTTGAAGCTGCCCCACGCCGGGTAGATGCCGCTCACGATGTTGTCCATATTACTGTCGATTGTAATTGTCAATGGCGATCCGGTGGGTTTCGTGGACGCCAGTAGACTCACGTCGCCTAGAACCTGGTTAAACGTGAAGAACAACCTGTTGGCTGTCGCTGCGCACACTGACGTTGGAGTTCCAACTTCTGCAATCACCGACACTGGAGACCCCACTACATTCGTCAGCGTAGTAGTGAATGTTGTCAGTGAATCGGACGCAGCTACAGTCTGCGGCACACCTCCTCGATACGACAGGGTAAATGTATTGCTAGACGACACTGGCGCTGTTGATGTGCACGTTAACGTGTACGTCGCCTGTCGAACGGAGGCTGCACCGCGTACAGAACGCGTCACCGTTGCACCTGATTTTCCCATGAGCGGCAAACTGCCGATTTCTTTCGTGAATGTGACTAAGAACGCATTGTTCAAAACTGCAGTCGTGTCGATACCATTTTCCGGTGTCACAGTCACACCGCCAGCGGAGATCGTACTGAGAGCTTCCAGCGCTACTTTGATGTCAGCAAACGTACTAGTCGTAGTCAACGAAGCATCAGATGAGCCTCTAAAACTCAACTTGAATGATAAAGCATCCACAACCACACGTTGGACTTCCTGTACAGGAGCAAGAACGACAGCTCGTAGACGAATGGCTTGTTCTTCAAGGCGACGCTTGTCCTTCAACTGCACCTGAAACGAGATCGGCTTCCCTGCTTCAATCACCATTTGCTGCGCTGCTGCGCTGAAATTCTCTGTACGTGAATCTCCTGCGGCTGTTAAGGAACTGGGCCCGTCTGTAGTGGTATCCGCCACTTGAATGGTAAACGGACTGCCCTTGACGTGAGTTTCTCGGTCCCAAGTTGTGACTGCGACTGAATACGTTCCCGCGTAGTGCGGTGTATACGACACGGGGTATTTACCCGAAGCCGCCGTGTACGTTACCTGGAGCGGGTTATTGTACAAACTGGACGCAAATCCGTTTGTGTACTCCACAGCCAAATGTGCTTCACTCCACTCGAGCAGATGCGAGAGGAACGTCACCGTCCACTGATATCCGGCGCCAGAAACACGGGTAACTGCTACCTTGGCATTAACGTGAAGGTCTTGAAGAATCGACCGCAAGCCTGAAGCACTAACGTCGTGTGGAATCAGCGGTGTCAGTGCTTCAGCAGCAACCACAGAAGCAGGTGCGACCTGTAGTGCAAACGTTTGACCGGTGAAAGATGCACAGCCATGGTTCGTGACCACTGTCACTGAGATTGTCGTCACACTTGCCGTCGTGAAGATGCACTCCTGTACCACAAACTTGGTTCCTGGCAGCAAAATCCCGACTAAATTCGTGTTCACGGACAATACGTCACCCGTCAAAGCTGTCACGCACAGAGGACAAAGCTGCTTCCTGAATTTCCCGAATGATAGCTTGAAATATCCCGCGACGCTGCTACTGGCACTCGTTAGTGTCTGTACTGCGCTGGATGTGCGGAATACTTCGCTCTTTCCTGTGAACGTGACAAGGAAAGCGTCCGATCGGCCGTCCCCAGTAGTGGGCGAGTGTGTTGTGCGATCTCCTTTCCTCAAGTTCCCGAATGTATCGCGTGCGTAAATGTCAAAGGACGTCTGAATCCCGCTTGTAGCAGTACTCAGGGCTCCCGTAGCCGTATCGTCCGTCGTACAGCTTGGGCCGTGTAGCGAACTGTGTACAACCTTGAGTTGCGCAGGGGTATCCAATGGTTTGCAAGTCACGCCTCCTATGCATGTGGGGCACGGAACTGGTCCAGGACACATGAGAATGTGAATACCGTTTAAGTACGTCTGGATGTTGTAATCTCCGGCCCGAGGAATCGAGTACTCAACAGCATAAAGACCGAGTTTTCCGGGGATAAGCACATTGCTGCGGTATTGCACCGTGGTGTCCGTTTGGAGAACCATTTTGGTCTCAAACACATCGTCAGCCTCTGCTGCGTTACCGTACGTGTCCCGAGCTTGAATGGTGAAGTTCGATACCTGCCCAGCTACCGCTTCAATAAGCCCATCGATCACTCCGTACGTAATAGCCGCAGCGTTCCCCAGAGCCTGACTAGTGTGCGGTGTCGCTGGACCAGGAAGTACCGTTAGTGCAAACGGACTGCACTTGTGAAGCTGACCCAGTCCGCAATAAATGTCGATTCCGTTCACTGTTCGTACTGAGACCGTGTACGTTCCGCTCACAGAGGGCAGGTACTGGACCAGATACTGACCCTGGCCAATGTACTTTGGCTCTTCGAACGGAGCTAACGTTACTCCAGCAGCTGTCCCGGTGCTTGTACCTTTAATCTCCACATCAAACTTGTCTCCGTCAATGGTTTTGCTGTTGTCGTTCTGGTCCTTGGCTTGAATTGTAAACTGTGCTGTAACTCCCACTGTTGCAGTCACAAGGCCGTCGCCAAATGCTGTAGTGTACGGGAAATCTGTCGCTCCAGGGGTAACAGCGGTCGAGAACGGACTGCCAGCAATATGTTCCCCGTGAAACAGCGCGCTGCTAGGTATTGGCGCGATAGGCAGGTAAGAAGAACTCCAGGACAACTTGAACGATGCTGCTCCCGTTGCTTCGTGATACTCGATACGCAGATCGTAAAATGTTCCTGACTTCAACGGCTCATTAAAGTTTTCCAGCGTCCCTTCTTCATCCTCGCCGTCTTCCCACGTGTCAACTCGAAGCTGATGATTCAGCCACACGCGAACGCCTTCACTGGACGAGACGTAGAACACGTACGTGTCTGTGGCCGGCACTGCAAGTTTACCGAACCACCGGATACTGATGTAGTCCCTTCCGTAATTCGTGATGGCGTCTTGACCCCAGTCAAAGTTAAGCTGCGGGTCCACGCGAACGATCACAGGCTCGTCCTGCATCCAGTAGTTGTCGAAATAAAGCGCAAAGAGACCTCCCGAAAGGAGCTGCTGGACCGACACGGAGTAGCTGTCTGCTGCTTCGAACGGGATGTACCTAGCTGTGTAGCTTGGCAAACCGCTCTGCTTCTTAAATACGGAAAGCTGGGGGAACTGACCCGTTAATGATTGCTTGTTTCCTGGTTGAAGTTCAGTCACGCTCACGCCCGACCGGCTTCCAGTAAGTCCAGAGGCATCGAAAGTGAGTTTTCCGATGTTGCCAAGCTGCGAGCGGAACGTCACTTGCCAAGCGAAGCGGTTTCCAGCGTCAAGTTTGTTCGTGCGGGTCACATCGACTATCCCGACGGATGGAAGAGCCTGAAGCGCGAGTTTCATGGCCACATCACTTGCATCGTATGCGATTGGAGTCGTAATTTCCGTTAGAAATGCCAGCGTAAATGTACCTTCTAGCGGCGTTGGAGAACCTCCCAGCGTCGTGATCTCCTGGATCTCGTACGCTAACGGGTGCGCTTCTAGCAGTGGCAAGTCACCCAAATTCTTAGTGAACGAAATAGTCCAGCGGTTGCCATTGTAGCGCTCCTCCTTCCGGACGTCCACCTCACGCACACTGCTCAATGCCGTTTCTAATTCGGCCTTCAAGTCCGCTGCGTCGATGTCAAACGGTAGATTGCGCGTCGTCTCGCCTAAAAAGTTGAGCACGAACGTGCCTCCTAAAGACAATCCCATGCGCTTCACCTCCTTGATGATTACTTTGGCCGCGTAGCCTGTCAGACCAGTAGGCGATACCACTGAGATATCTGGTACGCTGCCCATAATTTCATTGAAGGTCACAATCCATGTTTGAAGTCCTGTAGATGTCGTCGCTCCATAGTTCGCATCTTTCACCGTCACACTGACGTCGTCGATCCCATTGAGCTCCTCCAGTTTCGACTTCATCGTAGCTGCATCAGCGTCGAATGGGATAGTAGTAGTGCCCATGCCAGTGAACACGAGTGTGAACGACCCACCCAGGGCCCTTAGGGTGTTTGTCGCGTCTAGCCACGTCGAAATGGACAGTACCTCGGAAGTGGACTCCACGCTTGCCGATGTAGTTACTGTCTGCACCTCACACACGCCTTTTTGAAACTCTTTGATCGTGAAAGAACCCACGAAATTCGCGTCCCCAACTAGTTCGAGAAGAGGCTGATCGCACAAGTCCGTCACGAACGTGATCGAGTACGTCCATGGTGCGGCACCACTTGTAGAAACTCGAGAAACCAGCACGCTTTCCACGTTGGTGAGCGTCTCCAAATTGGTTTTGATCAGGTTTGCAGCCTTGGCGTCCGTCGCTCCAGCTAAAACAGAAGCATCAATCGACGCGGTGCTAGTTGAAACTACACCACCAAGCCGTGCCCTTGTCGTGTCCAGCTTAAAGCGGAATGTGCCGACCACCCCGTTAATCTCCACCGTCTGTATTTCGTACGCCACCGGATTATACACAGCCAAGCCTCCTTCAGACACAAACTCATGTGTGCCGTCAATTACCGAGGGAGGCGTCGCCCACAACTCCGTCCAGAAACGATCTTTGCCTTGGAAATTGGCTGGTAATGTCGCGTATGTCACCACATCGCCCGAAGCCTTCCGAGGCGCGATGGTGAACTCATTGGCTTCTCCCTTGACAAACTCCTCGATCACAACGTTCGCCGTAGGGGTCGCCACTAGCATAGGTGCGTCGCCAACGACAGAAACGAACGTGATGTACCATATGCAGTCCGCACCATTCAGGTCAGCCCGAGACACATGAACGGAGCCTAGACTTGGAATTTTACTGGGCAGCATTGCTTCAAGCGCACTAGCAGTCATCGTTGCGTCGATGAGGCTAGAGGGCCCAGAAGTTCCCCAATTTAATGTGAACGTGTTGGCTCCCAGCCCATTGGTCTTCACGCTCTGAACTTCATACACAATACCTGCCATTCCCTGCAGCAATGAAGCTCCATACGCCTGAGTGTAGCTACTGGAGGCACCAGGTGATGCAGCTACGGCAGGTGTCGCCACTCCACCGATGCCTTCTCCAGCAGCGTTGATTGCCGTGACGACGAAGGCGTACAGTGTATCTGACACCAGGTTCGTGGACGTGAAGGACAAGATTTCAGGCGACGTGGATCCATCATACACCACCCGACCCGGTGTTCCTTCTTGTGTTGTAGTCACCAGAACCGTAGGATTTCCTCCTTTCAGCCTACCACTCGTGACTGTCATCATCGGTAAATCACCGAGCTCCGTCTGGAACTTCACGTCCCAAATGACAGTATTACTTGAACCTGTCGGTGGCGTGACCACGTCTACGACGCCGATAGACGGGAGATTTTCCAGCTGCCGCTTCATCTCCGCTGCATTCGTTGTCGTTACTGAGAGATGGCCTGTTTCAAAGCCACGGAACGCAACCGTGAAATCACCTCCGAGTACCGTGGTGCCAGCCTGAACACGAGTCACATCTGTCGAGTATGCGGTCCGAAGTACTGCATTGGTGAGTTGATCTGGGACGACAACCATAAGAGCTTGAGGCCCGTCCGCCAACGAGAACTCGATCCTCCATGTTTCTCCTGAAGCCAGTGACGTGTGGGTCACACTCGTAGGGTTTACCCCGCAGGTCACCAAGGCTGTTTGTACTTCGGCGCCAGTCGCGCTGACAGACAATAGTCCCGTCGGCTTCGAGTTCACGTACAACTTGAACATGCCGGAGGCTCCTAAGATCGTAACGATCTGGACTTCAGGCAGAGGGGTGATCGCGCTGGCCTGGATGCGTTGGATCTCCACGTTCACAGGGGAACCCGACGCAGTGTAACTGGCAGGCACTCCAGCAAATTGCCATAACTTGTAGCCGAGCAAAGGAGTGCCATTGCAGCCCGTAAGTGTCGAAGTGCATGTGGAAGGAGGCAACCATGCCACACTGATTGATGTCGCTGATACGTCCGTAATAGATGCAGCATCAGGGGCGGACGGCACGGTGGCTAGCACCAGCGCCAACACCGCACTCCGTCCGGATGGTCCAACGGAGTTCACCGCGATGATATAGAACCGGTAGACTTTGCCCTGCGTCAAACCTGTCACCTGATGCGAATAACCATGGGGAAAGCTTCCTGCTAGCGGCGTTTGTTCCGTCCATCCGGTTCCGTCGTCCATGTACAGTTTATAGCTAGACACAGGTGATCCTCCGTTGTCTCCCGGCGGCTCCCAGTTCACATATGCGGTGTTACTGGGGCTGATCGTCGTGCGTGAGTCCCGTGTCAGCGATGCAGGGGGATCAGGAACCACTGGACTTCGTACGGTGTACTCCACCGGCTCACTGAACGCCCCGTAGCAAGCTGCGTTGGTGTTCTCGGATGAACAGAAGTTCACTGCACGCACTTTGAACAGATATTTGTGACCTGACTCGATCAGGTTGTCTGCCGAAGTCTGCAGCGTTGTTTGCAGCGTGATGGCGTCATTTGGACGGTCATACACCTTCCGGTACGACGACTCGGCCCACTCGGAAATCCATAGTTCATACCCACTCACGGTGGCGCCGCCGTTGACTGTCGGCATCTCCCATGCCACTGTAATAGACGTAGAGGTAGAAGACACGAGTGTCACAGGCCAAGGAGCCCCAGGTGGCAAGTTTCTCGTCGTCACGAACTCGGGGGTAGATAGCGCTCTGTGCCCGAAGCTCACCGCGTTATGGAAGGAGACGCGTGCGTAGTATTTCGTGCCGTACGTGAGGCTTGAAATGGTCGTCTGGAAAGGTTCTCCGCCCGACAGGTCCTTCACGAGCATTGTACTAGCAGGAGCTACACCTGGGACCACCTCATAAACCATCACGGTTGGGCGAGATGCTCCATGACCTCCAACTAGACCCGTGTCCACCACCGTGAGTAGGTTCACGTTTCCGATGTTGCACACAGCAGGATTGTGTCTGCACCCACTGAAGGTAATGAACCAGGTGTACCCGTTCGTGTTCGTTTGGCGTGTGACACTCACACCACCAATCGATGGAATTGTCTGCAGTGCTTGTTGTACGCCTTCACTGGTTTCGTAAGGCGATAAATTCCCAGTAGGGAGTGTGTTGTAAGCCAACTGAAAAGCCCCATCCACTGGCAAAGACCCTTGTTGATTCTCGGAGACGCTTACTTGGCTGCCTGTCCCTCGTAATTTCGTGTAGTCTGGCACCAACTTGTCAATATTTCCTGCACCGATCGGGAAGCTACCAGGATTGGCCGTGAAGGTAACAATCCAGGAGTATTCGCTCTTCAGTGAGGGACCTGTGCGCGTCACGTCCACAGTACCAACGTTCGGTAGAGCCTCCAGCTTGCTTTTCATAGTCGTGTCGGATGCGTCGTGGCCGATGGGGTCTGTCGTATGCCCACCCAACGTTAATCTGAAGAATCCGGACACTCGATTTCCACCAACAGACGCGGCCACAGACCCGCCTGGAGTTGTGCCTTGTGTATACACTATGATACCAGCTCCATTGCCTTGAAGTAGGTTGCTAGCCGGCCTAACAACCAGGGCTGGAACATACCCACTGTCACGGAACGTTACTCGCCACAATTGTTCGTTAGCGGACGGTGTGTCAGATGTAACCAAGATAGTAATCGACGAGTCCAAAGCTTGTAGTGCTGACTGGACATCGGCTGCTGGCGCGTTGTACTGAAGAGCTGTAGTGTCAGCATCTTTGCCTCGTAAGTACGTGAGCTTGAACGTTCCACTGACTGGGGCCTGGCCCTGAATTGTCTCTGAAATGTCAACACGGCGGTTGCCCTCAAGGTCGTACTCGTTTGCTGAGAGCATAGGCATGTCACCTTGATAGCCCACAACTGCTGTAAATGTGACCGTGAATCCGGACGTGCAGCCCGTGACAGGACAAGGACTACACGCTGTCGTTTGTGAAGGGTCGAACGCCACTGATACAGTAGTTATGGCATTCAGTTCTTCCAACTTCGCTTTGATCTTGGTTGCATCTGTCTCTTTTGCCTGGATAGGAGCTGTTATCTCGCCTGCAAAGCCGAGGGTAAACGTTCCGGTGGTGCTATCTGCGTCACAATTCACCTGCTGGACTTCGATTGCAGCTGTACCAGAGTACGAGCTGGTCAAACGCACGATCTGCACTTCCTCCCTCGTTTGCGTCGTTGTGCTCACTGTTTGGATTTCATTCGTCACTGGAACGACTAACTGAACCTTTTGTACTTCGTCCACGATCGGAGCAGTACCGTACTCGACGAGGTACGAGTCCAGTGGCGCTCCCCCATCGTTTTCTGGTGAGCTCAAGCTCACTGCGATGGTAGTCCCATCAACAGCAGTCAGACTGACGTCGGTAGGAACGCTCGGGATCTGCGCTGTAGGGATGGCGAACTGTGGCGTCGAGTACGACGAGGCCCCAGGTCCTGCCGCGTTGATGGCAGACACGCGAAAGTAGAATGGGACATTTTCGTCTACATGGAAAGCGGTGACGGACAAATCGCTAAGGTCCGTCACCACGAGGCTGTCGAAGCTCAGGCCATTAACTTTATCTTTGCTGTTGAATGGCGGTAGTACGCCTTTGGTAGCCTCCGTCACGTCAATCTTCGGTGATGTGCCGGTAAGCGCAAGCGCGTCTGGCTGCAGTGGCGGGAGGTTCCCGAGATTGTTTAAGAAGGAGACTGTCCATGTGTATCCGTTGTTAGGGTCCGTATCCGATCTCGTGACTGCTACGTTGCCGATCGTCGAAAGGGTCTCCAATTGAGTCTTCATCGCGCCTGCACTGACATCATAGGGCATGTAGCCTGTGCGCTGGCCTTCAAATTCCAAAGCAAACACACCGCCCAACACGAAGGAAGTACCGTGTCTACCATCCGCTACAGTGATTGTGTCTCCGTTCACTGTTCCTGAAGCAGCAAACGTGGCGCTATTGCCAGTTGACACTGTCATGAGTGGTAGGTCGCCTGCATTCCCGTTGAATGTAACTTGCCACGTACAAGTTTGGTCCGTTCCACTCGTGGCTGTGGCTGTCACGGTCACTTCGGCGACATTCGTCAGGCGTTCCAACTCGGTTTTGATTAGATTGATCGTGCCTTCTGCTTTGGTGGTGAGAGTGATCGTATCGTCTTCAATCGTAACCGTATCAGACTCGGTAGCTCCACTTGACGCTGGGATTGCCTTCAGTTGAAGTATGTTGCCCGGCTGGTTAGTGAACGTGACTTGCCACGTGCATTCATGAGTCGCAAGGAGAGTGCTCGAGCTCACAGTCACTGGTCCAACGATGTCTGTGATCTTGTTCAGCTCAGTTGCAATCGATGTTGCACCCTTAGTACAGTCCCCATCGCCATTCTTATCAACATAGATCGGACCAGTCTTCGAAATCGCTCCACCTTCCGTGTTGCTAGTGTAGACCAGTTGAATAGCAGTCTGCTTGGACACAATTGCATCACCGCCGATGGCTGTCGTATCCACTGTACGCACTGCAATCTCCTGTACCTCGTTCTGTATCGGCATACACTTGCCGTCATCTGTAGGGTTTGCGGAAATGGGTCGCGTCACTTGTGTCTGCCCTGCAAAGGTCGTCTGGAGCCGGAAGAATGACGTTTGCTTCACTTTTGTATTGGTCGTACTTGTGGTAATCTGCTGTATCTCTGGGAGTGTCCCTGGGCTTGTCCTGGTAACACGAACACCCATAGAGGGATGCCCACTGTCTCTTCGAGTCTCATCTAGCTTCGTAAGCACAGTGTCCAGCTGAGTAAGAGGCCCTTTGAGCGTAAGGAACGAAATAGTCCACGTGTATCCACCCTGTAGATCCGGCTTTGTCGAGCGAACGACATCCAACGTCCCAACGGTGTTAATCCTTTCAAGCTCCGCTTTCATAAAGGCAGCACTGCAGTCGACTGGCAAATCCACTGTGGCACTACCACCGTATTTCAACTGGAAGGAGCCTATGAGCTGATTTCCATTCTTTTGCTCAGTCACCACAACGTCCGCTCCTGTAGCTCTCAGTGCCTTCGATGGCACCGTCATCTTCGGTAAATCCCCCGAGTTGGAAGTTCCTGTGAAAGTGATATCCCAGTAGTACCCGTGCTGTGCGTCCGGCCCGACTCGCGTGACATCCACAGACTCAATCGAAGCGAGATCTTCAAGCGCCTTTTGCATACCAGCGTCACTGATGTCTGGTGCGAGATCTTTCGTTGTACTCCCCATAAATCCCAGCGTAAACGTCCCTCCATTAATCACATTCCCCTGCGTCTTTGTGCTGATCACCACGTTCGCTCCACTACCTGTAAGAAAACTGCTAGAAAGTGTGAGCTGCGGTACGTTGCCCATCGCCGTGCTGAACTGGATGGTCCACGTGATTCCTCCCTGTGCATCGGCTGGAGACTTAACCACACTCGTCACACCTGCAGGTCCTATATTCTGCATGGCGTTCAAAATCTCCATCATCCCCGATCGATCTCCAGAAGTCTTCGCGTTGAATCCAATCACTCCTGACCGCTGTACACTTCCTCCCGTCGCTCTTGTGTCCAACTCCAACGTAAAGACACCGCCCAGCGTCTCTCCAGGTGCTGCACTCGTCGTAATTGTCTGCACTTCTGGGTCTGCCGTGGCACTCGTCGTCACGCGCTGCACCTCCCTTACCAGTCCAGCATACGTCTGTACGGTCTGCACCTCGTTCGCATCCACATTGGCCCTCGTCCGGACCACTTGCACCTCGCGGACACCAGGATCCGGGTCCCATTCCACTAGATACGCCGACACGGGCGATCCGCCGTCCATCGCCGGTGGCTCCCACTTCACAGCAAGTGCGTCGGGGCCCAGCACGTCCAAGGCAACGTTCAGAGGGGGCGACGGCACCGTCACAGCGGTGTACGCGACGTGGCGCAGGCCCAGGGCCGCAGTGAGCAGCAGGCGGCGCATGGCGGTCGTCTTGATCTGCTACCGGCGGCTCCGAGATCTTTTTGTGGCGATCTTGTGTGCGCCACATTTGAAACAGGTCTGCGACGATTCAGGATATGTCCACCAAAACGTCCCCTTCGACCACCGAGAAAACTGCAGGTCTCGACAATTAGGGGCGGACTGAAGGGCGGACCAGCCAAAGGTCGGCCGTTGGTACAGTACAACGCTCTATAGAGCTGCGTCCTCTTCATGACAGTTGGTGTTTCTTGGTGTTGCTTCAGAAATTGCTGACCCGTTGCAGCCGAGCGAGCTGGTCCAGGAAATACACGGTCTTCCTCGCCCTCCCGTTCAATTCAACGTTGTAGTGAATCCATAGAGCGCCATGAACTACAGTACATATGCCAGCTCCGCTGTTCGCTCAAACACCTGCCAAGATATAGCTTTGTGTTGCTTAGCGGGCTCTGCAACGCGGCTCACGTGTCGATCCCAGTACAGCGACGATTAACGGCGTCTTGTAGCTCCCTCTCACTCGCAGCTCAAAATCACAGGTCTATAACCCCCCCCCCCCCCTCTTCTCCCCTTACAAGTGCAGAAAAACTGGACTGGAAGCAAAGCTGGCCCACCGCTCAGTGCTATTTCGCAACAAAGTTGCCAGTTCTTGGTATGAAATATGCACGTTGCATCCACAAACGTAACGGGTCCCTGGCGCTTCGAACATCATCTCCGGTTTGCCCCACACCAGATTGCGTCGCCGGTCTGAAATGCTCGTGTGACCTTGGGCCGCTTACTCCGTGCGATTCTCTGCGCAGATGAACTCGCGTGCCGTCAAAACGTAGGACTCATCAGTTGAGAAGAAGTACATTGTAGGTCCACTGTCTTGAGCCTTAGGGGCTATTTTAATTTATTCTCGATAATAGGTTTAATGAACCTACCTTTAAGCTTAATGTTGTACGATACAACTTGTACAGAATGTAAACAATTATTATAAATTATTGTTTTTATATACAGTATTATTGTAAACTATTTAAACATTATTGCTTTGGCTGTGTGAATCTCACCGTAATATTGCAATACCGCGCTGTGAACCCTGCTTCCAAATGTCACGAAGCGTGTTTTTTTAAAGTTATTTTCTGGCCGTGCATGCCGTACACGCGGGTCCTCGCGTAAAAATGTTTTCCTGGCGCTGTGTCAAGCGGTCTTGCATGTGTGTGCCAAGTATCAGCGCTGGATTCGATCGGCGTGGCGCGTAGTGAGTTTTCACCTGCTGATATCATATACTGGAGGGATCATATACCGGAGAGGGAGACGAGCAAGCGTTACGACACAATGTGTCATAAGTTGGTAGTTGTATTAACGCATTAATATGTAGGGGGCAATGAAACTTAGATGCCCTGCCAAGGTTTCTCGCGGCAAAGAGGTTGAGCTAGTCTCTCTTCAAGAGACTCGTCCAAGTCTGGCAGACTAGACTCGTCCAGGTCTGGTAGGTGTCCTATTTTTATTTTTATTTTTAGCGGTCAACGCCGAAAGCGCTCAGGGCGAGCTCTGCATCAGCCCCGCATACCGGGCGTGTACCCGGCGGCTCCGGCTGCCGTCCTCGCGATCTATACTTTGACTGTATAAGCTTCCTAGTGTTTCCATGCAGTAGATCACAGTCCGGCTATCTGGTTATGCATTTGGTAGAGCTGCTCAGCAGGTCCACATGGTCGGAGTCTCTGGGTCTCCTTCCTGTCTCTTCAGTTCCTCATCTTGCCGGGTAGCTACAGCACGATGCGGTCCATTCAGATCCAGTAGCTGGATCCTCAGTTACTGACTAATCCGTAGATTTCGTCATCCAATGTGCAGGATAGTCCTCCGCGTACTCTCAGGCTCATCACTTTCGCTCCTTCACGAATTTCCACAAACGTTGCAGCACTTTTCTTTCTCGTTCCTTGATCGGCAGGGGTCTGTCGTTGTCTTGGGCACGTGCTCATCTCTTCCTTCGATTCCATCTTGAGGTGTTAAAATTAGTCTTTCATTGTCGACACGTCACCTTGGGGCTACGGGCTTCTTGTCGTGTTCTTGTCCGTGCGTCGATGTGTCTTGTCTTCTCCTATCGCCTAGACAGTCGAGTATTGTAGCGGGAAGACTGTCTGTCGGGTACCTTGCACGCATCCTTCACCTTCGGCTGGGTCGGAGTCCGTGACGTTTGTTATCTTCTTCACGTCGGTAGATGGTCGGGGTAAATTCCATATGCCGGGTTCTCATACACGTGTGTGCCATCGCAATTTGGTTTTGTAGTGGGGTCTAGGTAGCGAGCGCTGCGGTGGTCCGCTCGGGCTTCCTATGTTTGTTACTTCTGTCGAAGTTCATGTTGTTCATGTCACGTGCCTGTGCACGACTGTGACGGCACTTCCGGAAAGACTGTTTGCTTTCCGATGATCCACCTTGTGGTAGGTGCTCTCTTCATCATTATTTGTACCTACAATCCGGTACACTCGTCGCCCGTTGGGAACCGTCGCTAAGCCTTCTTGGTCGAATCATGCTGTTAGCTTCGCGCTGTCACTGCATCAGGCTCGTTCTTTGTTCCTGATGTGCTGTACGGGCCGGCCTTGTATAATGTTGCTGTACTGGTGCTTGTTTTCTTGCTGCGACTCATGCTGCACGACACCCGCGTAGCTACGCGGGTGGCCGAGGGGCCCGCCAAGTTCCCCCCCTCGGACTTTTGGTTTCACTTGGGCACCTGCGGGTATTTTGGGGAATGGTCTGGTAGGTGTCCTGGTGCCGGAGGTTGGAATGCGGCAAACGGATCTTGAACTGGGGGCTGGAACACCAGAATCCCGTGAGCGTACCCGTACAGGACGTGCTCTGGTTGAGCTGGAGCTGGACGTCGAGCCGGGGCTGGAGCAGGAGCTGGAGGACGAGCTGTTGGTGGAACCGGAGCTGGAACGTACCGGTAGGCTACGTCCGAAGAGAGCGTCGAAAGGGTTGTCGATGCTGTCAAGATGATCGCCAGCTGCTCTTTGCGCCCGAAGCGGAAACACACAGTAGACAACCTCATGAATAAGAGGAAGGGATTTCTCGTTGAACACAAACGTCTCGGTCGTTCTTCCTTGGTAGTTAGTTACAATAGGCCGGTAAACCCCCAGTGTGGTCAGCTTTGCGATAAGCAAACGCTCTGCGTCGTTTGCACGTATCGGTGCTGGAGGCTCCAGCCAGGGGCTCCTTGACACGATATCATCGTCAGTGCATGCCAGAGACGGAATGAAGATTTCGTCGCTCCTGCTTCAAATGCCGACCATTTGGTACCAGACGACAAAACCAGAAGATAAAGAGAGAGCAGTCGCGATAGCGGGTCCAGCTTGGTATGCTACTCAAGCCACACAAATGGGTACCTGTGTGCGGTCAGCGCTAGCGACTTTTTGAGTTATAACGGCTTCTTTGAGGTTGTCAAGTGACCTGCTGGGCGTGGGCAATGACTTTTGGTGTCGCGCGCTCTGTGGGTCTCCATTCTATACGACACAGTGTTTACTGCACCACCTTCTCCTTTATATGCATTCGCTAATCTGTGCGATTTCTCCTGAAGAGCGCGTTGTACACGGCATGCATTCGCAATGCTACGAGAAGCAACTGCAGCTCTGGTATCAATCCAGCGTCACTCTGGTGGACGATGGTACAGCTACATATGCCCCAAAGAGCTGAAGGCTGCAAATTCAAAAGAATTCGCTGAATCTGCTGCAGAGGGATGAAATCGACTGCAGCTCCAGTGTAGGAGAGTTTCCAGCAGTTCATCAAACAATGTATTGCGGGTTACTTTTAGTGCCTCGTTAACTACACAGCTTCACCATCAGGAACTCCATCTACAACGGCGTCTGCGACGCGAAGAACTCCTCAAAGAGTTCGATCTGCTCGGGAACACGTTGCATTCCGCAGTCGACTCGGACCAATCGTTTTAGCTGCTGAATGTCCCGCTCCATCTCGACTGGTAGTGCTTTTGTCCATGGGGAGAGCTCCTCCTGCTCCCATTCGACGCTCCGTCCAGCGGTAATTCGGTTTAGTATTTACACCCACACGCGTCCACCGCTGCTTCGCTGCTAGCACTTCTGCCACCCGTCGCCGCTGTTCTCTCGTCTCAAAGCTTGTGTCCGTGTCTGTAGGTCTTGAATATGCCACCAACGGCGGACTGGAACGTCGAGGTTGCTTGGTATCTTGTCGAATTCCCTTGAAACTACCAGCAGTTGTCTCTGCTCGTTCTTCTTGGGGCTTTTTGCACTCACACGGCTGGAAACGGCAACACACGCCGCTACGAAGGCCAAGAGCTCCACTTCCTCCCACATTCGGCTTGACAAGACAATCAGCTTTAGCCACAGCATAGGCTCCAGGACCTGGAACAGCAGAACCTGTATTCAGCCAGTACCGAGGGTTCTTCGGCCGGTTTCGACCCGATCCAAAGCTACAACGAGCTGTCTTGACCGGAACTGGAGCTGAAACCTCGTCCTGATCATCCTGAAGCAACATGTCGATCTCCTTTAGGCTGTTACTAGCTTCTCGTCGCTGCTGTAGCCCTTCGAGCGCAGTCGGGCGAACTCCATCCAGTTGAAGTCGCATTAGAACCTCCGATCTGCTAAAAGCAGCAAGAGAAACGGACCAAGTGCTTCATATATTGAACTGCTTACTTGGCAGAAGAATCCTTAAACTACATAGGCCGGTAGAGTGGTGACGGCGCCGCACTTGGCCTGGTCGATCTTGAGGTGTCGCCGCATCTGGCGAATGGCCCGAGCCGTCTCCTGCCACGCAGCCGTGCGGTCTTCACGCTCCGAGCCAGGGATATCGAACCGCTCCCGCACTGAGCCGCGTAGGCCGGCGATACGGTACACCAGCAGCAGCGACGGGATGACGATCAGGACGAGCATCCCAAGTAGCCATAGGATGCGGGACAGGACGCTGGTGGCGTCGCGATAGCTCTGCGAAGAGATCCACAGGCCCACCAAGGCCCACAAGACCCCGATAGCTACCGATAATAGGCCGTAGACTGCTGAGTACCAGGTCAATGCGCCTGCGTAGGACGTGAGGCCTAGCCTAACTTCGATCTGCGCCAATGGGACGCACGGACAGCAAGCCTCCATGTTGACGTTGGAAGCAATTAACCCTTCCGGTTCCTCTGGGATCACGGGGCTGGACCATTTACCCATAGTGATCCCGTTGGCATCTTGGCCAGGAGGGGCCTGCAGCACGGGGCTGCCATGCACAGTCTTCTCTGCTTTAGGCGCGGACATGGGGAATGGCTACGGGAGCTGAAAAAGACATCATATAGAGTTTTCAAATCGAAGTGACATGATTCTTTGAAGGATATGTAAATCTGATATACCAATTATAAAGGGGTATAAAAATTTAGAGAGAAAAAACTCAAGACGAAAACGTTTAAAGTGAAAGTCTACATGGTTATTGAAGGTCAAGTGGCTAGCTGTATTCGCTGTGTTACGCACCACGAAGGCAGCAGCTACTCGGCGGGACATGAACAAAAGATACAACAAGCTGTTTCCCGTATCAAAACTTCGACGGAACTTGCTCCCGTTGACGTCGAATGTCTCCAGTGAGAACTGGAGGCGCTTAAGCGCGCAGGGAGCGCGACTGCTGCTGCGCCGTCTGCGTGTAGTCGTCGTCAGGGCTGGCCGTCGACGGGGTCTGGTTCTTGCCAGCGCCGGTCTTTCCAGTCTTTCCAGACTTGGTAGGCTGAGTCGTGGCAGGCGTCGTGGTGGCCGGGGTGGTCGTGGCAGGGGTCTCAGTAGCAGGGGTCTCCGTCACAGGGGTCTCCGTAGCCGGGGTCTCAGTAGCCGGGGTCTCAGTAGAAGGAGATGATCCCGAGCCGGACTGGTTGGGGGACGAACCGGAGCTAGACTGAGCGGGGGTGGAGCCAGAGCCCGTGTTCGACGAACCAGATCCCTGCTCCGAAGTAGGCGTAGAGGCGGCAGGGGTCGAAGTAGGCGTCTGCTGCTCGGGGTGCGAGCCAGAACCAGTCTCCGAAGCGTGCGAACCAAGCTCCGAGGTAGGCGTGGTCTGCGCCGGGGTCGAGGTAGGCGTCTGCTGCTCAGGGTGCGAGCCCGATCCGGTGTTCGACTGATTAGGCGACGATCCAGATCCCTGCTCCGACGTAGGCGTAGAGGCGGCAGGGGTCGAAGTAGGCGTCTGCTGCTCAGGGTGCGAGCCCGAACCAGACTCGTTGGCGCACGGGGTGGCAGCAGGGGTAGTTGAAGGAGTCTCAGTCGAGTGCGATCCCTCCTCCGAAGTTGGCGTGGTCTGAGCAGGAGTCGAGGTAGGCGTCTGCTGCTCAGGGTGCGAGCCCGATCCGGTGTTCGACTGGGTAGGCGACGATCCAGAGCCCTCCGAAGTAGGCGTCGAAGGAGCCGGGGTGGTCACGGGAGTCTGCTGCTCAGGCGACGAACCAGAGCCCTCCGACGTAGGCGTCGACGGAGCAGGGGTGGTCACAGGAGTCTGCTGCTCAGGGGAAGAACCCGAACCGGTCTCCGAAGAGTGCGAACCAAGCTCCGAAGTAGGCGTGGTCTGCGCCGGGGTCGAGGTAGGCGTCTGCTGCTCAGGCGACGAACCAGATCCATCCGACGTAGGCGTCGAGGGGGCAGGGGTTGTCACGGGCGTCTGCTGCTCAGGCGATGAGCCCGAACCGGTCTCAGAGTGCGAGCCCTGCTCCGACGTGGGCGTGGTTTGCGCGGGAGTCGACGTAGGCGTCTGCTGCTCAGGCGACGAACCAGAGCCCTCCGACGTAGGAGTCGAAGGAGCCGGAGTGGTCACGGGAGTCTGCTGTCCAGGGGTCGAGCCAGAACCCTGCTCCGAAGTAGGGGTGGAAGGCGCAGGCGTGGACACGGGGGTTTCCTGGTTGGGAGTAGATCCAGATCCGTTGCCCGAGGTCGGGGTCGAAGCAGCAGGGGTGGTCACCGGGGTTTCCTGGCTAGGGGACGAACCAGATCCGTTGCCCGAGGTCGGAGACGAAGCTGCAGGCGTGGTCACCGGAGTTTCCTGGCTAGGGGACGAACCGGAGCCGTTGCCGTTCTCTGTGGTAGGAGTCGTGGCGGCGGGGGTAGTCGTAGGGTAGTTGTACTCCAGAGTAGGGCACGGGGTGTCCTCTTCACCCGAGCCTGTGGTCGGCGTAGATCCAGCCGGAGTAGGAACGGGGTAGTTGTACTCAAGCGTCGGGCACGGGGTGTCCTCTTCACCCGAGCCTGTCGATGGCGTAGTCGGAGTCGAGGGGTTCGACGGGGTCGTGGTGGGGTAGTTGTACTCCAAAGTCGGGCACGGGGTGTCCTCCTCACCGCTTCCTAGCTCGAAAGTAGGGGTAGTCGCCGCAGGGGTCGTGGAGGGGGTCTCCTGGGACGGCGACGATCCCGAGCCGTTGCCGTTCTCCGTGGTAGGAGTAGTGGCAGCGGGGGTCGTGGAGGGGGTCTCCTGGGTAGGCGACGATCCCGAGCCGTTGCCGTTCTCCGTGGTAGGAGTAGTGGCGGCGGGGGTCGTGGACGGGGTCTCCTGGGAAGGCGACGATCCCGAGCCGTTGCCGTTCTCCGTGGTAGGAGTAGTGGCGGCGGGGGTCGTGGAGGGGGTCTCCTGGGTAGGCGACGATCCTGAACCGTTGCCGTTCTCCGTGGTAGAAGTAGTAGCCGCGGGGGTCGTGGAGGGGGTCTCCTGGGTAGGCGACGATCCCGAGCCGTTACCATTCTCCGTAGTCGGAGTGGAGCCGGCCGGGGTGGGAACCGGGTAGTTGTACTCCAGGGTTGGGCACGGGGTGTCCTCTTCACCCGAGCCAGTTGTCGGCGTTGATCCGGCCGGAGTTGGAACGGGGTAGTTGTACTCAAGCGTCGGGCACGGGGTGTCTTCCTCACCGCTTCCCTGCTCAGTCGTCGGAGTCGTACCAGCAGGAGTTGGAACAGGGTAGTTGTACTCAAGAGTCGGGCACGGGGTGTCCTCGTCCGAGGAGCCCAGCTCCGATGCAGGGGTCGTGGCAACGGGGGTGCTCACAGGTGTCTCCTGCGAAGGCGACGAGCCCGATCCTGTCGAAGGCGTCGTTACGGCGGGAGTCGTGGCCGGGGTGCTCACAGGAGTCTCCTGCGAAGGCGACGAGCCCGATCCAGTCGACGGGGTCGAAGGCGCGGGGGTCGACACTGGCGTCTGCTGCTCCGGGTGCGAGCCCGAGCTCGATCCAAGCTCCGAAGTCGGCGTGGTTGCCGCAGGCGTCGAAGTAGGCGTGTTCTGTTCGGTCGAGCCAGATCCCTGCTCAGCCGTCGGCGTCGTAGGCGCAGGCGTAGTCTCCGGTGTGGTGGTCGTTGGGGCCGGAGTCGACACGGGGGTAGCCGGTGTTCCGACAGGGGTAGCCGGGGTACCAACAGGGGTAGCAGGCGTGCCCACAGGGGTAGCCGGAGTGCCAGCGGGCGTAGCCACTGGAGCTGGCGTCGTGGCAACCGGGGTAGCCGTCGTGGTAGCCGGCACCGGCGTGTTTAGGCCGTTCTTACCACCGTCGTTCTGAGTGTACGAGTCATCGTTGGTGCCGCCGGGCGAGTAGCTGCCGGCGTTATCGAACGTGATGCCGCCGCCGCCGCCACCCAGGACCACCTGCATGGCCATGGCCGCGAGCACGATGGTCGTGTACACCTTCATGGTAGTGATTTAACTGTAACAGGAGACGATTTACACGCTGTTGAGGACTAGAACGGGAAGGGGAATTTCCAACCGGGCTCGACGATGCTTGGGGCACTTCGCTCTCGGGAGGAAATTGGGGAATGAGGAGCGCTAAGGCGAGCATGCCGCGCCGCTCGCGCGCGAATTGACGATGCAGGGGAGCGGCAGGGGCGCTCTATCGCACCAGCGCGCTTATCCTGACGGAGAGCTTGCTCTCGAGATCTTGGTCTCACTATCCACGAGTCCTGTCTTATACACCGATCGACAGAATGCATGGTCCATATAAAAAGGGCGCCCGTGATATAGAATTGCGTACACATATTGTTATCAACCAATCAAATCACCCGTCGCAGCGTTCAATCGCTAAAATAAAACTCCACTAGCCACTCGATAAAACGGAGGTCTCCACCAGCCACTCGATAAAATGGAGGCAGCGGACGAGGAGTCCTCGCAGACCCCACCACCCGCGACAGTATTGCAGGAGGCAGAGGAGGTTGCCATCACAGGCCTCCTTGAGGAGGTGTACGCGCCAGCCAAACAACGCCGTATGCACAATTCGTGCTGATGGTGTCAAGCTGCCATTGCTATTTATTTTGCGAGGGGAACCGAACGGAACCATCGAGATGGAAGAATTGCCAACATACCCCCAAGGTGAGTCTTTTTAATTTATTTCGTTTATTTATACTTAAACTGTTTATATATGTAGGTCATGTGTATACTGTACAGACAAAAGCATGGACTCTCGCGTGTGGAAGCTTTACCTACGCTCGCTTCTGCAGCAGCACATTACGCCCTCGGCTCTACTACTCGTAGATAACTTAGAGTGTCATGTCTCGGGCGTATCGGAAGCTATAGTTTCGGAGGAACTTGGCGCTGTTCTACAGCCATTGCCAAAAAACGCTACCTCTGTTTGCCAGCCCTTAGACGTTGGCATTATGGGGCCTCTCAAGGCGAAGCTGAAGGCGTTATGGCTGTTTGAAAAGGCTACTGCTACGACGGCGAAAGAAAAGCGCTTGGCTACGATAAAGCGTGCCATTTCAGCCTGGGAATCCATTAAAGCGGATACCGTCACTAGTGCATTTAACAAGGCACTTAAAACCAATTTTTTTCTATCTTTTACCAAAATCGTTATTAATTCGTTCTCACATAACCAGTCTACACACGCAGGACAGACTTTGCACCTGCGGGAAAGTGGTTCATGCATTCTGTCGATCGGTGTACGCGTCCACGACACGTGTACGGGAGGGGCCAACCGCTGACTCGATTGCCGGTCTCCGCTACTCAGGCCAAGTGGTTTTCCAACTTTGGACGACGTCGCCGTATCGCGTGACGCGATTCGCGTCTCCGAATCCCACCCGGGAACCAACAGATGCCGCCACCTTATGGCTCTGCTCGGGCCGGCTGGCGGCGGCGAGACTGTCGCCGACAATAGCTCTTGGAGACGGCCCACGGCAATTGGACTGGCAAACATCGCAAGCTGCTTCAGCCTGAAGTTCAGGCGAGGATCTTGTCGTTGACAGCGACAAGTTGTCGTTGACAGGATCGTATCTACCGAGATCTACTGAAGATAATCTGTCATGTCAAGGTTGACACGGATCATCTCGCCGGTGGCGAAAAACGCCAAAAACGCCCGCAAAGTCAGATTTCCCTGGGCTTATTATTGCCACTGCAGTCGGGCTATTGACAGGTGATCGCTGTGTATTGCCCTATGCCGTTAGCTATCGTTGTTAACCTAGCTGGAGGAACGTTCCGCCGTAGCTGCAGGTCCTCGTCCTTATGGCTGGCAAGTCTAGCGCCGCGTCGCCATCTGCGCCGCGCGCACGCAATTGACGCACGCGATTGCAAAAATGCACTCGACTACAGTTGGCCCATGCACCGACTACCAGCGCCACTTGTAACGCCGTGCCATTGCGGCGACCAACGGCGTCCGGTGCCGGCGAGACTCTTGACATCTTTTGCGATCGTCCACCACAGAGAGTGCGGTAGCGATCGCACAGAAAACTGCGTCTCGGTGTTCAACCCTGGCTCGCTCTTTATCTTCCACGACGTTGTGGATTCGCCTGGATAGGGCAGGGCGGACGGACAGCGGATCGAGGAGCTGCTCTCTATTACAGATAGCGTAAAGATCCACTGAGCAAGCCGTTGAAGCTGCCTTTTACGTCAACGACGGGCTGCCGCTGTCAATGGAGCTGACCTCTGCGTTGCTCGCCAAAGCTTCTGCACCGCAACCACACAGGTTCGAGATCATAGCGGTGCGACGCACGGTCACGTGTGACTGCGCAGCTAGCCGCTCGCCGCCACAGTGTTGCGACACAAATACAGCCGACAGCTGGAGCACGTTGAAGTGCTCGTCTTCGGACTGGATCGGCCAAAACTTCGCCGTCTGCATATTTTCAGACCTTTGCCAGAACACTTGAGCAGCGTTGAGCAGCGTTGAGCTGGGCACCGCCGGCAATGGCCCCGCTAACGATCCGCGACCGTCCTCTCTGCCTGTGACGCTCGCGAGCGTGCGTTCTCGACGCACGACTGCAACATGCTGACCGTCGTTGCGTTGCACCGGCCGTCGAGTGTAGCCATGCATTAAAGAGACACCGCTTCAACGTACCTTCCGAGAAAGCTCTGCACCGAGCAGGGCTTTGCAGGCATCGCCAATAATGCTCCTGTCTTGCTCTGTACTAGTATCCGTTACGACACCTTCGCTGCCTAAATATGGTGTAAAAACGATTGGCAACCAACAACCAGCATCGCTTTGATAGTAGCAAACGGCACTGCAGTCATGAGCGGACGAGGCCAGCGAGATAGCGTGTCGGAGTCCGAATCGGACATCAGCATCGGTCCTGGAAGTCTCGACAGTATCACCAGTTTGGGGCGCAGGAGTAGACCACGCCATGTCATCTACGAAGGCAGCGAGGTAGACGACAGCGACACCCACAGCGAGCTTGATGTGAGTCTCTACGACACAGACGAAGTCGCGGACATGGAGCGGACTAGCTATCGCATTTCGCTAGGCAGCGACGGCTTTGAGTCCATTCTATCCGACCCAGGCGCCCTGCACGAAGAAATTGATGAGGAAGTCTCTTTCTCGTCTTACCGCAGTCGAACCGCCTTCAACAGCTTCGTGAGCGTCGACACAGCAACCTCCGAGTACGAGGCCCCGCAAGTACAACGAAGCCAACCTCTCCCCTTGCAGCAACTGCATCAACAGAACCAACAGCTTCAAAATCTTCAACGACAGCAACAGGAACAGATACAGGAGCAGCAGCAGCGATTCCCACGCGCCTATGAAGCTGCTAGTATCTCATCTGCCTCGCTCTACCAGTATCTACGTGGTAGTCTCGCTCAAGGAGGTGACGCAACAACTCGTAGTGGTTACGGATCAAACCAACCTCACGGTCAGGCTCCAGGAGGTCCAACGAATAATCCAAACGTTCGCACAAACTTCACGAGTGCAACGTCAGGGGACGCACCTCTCGATACACCCACCGATGCCTACGATGTTCTTGGCACGCCGCCAGGGGATCCACCAGCCTCGAGACCGTCTCAGCCACCGTCGGAGCAAAATCGAGAATCGACACCATTCGATGCGATCCACTTCCAGGCGCTCCAGCATTTGCCTCGGTCCATGAATTCATTTCTGTTGATCCTGCTCATGGCTGTAGGATTTGGTATCGGGTTTGCCGTTCTCTCGGTTGACCCGCCTGAGGCTTACGGCTACTGGCTCAACGAGGTCGGTACGCTGTACATCCGCGTCGTCAACTGTACTGCTGTGCCCATGGGAATTTGCCAAGTGATCTTTTCCGTGTCCACTTTAACTGCACGAGGAGCTCTCGGCCGACTCTGGCTCAAGACACTCGGCTTTTACTTCATCATCTGCGTCTTGTCGGTGGTATTGGCAATCATCGTAGCTGGAGCCCTGCGCTCAACACTAAAGCAAACCGACGAACTCAACTTTGAAGCCTCGAGTACACAGTTTGGTTTCCAGTGCAGCAACACCAAGTACCTCGAGCTGAACGGGACATCCCTTGCCTGCAACTCGGATTCGTTCGACGACGTGAACAGCACAGCCACAGTTTTCCCGAGCTTCGTCGATGTGAACGCAGTGCTGGGTCTACCCGAATCCATCGCGCAGCTCAGCTTCACGGAATATATCTTCCATCTAGGCGCTCGTTACGTGCCGAACAACGCCATACAGGCGTTGAGTGCCGACTACTACATCAGTTCCATGGTGATCGCCACCGTCTTGGGCGTGGCCGTCACGCGCAGTTTCCGTGGCGGCGGGGTCGGTCGTGACCGGGGCGATGCGAGACGTAACCCACTCTTGAGGCTATTCGTGCACTTGTACGCTGCGCTGTTCACGATGCTGGACTGGTTGCAATCGCTGGCACTTCTTGCCATCCTGCCGATTACTATCGGCTCCATCCTCGTAGATCCAGCCAACGCGAGACTTGCCTCCTTCGCTGGTAACTGGTTCCTAGTGGCTTCACTCGTGTGCGTCATTCAGACGCTTGTACTGTGTCCTATCCTGTTCTTCTGGGTAACGCGTCGTCAGCCCTTCGGATGGCTGCTCAAAGTCCTACCAGCGCTGCTCTACAGCGTGTTGCTACAATCCCCGGTGCTGCCTTTGTCAATCGCTACGAAGAGCGTCCTGCGTTCACGTGAAGTGCCACCTGCCGTCTTTGGAGCGCTGTTTCCAGTGTTATCCGCGTGCAACCGCGTCGCACAGGCGATGGGACTTCCGATTGTCTTGATGTGGGTAGTAAGCTACACAGACTGTAGTCTGCCTTTGAACGTAAGCAATAGCGCTCTACTGTTCGGCTACGCTCTGGTTGCGAGTCTTGGAGACACAGCACTACCTCAAGCACCTATTGTGTACTTCCTCACAGTTTGGAAAAGCTTCTGCGGTAGTGAAGACCTCCCGCCTACACCGATCGCCATGAGCGGCGTCATGCTGCTAATTGGTAGAATGCAAGCGTTCACTAATACAGCCACGAATCTGATGCTGGTACGGATGGCAGCCAGTACGGACGAAGGACGCATGTACGCGCATCACTTTGCCATGTAGACTACAAGTTGAAGTGGAACGAGGACGAATTAACCCATTTAATAACCCTTTCGTCCTGCCTTTTTTCTGTTTTTGAACATGATTGAGGTCTGTGCCCTTTGAATATACATATTCATTCCATTACACAGGAATATTATATTCCAAGTCACGTTTTCTAGCCATCCGTTCAAAATCAGGATTCCTAATTACCCATCCTTATCAAATTCCACAGTGCATTAGTCGCATTTCCATCTGTCTCTTCAGTAAGTCAGCAGCTCCACAAGGTCGTAACACCGCAACAGTCTCAACTGTCCTTCTTGTCGCCGCTTAAATGGCGCCTCGCGTCCGTTTGGCCGCCCTAACACTGCCGTTGCTATTAACTCCATGTTCTTCTTCCTCTTCGGAGCTTCTGCGCATTCCGTTGGAGAATTATGACCAAATGCAGTTCTTCGGCTCCATTGGTGTCGGGTCGCCACCTCAACGCTTTCAAGTGATCTTCGACACAGGCTCAAGTGACATTTGGCTGCCGGAAACTACGTGCACCGACTGCGCAGGCTCGAGACGCTACGATGCAGCCGTCTCGCGGTCTCACGAACCGCTTAATGAGCCTTTCCGACTGGAATACGGTAGTGGGAACGCCACGGGCCGAATCGTCCGAGAACAGATTTCACTCTACGACACTCAGGATGACGCTCTGACGCTTAATAGAGTACACATGGGCAGTGCCAGTAGGACCACAAAGAGATTGCAAAGGTTCCAGGCTGACGGTATCGTCGGACTTGGACTGGAGGCGCTGGCACTGATCACCAAACCAAGTTTGATCCGATCCGACCCAAGACTGCAACGCTTCTCCATTTACATTAACCGATTGCCTGGTGCGTTGCCACCGGCGCAACTCATTTTCGGTGGCGTGGACGATTCGCTGCCTATTGCGCACATGCCACAGACGAATCGGTCTCAAGTGAGTTGGTACCATTTCCCAGTCGTGAGGTACCCGTCCAGTCGACGTGCGCACGGCTTCTGGGCTATTCGACTGCACCGCCTCACAGTTGGAAGCTTCGGTTCTCGCTCGAACTCGAGCTTTAAGCAGCCTGCAGACAGTGGAGAAGGTATTGTTGCAGTCTCAGCTGCAGTGGCCATTGTGGATTCAGGGACGTCGCTGCTGTTACTCCCGCGGCGAGCATTTGACGCTACGATCACTGAAATCCAGCAGCATTTGCGCGTACATTTCGACCGAGAGCTCCGTGTAGATCCACATGCTGTGAGTGGATATGCTTGTGCAGATTGCACGGCCGAGATGTTCCCTGCGCTCCGGTTCAGTTTTGTGATAAATGAAGCAGCATCAAGTACCCAGTCGAAGACGCAGACGCTGGTGTTGCAAGGCACAGACTACGCACGGTGCGACGACTTCATCTGCACTCCGCAACTGGATGTGCATGCACTGTTCTCATCTAAGAAGTCCAAGAGCAAGCTGCCTACTCAGACTGCATCAGCTATGACCACGAACATTCCACAGGGGAAAGCACTTGAAGAGGTTGTCGTGCTCGGCGTAGCGTTCCTACGCGCTTACTACGTTCAGTTCGACTCGGAACGCAAGACTGTCGGCTTTGCCTGCGTTGACTCAACTTCGTCCAGTACTGAAGGTTCTTCTAGTACCTGTTCCGGAGGTTGGGCGCCTAAGCTTCAATTCCACTCGGCGCATTTCGCGGACGCAGAAGCTTCGGCGTGGCGAGCAGGTTGGGTCTTCTGGTCGCGAGTGTATTTGGGCATCGGAGTGCTGTTGTTAGTCGTGGCATTTGCGCTGCTGTGGCACATCCTAGTAGTGCCTTCATCCGACGTCGAGAAGGTGCTCGACTGGTTCTGTGGCCCGAGTGACAAATGCCGACGACGACAATCGGAGACGAAGCTACCGGTATCTTCAAGTCGACGGAATTCCTATCAAGCGTTGCAGACTGGTAACAACAAACCACCAAGTGAAATTCCAGAGGAACCAGACTCGGAACCTGACACACCAACTATGAGCCTTTCGGCTGAAGTTCGTAGAACTCGCGCTCGTGTCGAAGCCTGCGAATCCGGTGGAGGATTGGCAGGAAAGGCCTGTAATCTTTCCTCACGGATTGATGGACTACATGGTCAAAGGGGGTTTTGTGCCTGGGGCTTCCCTCCTCGCAACTGTGATGAAGCAGTGCGTTCCTGAGAAAGGTGGAGATAAGATGTTAATGAATCACTCTTGAATTCACCAACTCGAGCTCAAGCTACTTACTTTTCTGTGTTGCTGACGTCGTAGCTGCTTGGAGGACCTGGAGGACCTGGACAACGAGCCAAGTTACTGCGCAATTGCTGCTAGGTTATGAGCCCAAGGAGCTCTGAGCTGCTCACGACAAGAGATCAAGACCTACAAGACAACTAGACCATGAGTTCAGGAGGTGCTGCTGGTGGAGGCGGTGGCGCTGGTACCGGTGGTGGAGCCGCTGATGGTGGCGGTGGAAATGGCAATCAAGCGCGACGAAGGCATCTGGCTCATGGAAGCTCAAAGCCACCGAAGTTTGAATGCACGTTCGAAGTGTATCGTGTCGAGCTGGAGCTTTACCTGGAAGAACGACAAGCGTGGGGAGTAGTGAATGGGACGGACCGACGCCACGCCAACAACGCCGACGAGCAGGCAGTTTGGGATTCACGGAACCGCCTAGCGCGTGGCGCGATATTGCGTGGACTACGTGGGTGTCAAGACAACGCTGCAAACAAGGTATGCGCGATGGCTACTGCGCGTGAAATGTGGACTACGCTGGTCGAGGACAATACCTCAAGAGACTACTCATACATGATGGCGCTGAGAAGCCAACTATATTCCCTGAGGCATGTGCAAGGACAACCGATGTCCGAGTACCTGGCTAACATGGGAAGGACAAGACAACTACTAAATATCGTTGATCCAACTCATGCTATAAGCGACGACGAGATGGCAAGGATTCTGGTGATGGGAGTGATGCAGACGCACCGGGACTTGGTAGATCAGTTTGACGTACCTACTCGTCAAGGAAACCCACCGACGCTGCAGCATGTGACCAATGCATTGCGGTCGAGGGACGAACGAGACCACATTGTGGAAGTGGGTACTGGAAGCACTTCAAACGGGGGAGCTGCAGTGATGAGTGCGACCAAGGCTGACCCCCAACACGGAGGGAACGGCAATGCTGGAAACGGACAAGCGTGGAAGAAAAAGCGAAAATGCTTTCACTGCGGCAAGCTCGGACATATCAGGCGTGAGTGCTGGGGTTTTCTCAACAAACAGAAGAAGTCTAAAGAGAACCAAAAGGAGACCAAGAAGTTGGAAAAGACCAAGAAAAAGAAGAAGAACAAGAAGGACAAGGATGAAGACAATGAGGAGTCGGCTGTACAGGACAACTTGCTGATTCTAAATCCAAGAGCACCAGACATGATGCAGACCTACGCAAGTAGTAGTAGCAGTGACGAAATGAGTGAAGACGACCACCCAATGACTGGAATGGTGTTGAAAGAACATCACACCAACAGGCCGAACTCGTGGATGCTGGACTGCGGTAGTGCGACCCATGTCTGCGTGGATCGAAACCTGTACTCCAGTATGAAGAAATCCAAGGCGGTATTCAAAGTCTGGACTGGAGAACTGACCAAGGGCGTGATGAGTGGCTCTGTCAAGTTATGTGTTCCGGATAAAACTGTGAGAAGTAAGTCGTGCGAAGTAGAGCTGAAGGATGTTGAGTACTCGCCGGCTGGAACTGTGAACTTGGTGAGTTTAGGGAAGCTGGAGAGTGAAGGATGGATTCCTTCATTCAGTACGGTTGGTGAACCAAGGAAATGCTGGCTTGATTCCGCTACAGGGAGACTCGAATTTGTGAAACGTGGAACTCATTATTGGCTGGACACTGGATCTCTCAACTTGCTCGCTACTATAAACGCTGATGCTAGTCCGCTGATGCGTTGGCATGAACGGCTTGGCCACCTGAACGTGTCGGCAATTAAGACCATGGTGCAAAACAAAGTAGTGGAGGGTATGGAGATTCCAGCGGACCTCTTCAAGAAGAAGTTTGAATGCATGACGTGCATGTCAGCAAAACGCAGGCGTATGTCGTACAAGAAGAGCGCCAAGGACAAGAGGACTAAGGTAAATTACGAGAGGTTGATGTCAGACACCTGTGAAATGGGGAAGTATATTCCTGGTTCTGGGAACTATCGCTACTTTCAGCTCATACAGGATGAAGGTTCCAGATTCAAGTGGTGTTATCCTATCAAGAAGAAGAGTGACGCGAACGCGAACACCATACTGCTGATCAAGAAACTACTGGCTCAAGGGCACAAGATCAAGACGTTCTCAAGTGACGGTGGTGGTGAGTTCGCAAATGCTGAATTGAGTGCTTTCTTGGTGTCACATGGTATTGAATTCATACCTACGCATCCGTACACACCAGAAGAGAACGCTCTGGTCGAGAAACTAAATGGGGTGCTGACGAACAAAACAAGGACTGCAATGCAGGCAGCCAACATGCCGAGCAAGCTATGGCCTGAAGTACTGCAATATATTGTACAGATTGACAATATGAGTGGGACGAAAGCTCTCAATGGGAAGACCCCGTCGGAGAAACTTCATGGTGAGAAGCCGGACTTAAGAAAGGTTCGTGTTTGTGGGTGCGTTGGTTTCGTCTACGAGGCTAAGAGGAAGAACAAGCTTAGTCCCAAGGCTGAGCCTGCACTGCTACTGGGCTTTGCACATGGATCGCCAGGCTATCGTTTACTGCATCTACGAACGGGGAAGATCGTGGAAGCGCGTGATGTGCAGTTTCGTGAAGATATAACTGTTGGTAGGAAGTATTTGGATGCACTATTGGCCGGTCAGCACAAGTCCTACAACAACATTCCATTTGTACCGCTGCCGGTTGAATACGTCGCAGAGGAGAGCGTGCATGAGGAAGCATCGTGGACTGTACAGAGGAGTTTACCTGAGGAGCTCACTACTACAAAACCAATGTCAGTGGATGGCTCAAAGGCTGAGACTTCATCAAGTAGTGACGATTCTGAGGGAGAAGACCAAACTGAAGCACAACTGGGTGGACAAGGCCAAGGACCGGTTCGAGCTCAAGGCCAAGGACCTGCACAAGTACAAGTACCAATACAAGCTCGACGAAGACGTGGACGAGGACATGGACGTGGCCAACCTGTTAGTAGTGGACCTGCTCAACCGACAAGGCAATCGACGAGGACACGCCGAGCAAACACCAGGCTGAGTGGCTATCAGTTGCTGGCTGAAGGGGACATAAATGACCCAAGCAGTCTGGAGGAGGCGATGACTTCGCCGTACAAGAAAGCTTGGAAGGCGGCATTGGAGGCAGAGTACGGCTCTTTAATAGAGAATGGCACGTGGAAGTTGGTGGATCGGCCGAAGAATGCAAAGGTTCTGACTACGAAGTGGGTCCTTCGTGTGAAAAGGGATGCACGTGGAGCTGTGAAACGACTGAAGGCGAGACTGGTGGTGCACGGGTTCAAGCAACGCTTTGGACGGGAGTACTGGAAAACCTACTCACCTGTTGTTCGCTGGGCCACGATGCTAATTGTGCTAATTATTGCATTGATCCTCGCGTTGGAGGTGGACCAGGTCGATTTTGACACTGCGTTTCTCAACAGCGAGATGGACGGTGCGACTATTTACGTGGAGCAACCAGAACAATTTAGCGATGGTACGGACAGGGTTTGTGTACTACTCAAAGCGATCTACGGATTGAAACAAGCCGCAAGGCTGTGGTACTTGACTCTGCATGGCTACTTGGTGGAGTTGAATTTCACTCGAAGTGCGTATGATGTGGGGCTTTACTTCAAAAAGGTGGACGGGAGGCTGGTGTTAGTGACCGTTTACGTGGATGATGTAATGATTATTGGAGCTCGGGAGGACATTAACTTAGTTAAGAAGGAGCTGCAATCCAAGTTCGCCATCAAGGATCTGGGTCGTGTGCATTATCTGTTGGGCATGGAAGTGCACTACGAACCAGGAGTGATGCTGTGCCTGTCTCAGACAGCCTACATTGACAAGATCCTGACGAAGTTTCAGATGGAGAATGCAAAACCAGTGAAGTCACCTCAGATACAGAACGAGAAGATTCTACCAATCGAGAAGGACGAAAGCAAAATCAATGACAAATCAGTGAAATACCAAGAACTGGTTGGGGCACTTCAGTACCTGGTAACCTGTACAAGGCCAGACATCTCGAATGCCGTGAGGAGTTTGAGTCGGTACTGCGGAAGCTATACGAAGGAGAATTACGCCGCTGCAAAGCGAGTGTTGCGCTATTTAAAAGGGACTCGGACTTACGGACTGGTGTACTGTCTGGAGGAGTCGAAGGCGAATAAGGTGCTGCAAGTGAGCGCCTACAGCGACGCTGACCATGCTAATTGCCCGGATACTTCGAGGTCTGTCTCGGGGTACGTGGTGAGGCTGAATGGGTACAGTGTTGGGTTTAAGAGCAAAATGCAACCGTCGGTTACAGACGATACTTGCAAATCGGAGTTGGTTGCTGCGAGTCTGTGCGTTGAAGATGTGATGTGGGCAAGGAAGCTACTCAAGGAACTGGGGTTTAACCAGCGAGTTAGCAAGTTGTTTGTGGACAACCAGAGCACCATCAAGGTGTGCACAGACGCAGGTAACTTCGATGGAGTTAAGAGATACGCCAAGAAAAGCCGCAAGTTAGCGGAGTTGGTGGAAAGGAAGAAACTGTGCATCGAGTATGTGCCGACAGCGGATAATGTGGCTGATATGTTCACGAAAGCGCTGGGACCACAGCAGTTCGAAAAGCTGCGGCAACTACTCGGTATCAAGGACATGAAAGACGTAGTCGAACGTCAAGTCCAAGATGAAGGCGTGGTGAAGCGTCAAGCAACAGTCAACAGCGTGGTGGAGCGTTGTGATAAAAGGCGTGAAAAGCGTCGGTCGTTGACAGAAGATCAGCAAGCTGATGTCAGCGGAGACACGGAGGCGTGAGTTCCGGGGGAGTATGAGCCTTTCGGCTGAAGTTCGTAGAACTCGCGCTCGTGTCGAAGCCTGCGAATCCGGTGGAGGATTGGCAGGAAAGGCCTGTAATCTTTCCTCACGGATTGATGGACTACATGGTCAAAGGGGGTTTTGTGCCTGGGGCTTCCCTCCTCGCAACTGTGATGAAGCAGTGCGTTCCTGAGAAAGGTGGAGATAAGATGTTAATGAATCACTCTTGAATTCACCAACTCGAGCTCAAGCTACTTACTTTTCTGTGTTGCTGACGTCGTAGCTGCTTGGAGGACCTGGAGGACCTGGACAACGAGCCAAGTTACTGCGCAATTGCTGCTACCAACAACTACAACGACTGCACCGTCACGACGGAAGAGCGTGTGCTTGGACGTTTAGAGAGAGAGATAGAGAGATAGGATAGCAAGTGTACAAGTAGCAATAGAGAACTGCTTTTTTGTCTTAAGTACGGTTTGACCGGCGAGAACGTCGGAACGTCTCCATTATCGCACGCGCATGGAACTGCTGAACAAGATCTGCCTGTTCGGCGCGCGCCACTGCTTCTACACGCAGTCGGCAGCGGCCGGCGCGGCCTATTGCTACGCGGCCGTGCTGGCCTACACTCTGTCAGTCAGTATCCAGCGCGGACGCCTGGGCGAGCACGGCCACGCCACGCATCTGTTGCCGGTCAAACGCATGCGCTGGTTCCCGACGTTCCTGAGTTTCGCCTACTTCTCACGCATCGCGTGGCTGGTGTTGAGCAATATGCACATGTTCCAGTGGGTGGAAGGCTCGGCGCCCGACTTCCGCTATGAGCACATGGTGTTCGTCACGCCGCTGCTGCCCACAGATATCGATATTTACGTGCTGGGCGTGACCAGCTTCGGGAAGCTGGCGACGCTGTTGTACTTCTCGGCCTTCACGTTGCTGCTTCGCTTCTGGGAGGACGTGCGCGCACAGGCGTGGCGTGCTGAGAAACCATTGGCTCGAGTTGCTGCTAACCAGTCCGTCATTGCCGAGTACACGCGCGGGGCCGGTGCGCAACGGTCCGGCCGGTCCAGGAAGCTCTTCCTGGTGGCCAATGTCTGGATCTACTTGGTAGAATGCGCTCTGCTGGTTCTCAAGACGCTCTTCCCCGGGCAGAAGATGGTGCTCTTTGAGTTGGAGTACGGCTTCGTGGCTCTGTGTTTCTTCCTGCTGGCGGTCATGTTGGCCAGGTGCGCACTGCAGTTGCGCGCTGTTCTACTCAAGATCGAGTTCTCGTCTCTAGCTGCTACGATCGCGTCGAGGTTGTCGCTGATCGGTGCCGTGTCGTCCCTGCTCTTCTTCTATCGTAGTTTGCTGCTGTTGTTCTCCATGCCTGCCATCGACGTGTTCGACCCGCACGTGTCGAACCCGTGGCTGTTCTACGCCATTCCAGAGCTCATTCCAGGAGCGCTGGTCATTTATATGATGAACGTCAAGCGGCAGCAGCAGCCTGCACCGCCGGCGTGGGGGATCACCAAGGCAGACGAGCAGACGCCGCTGTTGCAGGAGTTGCGAAGACTCTCTAACGACCTGCCACAGCTCCATGGACAGGAGCTGCACATCTAACCTTATTTCGTTTTAACCTGTTGTGCAATAGATGCTTGATTAGCAGAACTACCCGACTCTAGTCGTCATCGCTGAGCGGTTTGTTCCA
The DNA here is from genome assembly GCA_018806915.1 of Phytophthora colocasiae. NCBI lineage: Eukaryota > Oomycota > Peronosporomycetes > Peronosporales > Peronosporaceae > Phytophthora > Phytophthora colocasiae. The sequence continues at coordinate 621,122 of JAGKQI010000086.1, read as the reverse complement.
GACCCATTTGTTGCCTGACAACTTGATCCCTTCTTCGACAGGGCAACCAGCATGAAGACTCATGGGGTCTCCTTTCCCGTTCGGCAACATGCTGTAAAACACGACCACTTTGCGCTTCTTAGGGGCGACACTGATACCCTGCGGACAGCCTTTGTTGGACGGCGGATGAGGAAGGCCACCAGCACGGGAGAAGTTCGTGTGGCCGCCTTTGGCTACGTCCGACATGTACCAGAACACTGTGATCATGCGGTTCTTGTAGCCGTACTCGATCTGCTCCAGTACGTCTGGTGAATGTTGGTGATGGTCGACGGAGAAGTAGTCCAAGTGCTGGTCATAGTGCTGCGTTCGCTCGTATCGCAACACTTGCACTGACTCCTGGTGGCTGAGCGGCACTTTGACCAGGTCAGCCGTACGCTTATCGATGTCCTGGACTACAGAATGACTAGACGAATCCAACGCATCCCGTCCTTAAACCCAGTAATCTTCAGTCTGTACAACACAAACAGACTTGATAAGTACATGTGTAAAAGTTCTAACTCTGTGCTTCACGCACACGTCGGTCGCTGTCTCGATACACAGTACGTGGAAACCTTTAACGGGCATCATCTCCGTCAGGAATTGATGCGCATCGGAACAGTTCACAGCACTGCGAACGTCAACCACGTTGGTATCCGATAGCAAGTGATGCACAACAAGTTCCAGAGCTTTCGGGTCACGCGTGAACGTGGCTACTACGATGGCCAGCAAGGCCACCGCCAGCCCCGTGAAGGTCCTGCGCGTCTTGGACGTACGGGTCGCCATAGGGATGAACGGAGTAAGCAGTGAGTGAAGCACGTGGCCATGGAGCTCAGAGATTCCAGCTGTTCAAAGGTGCAACGATCGAGTATATTGACGTGTTATTGCGTCTTACAGCTGTGTGCGTAGGAGGCGTCTAGCATCGTCTTGTTCATCCCTGGAAGCGCTGTCGTCTGTGAAGTCTGATGAACCTTTGCTGTCATCCCAAATGGACGATTCCGGTTCGATCAATACGTCAGAGGGGTGAACAATGACAGTGGGAACATATTCTTCTTCCACACTCGGTTCGGTGGGGTTGGCAGGCTCTACAGGCTCTACAGGCTCGATGGGATCTACTGGGGTTACAGGGACAACAGGAGGTGGAACCAAAGGCTCATCGTTGAACCCTTCGTCGGCTAACGATTCTTCTCCTGGTGTATCGTCGTGGTTGAAAATGTCCAGTGATTCGCACAACGGTATATCATCGTCAAGACTTTCGGACGTCAGAGCACAGACACGACAGTCCGGAAGGCCGAACAGGTCGCAGCCTGGTTCACCGTTCGCGACAAGACACGTCGGGTCGGTGACGGCCATGAGGCCGTTGTGAATCATCTCCAGTGTCGCTCTGCAGGACGGATCTTCAGGCACTTGTGCATGAGTCCGAGAGAGGAGACTAGCGTTAAAAGTGCAGAATGCAGAGACCTTGAGCAGCGTCTGAATGGAAGGCATGGTGGGTAGTACCAGCAGATGAAGAAATGGACGACGACATTGGTCTCATCTTGTCGGTGGAAATAGACTCCAAGAGCGCAACACGTAACATATAAATACTCCAAAGCAGCACAAGCTGTTGTTGGATCCGATCGGCTTCAAGTTGAAGCGGATGAATATTTTTTTGGCGATCGACGATTAATTTAACGTTACAAAACCTATCACGTACTAATGTCGAGCTACCGGTAGTGCTGAAGCTGTATATGCGTCCAAAACCACTGCTCTGGTCGGAGAGTCTTTAGACGCACGTACAGCTCCGACGAAATATTGAAGTCCTTATACCGGATATCCGCCAGCTAGAAGCACTAGCGTTACTACACTCGGGAGATTGGAAACTTTCGGCGGAGGAAGCCAGGCAACCCACCGAGCCAGTGGCGATCGGGTGGGCCTGAGCACGGCAGGCAAAAGTTCATTGCCGCCTTTCACGTCGCACCGCCGCATACATGTACGCATCATCGTCTCTTCTTTGAGCTGAAAACCCCATAGAAAGCAAACCTCTGCGATCTCTGCGGGCAGCTCCGACGCTTTGGCATGATTTCCAGCCTCCAAGGTGACAATACACCAAGCAAGAGGCAAACCACGTTGAAGAGAGCAAACAGACGGTCTGTACCTTACCAATCGATGTTTTTTTGCCTGCGGGCTAAGGTAGTCAGAAAAACCTCTGTTGCTGTTTATATAGCTTCCTCTTTTTTCTCACTCACTTGATTCTATTATGATTCATACCTCTATCTTCATATCTCCTGTCACATACGTTCTGTCAAAGCCGTATCATCTTGCATTCAGCGGGAAGGGGAGCCACTGCAAATGAACAGAGACCAAGTCGAGGACGGACCTTGACACCACTCGCTCTATTGAGCAGCACTCCCACATCAAGGAACCCAAGCGCTTTCAGTGGACAGCCGAGCAGTGCGCAGCTTCTCCGAGTTTCTCGTTACGTCGCGTTGTAAAGGTCCTCGAAAAAGCACTCGAAAGCCACCGATCGCCATTCTCTAACTGTGCGTCACAGTCCCCCCCCACCCCCTGGTCGGCTATGAATGGCTCGTCCTCGAGGCGACCAAAGCAGCTCGACATGTTGTTGTTGATGCTGCTATTTAGTGTCGTCATGTCCTCCGTGACAGCTGCGACGTGTACGAACGCTAGTGCTTTAGTGGAGGGCGAGTCGGATTCGACGGCTATTGTGTACGACTCAGGCTGCAACGCACGTAGTTTCCAGGTGGTTGTGAGTTCTACGGTAGAACGGAGCTTAAACCTCTCGAATCTGGATGTTGTGGAGGTTCGGAGCTATCCACGAGTGTATCAATTGTAAGAAACGGACAACAGGGGGGAGAATTCTACGTTACGTGGGACTGACAGGACTATTTTGTGATGACAATTTGTAGGCTGCTGAATAATAATGAGCTCGAGATGTTCGCGCCAGCGGATTCAGACAACGATATGGAGGATTTGGAGCTGGCCAGCAACTATATCGCGGATTTATCGAGCTTTAACTTCCCTCGACGACTGAATTACTTGGATTTGAGCTCCAATTCCATCAAGGAACTGTCGGCGTCCACGCCCTGGCCTGAGTCGGGAGAGTTACAGACGCTTTTGCTGCACGGGAATGCGCTCAGCTCCGTGGGTGTTGACACGTTCACGAAGCTCGTGGCTCTGCAGTCTTTGTACGTCAACATTTGGTGAAGAAATGGAAGTTAAAGTACTGACTTTTGGTGATACAGGTCGCTGTCGAGCACGGGAATCTCCAACCTGGACGATCTTATGCTGCCGGTGTCGCTGCGTACGTTGAACGCGACCAAAAACTCGTTCACCAGCGCGTCAACCAACTTCTCCAACTTACCCACTGCCCTGCAGTACCTGTACGTACAGAATATTTCTGCATCACGTACGTTCTTACTGACATTTCGGATTAATCTATAGGGACCTGAGCAGCAACCTACTAACGGTGTTCCCCACTGTCGTGTCGTCCCTTACGACACTCGTGGAGCTGTACGTTGCCGATATCCTTAAACGCTGTTCATACTGGAGACTAACCTGCTTCGTGACACAGGAATCTCGAGTCGAATGGGATCAAACAGATCAGCGGCGTGACGTTCGCGTCAACACTCCGCAAGGTCTACTTGGCTGACAACCCATTGTCCACCATTGAGATCTGCCGCTCCGACGTGAGCGTATTTCAAAGTCTTGCAGAATTCACTGCCCCGTCATCACTTTCGAGCACTTGTTCGAATGCGAAGGCAACCAGCTTGGAGATTAAGGGCGTGGATTTCTGCGTGCTGGAGGACGACGACTGCGTCATAGCTTCTACGTCGGACTCTGGCAGTTTGACTCAGGCCGATATCAACGACATCTCGAGCTCCAGTGACGCAGCGGCGCCCGAATCTTCCAACACGAGTTCCGACTCGTCATCTATCTTCTCGGCCGAGTCCATAGGGATCATCGGCAGTACGTTCTTCCTGGTCGGTATCCTGTTGAGCGCCTTGGTGTTTGGTTTCATCTGGAACAAGCGCAGGAACAGCGACAACGATAGCCCATCGCGCCGCGCGGTCATGAAGGTGAACCGCGACCGGCGGTTAGGAAGCAGCGGCGGCAACTTCATGGTCTTCACGTCCAGCGGCCGCATCGCACGTGCCAATCAAGAGGAATACCGAGACACGGACAGTAAGAACGACAACAACAGCACGTTTGGTGGAAGTGGAGTGAACACACCCGGTGAAGCAGCATGGGGTGTGTACGAGAGCCCTCTGGACAAGTACAACCCCGTGGCCCTACTCGAACCGAGCCCCAAGAACAACAGCTTCCTAGGTGCCAGCACAGCATCTCTTCAGGCGCGCAGTAAGCTCAAGAGCAAGATCGATTTGGACGACTTGCTGGTATACGAGATCCCGCCCGAAGAGATCCAGATGCGGCGTGCTCTTCACATGTCATCGTCGAAGACGAGCAGTAAGGCAGCGTTAGCCTTGAGCAGCGTGGGCGTTGGCAACCCGCGCAGGAAAGTGGACACTGCGCTGTTCCTGGCCGAGTACCAGAGCTACAAGGTGGTGATTCAGGCGTTGATGCGGTCTAAGAAGGAACTGGAGAAGCGCTTCGTGGAACAGATTCGCCTTGCTGCATCACTGGACCACGCGTCCATCGTGCACTTCATCGGCGTGACCACCGGTTGCAGCACCACAGCTAGTCGACGCCGTGGAAGCAGTGCGGCGGCTGCACCACAAGGTCCGTACTCCAGCTACGGCCCCGCCAACAGCATGAGTGAAAGCATGGCGCGTAGCACGACCAAGAGCAGGTACCCGAACATTGGCGCGCCGGCCTGGCACCTGGGCGTCGTGTTTGAGTACATGCAGCACGGCTCTCTGGCCACCATGTTTGAGTCTGAACGTCACCGCCGCGAAGGCAAGGGCTTCTACCCGAACAGTAGCGTCGCGGCGGCCATCGGGAGTGGCAACGGCAACATCTTCAGTTGGTACCCGGTGTTCGCCAACTCCAGCGCGAGTGTGAACGCCAACCCGAACGCTGACTGGCGCTGCAAACTGTCTATTGCTCTGGATGTGGCTATGGGTCTGGTTTACCTGCATGCGAACAACTACGCGCACGGCCGCGTGTGCGCGCGCAAGGTGATGGTGAACGAGCAGGGTGAGGCAAAGCTCAGTGCGATGGATGTGATGCTGCCATCAGACCTGGTGCCAAGCAAGGAAGAGGCTCACCGCATGACAGACGACTTCCGTGGCTCATTGAGGGAGAGTGCGCTCTGGACGATGCAGAAGCTCACGGGCATGCGTACTACCCGCTCGAAAGCTCCGAAGCGCCAGCTATCGGGCAACCTCGGCCGTAGTCGCTACGCGAACAACAGCGGCGAGAGCGACGTGAGCGGCGTGAGTGCAGTCAGTAGCGTCACCCTTGACGACAACCACAGCCAGAGCGGCGACAACCCTGCTTTCGACGAAGCGTCCGATGAGTTTGACGAGAACTCGCTCAAGTCCAGCGGCATCGGGTCATCCATTGTTGCGGCCCAGCGCGACGACGTGTACGCATTCGGTACGTTCCTGTGGGAGCTGGACACGATGATTGCCGTGGAGGAGGACCTGGCCAGCTCGAGGATTCCAGCCGGCACCGGTGGCAACCCGCATCTGCTTAAGTTCTCTGCCGACTGCCCGTACGAGCTGCAGGAGCTGGCGCGCCAGTGCTGGCACGAAGTGCCGAGTGAACGCCCGGACGCCATTGACGTGCAGGAGGAGTTGGTGCGCGTGCTGGAAGGCCGTTTGACCACGACCGGCCAGGCACCGCCCAACTGGAATCGCCCCAGCTACCTGAGCGCCACCAGTGCGTTGAGCAGTCTGTCGAGCTCGGAGCTGTCGTCCAACCTGTCATCGCTGCCGAGCTCGTGCTCTGTGATGGCTGTGTCGGTGGCCGATCTATGAGGATTTTGATGTATTTATTCGCTTCCCAGACGTAGGAGCACAATTTTGTCAGCAAGTTCCAAGTGTGTCTTCGTGAGTGAACCGGATCATCGCCACTCGGAGACTTCCCGAGTACCCGCAACTTACAATGCGGATGGCTCCGTATTTTCGAGGTGTCCCCGAGCGGAAGGGATCGAAGCTGTCGGACGTCCAGCATAGATTTAGAAAAGATATAAAACACCGTAACAAGTGAGTGACTTCAACTCGGTCTCCTCTCAATGTCGGCGATCGTCTCCAGCTCAACGATCGGACAGACCACAGTAACGCTGACGTCAAGGTTTTGCGCCGTGTGCCGTTGCAGCGTGCAGCTCTCTACTGGTAGCCTTCAGCGCCATTGTCGATCTACAGGATGACGGCGGCGTCGACGTACGGACACCTTACGCGTTACCAAGGCAAGTGGAAGCAGTCAGCTGGTCGCGGGTGTAACCTGCAGGGTGCGGACTAATCCCAAGTACTGGAAGCCGGAAATCGAGTACACATACCGGTTACCGACAATACCGCCAGCGCCGGCCGAAACCCGAGTTCACATCGGTAGAATTCCAAGTATGTACAATGGCAGAATTCCGAGTGCAAAAAATTGGCGGGAAAAAAGGGAAACCTGGCAGAATGGCGAGTGCAGGGCGGGTTTGCCGCAAAGAACTAACGTTAGTCAGCCATAACGAAGCATTCATTAATTTAACTCATTTATTGTCCGTATTACTGGGGTTTAAGCCCGCGTGCTCCGCACACGGAGCGTTAAACCACCAGCCAGCGTTCTCCACCGCGCTTGTCCTCTCTCTGCTGCCCTTTACAACCCACCTGCGCGCTGCGCGCGATCCCAGCCACCCCTAGCGGCTCGCTACGCTCGCGAGTGCAGACCCTAAGCCCGCTCCGGCTTCGCCTTCGCTTGATCCATCGGCAGCGTTGCCCGCGTGCTCCGCCGCGCTTGTTCTCGAGTCGTTGTGAGCTAGTAAAACCGCAAAAGTACCGGTACGAACTGACCTCAATTCGTTTTGCAAAACCTCTCAAAGTCGGTTGGTGTACTCGGGATCCGGCCACTGGTACTCGGAATTAATCCCCTTCCGTAACCTGCATTGGTCTCTCGATTTGCAAGCTTTTGGACACTCAAAAGCAGGGAAAGCCGCTCTCGGAACCAGAATCTCGCGCCGACTTTTGCGAGCCAAGCTGTCAACCAGGAAGCGCAGCAACGGGCACGACCACCTTTTCAAGTTCGACCACCGTTGAGTCAGATTGCAGTGAAGTGTAACTCGCCAAACGTATCAATATGGCCAAAGAGGCATAAGATGTAGATGAATGCACCAAAATGCACCCGTGCAGCTTAACTTCACTGACACTGCAGCTCAGTACGTGTACATGTTACCTGCGTGTGGCATCGAGCTTTCCAGTCAGGCGGCGGACGACAACGCTGCGAGCACGTATACCATCTGGCGTGCCCTGTCATCTACAACTGGTCTCTGGCCCATACAGCGCGGCCTGACAGACTTCTCCTCGCTCTCTCTCTACTTTGCTTGGGACTCTTATCCCCCAGTCTCAATTAAAGAGCATCGGAATCGAAGCACGGGCTAATTCGGCTCCGTGTACCGGTCGGCCACCATTTTCCAGACGCTGCTCCGATCCGCCGAGGCCGGCAAAGCCAACATCTCGCGCGGCATGCGGCGCGGAGCTCCTACGCCGCACGACAGCGTGGGCCCGCGGCCGACGTACGGCACGATTCTCGTCAACCTGGACGGTGCGTTCGGCCTGCCACGCGCGACTCGCGTTGTATCTGACTAATGATGTGTGCTTTCTGCTAGTGTTCATCCACCGGGCCAATATCGGCCGCGACATCAGCCCGAACGACGAGGACCTGATCGTTCTGTTCCGACGCAACAGCAAGGAGGTCACGTCCGAGCCTGCGCGCTGGAGTGCCGAGCATTGCGCCGTGTGGAATCAGCACGTGGCCATTCAGACGTCGCTGCTCCGTCACAAGAAGCCGCAGCAGACCGGCGCGACACCCACCGAATTCTTTAAAAAGGAGTACGAGATCGTGCTCGTGGCGGTGCGTTTTGTCATATTTGAATCGTCTTTCGTGGCGCTGGGTCATCTCTTCCACGACTTGAGGCCATCTGTACTCCAACTGGCACCTGTCGCCAGTTGGTTCGTGCGGTTAGTGGCCTCATAGCGTGGATAGAGATGCTTGTCGCCCGGACGCGCCGCAAATGGTCTCCTCTGACTCTTTATGCCTTGTGTTGCACCTATGTTGTAGCTGCCCAGCCATTCCGCTGTCGCACTCTTCTCCTTGGACTTCTCGACGCTCGTACAGCTGAACGCCAGCCCTCAGGACCGTCAAAAGTCCTTCCGCATCGCACCTCTAAAGTGCCGGGACTTAGCGGCGACACTCGAGTTCGATATCACGTGGGACTTGGTGCACCCACCTGGAAGCTCGCAGGCCAACACGCAGACCAACATGATGATGCATCCAGGTAGCAACCCGCACACACCGGGACTAGCGGGTCTCCCGCCGTCGTCTACACTGCTGAACAAAAGTTCACATAACACCAAGACACAAACGCCAAAGGCGCAGACCCCACGCAGCCGCGAAGCGTCCAAGTCCCGACGAACAGCGAACGATACGCCGTCCGTCTCCTCGCGTCGCACGACGGCGAGTTTGAGCTCCGCCGGCAGCGAACGGGAATTGCTGGAGGAGCTTTCGTCCTCCAACTGCAACAACTGCCGCTCAGCTAAGCGCAGGCTCGACCGGAAGGAGGTGCAGGTGCTGCAGCTCGAGTCCTTCCTGAAGGAGTCACAGAAGCGTATCGACGCTTTGTCGACTGAGAACGACGAATTGATCACGCGTGAGAAGGCTGAAACGCGCTACGCAGCGCAGCAGCGAGCTCTGAGTCTTCGTTTGCTACAGGAACTGGAGGCCGCCGTGCAGCTGTGCAACAATCAGATGCAGGTTCAGGACACGACGTTGCTGCCTCAGGTGGAACTGATCGAGCGCGTGAAGAAGCTGCACGAGGAGGCCGATCCACTGCACGAACAATCAGAAAGTTCTCGTTCTTCACAGGCTTCTTCTACCTTCGATTTCCGTGCGGAGACGGAGGCGGCGTTGCAGCGCAACCAACGCCTGCAGCAACAACTCGAGTTCTTGGGCCGTTCGATGGACTACGACAACGAGATGGTTGAGGGCGTCACCCGGTCGCATCGGGCAGCAACGGATGCCTCAGGCACGACGATCTCGTCCGCGCATAGCGGCAGTGTCACTGTGGAATGTGAGCCGAGACCGGTGGCTCTCACTATGACGCAACAGCTTAACAACCTCGAGCGCGAGAACTTCAAGCTGCGAGCAGAACTCGAAGGCGCGTTGGCCAACGCAGCCAGTGCGTTGAAGAAACACTCGGGCGGCTTCCCGTCGGGTCTTACGAACGGTTTATCGCTCACTGCTGAGGTATCGGAGACGACGAGCACATCCAGTCGCGAGGACATTGACGAACCAGAGAACGAAGATGCAGCGTTGCTTACGCGTATCCGTGAGCAGCACGAGTTCGAGGCTGGTCGCTCGGCTGCTCTTGAATCCGAATTGGACAAGGCCAAAAGAGAGATTGAAAAGCTCAAGGATCAGCTCGAGACGATGCAGAACGGAAGTGCTTCGAAGGAGGAGAAGGATGTACAAGCTCCTGGTTTCTTAGACAAGATCTACGCTGATGTGGGCAAGGCGAAACTGGCACTTGAAGAGCGAGTACAACAGCTTGATGAGATGTTGGCCAGCGCTACAGAAGAGAACAGTCGTCTACGCAGTCAGAATGAGGAGCTCCAGCACCAGAAGAGCAACGGTCAGGATCAGTCTACAACAGCTGAAATGGATGCACACATTACAGAGCTGGAACGGGTGCTGGAACAGCAAGAGGAGGAAGCGACTTCAAAGCAGACAGAACTCGCAGAGACTAAGAGACAGGTACAGGAGGCCAACGCTCGTGTGCGTGCAGGAGAGAGCGCAAAGGCTGAGCTCGAGAGTGAACTCGCTGGCGTTCGTCTCACGCTCAAGATGGCTCAGGAAGCAACGGCGCAGCTTGAGAACCAGTTGGCCATGACGTCTTCCAGTGCTGCTCCTGTGACTACGACATCCACGTCGTTTGTGTCTCACTACTCGGCTGCGAGCGACGCCACTGGCCACAACGAAGAGCTGGCGGAGGTTCAGAAGCAGCTGAAGTTGTCCAAGCAGGAGGTTATGCAGCTTCGTTTCCGTAGCAATCAGCTCGAGAGCGTTCACGAGCGTCTAGAAGATGCTCTCAAGGAAAAGCGCACGCTGGAGGTGAAGCTGACGGCACTGGAAGGCCAGCTCTTCGAGCAGCGCAATCGCACGATCAACACGGACAACAGCAGCTTCACGGCTCCGTCCCTCGACGCCAAGAGCTCTGCTATGCTAACCGAGATGCAGCGTGAACTGGACCAGAAGTCGGCGCAGTTGATGATCGCCGAGCGCGAGGTGGAGCACCTACGCGGTCAGCTCAGCGACCAGGGTGTGGAGATCACGTCTCCCGGCAACATCGAGGACGTGGCGGACAAGGTGAAGCAGTTTGAGAGCGAGATCTCTCGGCTTTGTCAACGTAACGATGAACAGGCCAGGAAGCTCTCGAAGCTCGGAGCGCGCGTGACGGTCGCTGTTCGCGAACGTGACGAGCTGGAGGTGATTGTGCAGCAGATGGTTACGGAGATGGCGCTCCTCGGCAAGGACGTGAAGCTCCCGGTCGGCGCTCGCAATCACCGCACGCCGTCCATCCCGGAGGTGGACGAGATGGAGGAGAAATCACCGTCGCGTCGCCCTCCGCCGGTACAGACGGGCAAGATCAGCGATCGGTACGCGAACGCTGTGGCGTCCAGTTCGCACGCAACGAGTTCGTCAACGCCCAGTGTGACGAGCAGCAAAGTGGCGCAGCTCATGAAGAACTTTTCAGCTCAGAGCAGCGACGACGGCAGTCCGGGCGCGTCGCCCAGTGGCGTAGCATTCAAACGGCCTACGAAGTTGGACTTCCGCAATCGCAAGGCGTCCACTACAAGCCACCGCAGCAACGACAGCAATGGTCCGCAGATGTTCTAAGACGCCCTCCTTAATTATTTGACGTGGATACTGTGACGCAATCAAGTGCAGCGACCGCAAGAAGGAGAGACTATAACCTCCCTTTCAATAATCGCACGTAATGAAGTTGAAGTTGAAGTGTATATACTAAATCATTGTTCGTCATGCAGGTTACGTCACAACTGACTGATCCTTAGATCCACGTATTCTGTGGCAAGCTACCTGGGCGTAGAATGTAGTACGGCTGCTTCTCGTGCTCCTCGTTGGCCATAATAAACTCGTCAATAGCCTGCAGCTCAGCATCGTACGTCCGAATCGCAGGCTCCAACCGCGGGTCGTCGATGAACGGGGCCACGTGGTAGACGGACTGGAGCGTCGTCTCCTCCGGTCGTGGACGGTTGAACAACGCACTGAGGAAGACCATAGCGGGGAAGAGCTCGCGCGGCTGCAAGTAGCTGAAGATGTCGATCTTCGCGCGTCCGTCGCGTTCTTTACGTCTCGGCAGCGGCTTCCACAGCGCCGCGGCACTGAACGGCATGGCAACAGTCGTCCACGTCACTTCCCCGTTCATCGCGTGGTGCTTAATGACGCTCTGGAAGACCAACCGAGTCAGGAGCTTGTGCAGTTGCTGTTTGTCCTTAAAATCCGCCGGGAAGTCGTGAAGATGAGGGATTTTAGCACACGCAGCCGCCCACTGCTGCAACTCAACGTCCGTCTTAACTGCGTCGTTGTCGTCGTAATAAACGTCCAGGAAACGCCCGACAAACTCGGAAATGGCGTCGGCGTGCATCTTCCCGTACACTGCGTACTTGTGCGGCAGGCTCTGAATGCCTCGAGCCTTAACGTCACTGTAGACGTCGTCAAGCAGTGACATCTGTGTGCGTTGATGCTCCAACAACCGCACACAACCGGCCGCTCCAATTCCAAACGTCAAGTCTAAAGGTGTGGACGTATTGAAGAGAACGACACCCGCTTGCTGCTCGAGACCGAAATCCAGAGCGAAATGACGCATCAACAGCGCTCGCACCGGGTGTCGTTCAGCCAAAGTACGGTATAATTCCACACGGATGGGGATCGACAGTGTATGGCTTTCGGAGAAGTGCTGCATCTGCTGGAACGTGGCTTCGGCCGCATTGAGCGCCGTTTTGGCCAATTGCCACTCTTCCTTCGAGTCGAATGGCGTGTAGGTGAGTCCGGAGTCCACCAGTTGAATGGCTAAAGGCAACAGCTTGTCGTTGAAGCAGAAGTAGCCGATAACGGACGGGAGGTACTTCCGAGGTTGAGTATTACTCTCCTCTTCCTTCTCAACTTTCGATACAGTAGGGTCTCCCCATTGTCCGATAGTGGCTAAATCTACCACAAACAACTTGTTCTGAGCCCTTAGAGAGCGAATTGAAGCTCCAGAGCCGCAGATTCTACTCACATTCTCGTCCGTCAGTGTCTCATCCTGTGGATCGACGTCAGAGTCTCTAATGACTCTCAAATTGAAACCACGTAGACCTAATCGAGAAGCACCGAAACCTTCATCCCCATGATCCACAGAGTCCGTCGGAACGTCCACAATGGGGTGGAACAGCTCGTAGAAGCGCGTGTAGGCCTCGATAGAGTTAAGTTGCGGCAACCAACGTTTAGCCAACGCTGCCATAAGTTCAGGAGTGTCTGGTTTTAACGCACTGAGCTCCTTCAAGTCTTGATACTGGAGTTTCTCAGCAATTGAACCGGGACGAGCTACTGGGCCCATATAAACTGGGAGATCTTGACCGTCAATAGGCCACGCACGTTCCTCGTTCTGCAGGTTATTGGCCATGAAGGCGATCTCTGCAGCTCGGTCGGGTGTATGAAGGATGTTAAGTGACGTTGAGGTGTTGCAAGTTGACGTTAAAGTAAAGTTAACGATGCAAACGTCTGCTAACTCGTCAGGTAACTGGAGTGAAGAGTGTTGATCAGAACGGAAGTAGAACCAGCTCTGCGTGACTGTAGCAGCGACACCGACAGCTCCAAGGAAGAATTTCATGGCTGGTAGTGTGTGGTAGACGGGAAATGGGAGAATGAACGAGCTGTGGAGCGAATACGAGTCTGGCGTTATCAGCGGAAGGAGTTTGAGCTGGATGATTGCAGATTTCTACTGCAAACTGATTCCGTAGACCCATAGTTCTTGTGGACAAGAAGCTAAAGTTCTCTTAAGTTTAACACGGAGGATAGGAGTTTTGCCCAAGAGTATTGGGTAACTTCGAATCAATCTACCATAACATAGGACAACAGTGAGCAATCCTGCTAATTTACTGCTGTTAAACCAGGGGAAGTCATGATCTGATGTTGAGATTTGAGCGATGATGCGCGAGGGGTGCAGAGTTTTCTTCCGTGTTCATTCCCTATTCTCCTCATGACGTTCTTCAGTGTCGTTAACACATGTAACGCCGTATTCTGTATTATACAGAATAAGTATTATTGCAAGTAAAAATATTCTGAGAGCTTCGAAGCGCTAGTTTTCTTCGCATATGAAGGTTTGTAAGATGGAGGTTTGGGGAAGCTCATCATACCCGATCTGTGCTGGGAAGATAGACGGGGATTTCCTTAGCAGTATAGAAAATACGATATAAGCTCGGTAGAGGTCTGAATAATGCTATTTGGAGCTCACGTTTCGCAACTAATCTCCCCCCAATTCGACCTCAGCCATTCAAGATTTTCCCGCCTGCGAGACAGCATCTCTAAGATGGACGTACCCGACGCGAAGATGTTCAAGGCGCTCTGGCGTAGGCTGTCAAAGGCAGGGTGGAAGGCGAGGAAGCCGAGGGACCTGAGCGTGGACTTCACGTATGTGAAACCTGGAGTAACCGGACGACTTGACGCTTCCAAACGGGGCGAAAGCCACTTCGTTGGTACGTTTTATTATGTGCCGTCTAGAAGCTCACTGATCTAATGTATACGTGCTGTTTAGGAGAGAATGAGCTAGTAGCGTTTGCAATGCGCTCAGGACTCCTAGAACTCGAACTACCTGTTGCTGCTTCATCTACTGTCGTCAACCCAACACAGCCAGTCACTGTAGATCAGTCGCAAGCCGCGATAAGACCATCTCAGCACCAAGGGCGGCTAGTACCAGCTCCCCCTGAATCGGCATCACTGGAAGCTGTGCCTGCTTCCGCGGGGATCAGAACTCAGTCAGGTGAGAAGGCGCAGAATTTGTTATTCCGTTTGGTACAGAATAATGTATTCCGGTTGATACAGAATTGGCTAATCGGTAATGTACAGAACATGTTGCGCAGGCAAACGAGATCACTGAGGTTCCAGATGAAGACGAAGAGATGATGAGTGACGAAGGTGGTGAGGGTGATATTGACATCTTTGACACAGACCACTTCATGGAGGCACTGCGGTCGGAGCGCCTGTTTGGCCCTGTTGCCCCAGACGATATAAATTTGTGTGCTGCCGGTGAGGAAGATGATGAAGACGAAGATGCTGATGAAAATGGCGAAGCGTTGGGTGTGCCTGTGGCTCCTGTTGAGTACGAGAGTGTGGTGTAGTGGATCCGCTGGAATGAGCAGGGATCCAACGTTCACACACGGCGCCCAGACACTGACTAACGGAGGGGGTACTCCGATAACCGTGGGGTTGCTGAGGCTCACCTTGTGTACCCGTCAGTGGGCGGGATCTGCTCTCTCAGGAACGGGAGACTGTACACAGGCGTGAGGGCTTGAACGTCCTTGGCGGGGACTTGGGAGGTTGGACTTGCGTGGGTATTCCTGCACACAGGTCCTGGTTGGGGGGATCTTGGTCTTGGACTCGAAGATCTTGTGGATCCTTAGATCCGGGGTTGCCTTGGTGGCTGTGGGGTTCCTTTTCCTTTCCTTTACTGTCTTGCTTGCCGCCTCCTGTAGCGGTTGGTCTTGAGGGTGTTGAGAGGTCGAGGGATCCTGCGGTTAAGCAATCAACACCGTTGGATCCGGGGTCTTCACTAGCGTAAGGTAAGCCGGCCAAATCAGGGATCCGGTCTTAGCTGTAGCTAGGTAGGCGAAGAAACTTGCAGGAAGACTAAGGGGAGGCCAATACACTATCCTCTTCCCTTGTCTTAGGTCCTGAAGGAAACCACTTGCGCACTAGAAGGTAAATTCGACTCTCTGATTTATGGCTATCCAGTTTCTCATCCTGTACCCTATCTTTCCCATCGCAAATCTCTATCTTAGATCATGCTGGCTCTCTTCCAACTGCTTCACCACGTTGATGTCATAAACCTTGAGGATCCGGGTTTGGATCCGAGGATCTAGCTTCGGGATCCGAGGATCCGGCTTCAGGATCTCTGGATCTTGGATCTTGGGGATCTTGGATCTGGATCTCTGGATCTTGGAGATCCGGCTTCAGGATCCGAGGATCTTGGATCTGGATCTCTGGCATCTGGATCCGAGGATCTTGGATCTTGAGGATCTTGGATCTGGATCTCTGGATCTTGGATCTTGGGGATCCGGCTTCAGGATCCGAGGATCTTGGATCTGGATCTCTGGCATCTGGATCCGAGGATCTTGGATCTTGGGGATCTTGGATCTGGATCTCTGGATCTTGGATCTTGGGGATCCGGCTTCAGGATCCGAGGATCTTGGATCTGGATCTCTGCCATCTGGATCCGAGGGTCTTAGATCTGGATCTCTGGATCTTGGATCTTGGGGATCCGGCTTCAGGATCCGAGGATCTTGGATCTGGATCTCTGGCATCTGGATGTGGGGATCTTGGATCTGGATCTCTGGATCTTGGATCTTAGGGATCCGGCTTCAGGATCCGAGGATCTTGGATCTGGATCTCTGGCATTTGGATCCGAGGATCTTGGATCTTGGGGATCTTGGATCTGGATCTCTGGATCTTGGATCTTGGGGATCCGGCTTCAGGATCCGAGGATCTTGGATCTGGATCTCTGGATCTTGGATCTTGGGGATCCGGCTTCAGGATCCGAGGATCTTGGATCTGGATCTCTGGCATCTGGATCGTGGGGATCCGGCTTCAGGATCCGAGGATCTCGGATCTTGGGGATCCGGCTTCGGGAGCCGAGGATCTTGAATCTGGATCTCGACGTCCGGATCCGAGGATCTTGGGTCTGAAGGATCCGCACTTAGGACTGTGGGATCCGAACTTAAGTCAGCCAGGCCAAGTGGATCCTAACTTAGGGTCCGCCCTAGAGTAGGTACCAGTTCCAGGGATCTGTCCTTATCGTAGCACCACTGTCGCACGTCACCCATCATCGTGGTCGTTCTGCGTCCTGTCCGGCTTGATTTGAATCCACTTCACCACAATCGCCCCTGGGACGAGGTTGTTGCCGCACAACGGCATCACGTCGTTCCCATACAAAATTCCAATTTGGCTCGTCATTCCTCAAATCGCGACCTCTGCAAATGGATCGGTCTGCCGACACCAGTTCCTCCGCGTACGCCACGGTGTTCTTCGGTCAGGATCGCTCTGCGGCTCAACCTCCATGTCCCCATCTTCAGTTTTGCTAAGACGCATTTCGAGATCCAACTTCCAAAATCGAGGATCCGAGGGTCCGGCCTCGGGATCCGGAGATCCAACTTCCAAAATCGAGGATCCGGCCTCGGGATCCGGAGATCCAACTTCCAAAATGGATCCGCTTCGAGGATCCGAGGATCCAGCCTCGGGATCCGTAGATCCAACTCAGAGACATATCCCATTATGAGCCCCGAGGATCCAGGTAGAAAATTCGTCCCAAAGTCGAGCTCTAGACGGGATCCGAGCGTAGGTTCTGATCCTGCTTTCCAGCCCTCTCCAGAAATCGGTCTTCTTTTCTTCATATACAAACATACATCGCGTCCACTCGCAGTAAACTGCCAGTCTTCTCTTCTCCACACTGACGAGCGCCCTCACCAGTGAAGATCTACCCCGTCGCCTACTCTTCTTCGTAAAGCGACTGCATCGCTTGGAACCGGTTCTTTTGCTTCGTTCTTGGAGGAATTCATGCAGTAACGCGCCGCAGTTCAGATCTGCTTCATCTACCCAGGTAGGATCCTCGTACCCTTTCCAGAAAACTTGGAATTCTCGCCGGATCCGGCCATATCGCGTGGGTCGTCCCGTCCTGACATCCACGATCTGTTCAACCTCGAACTCGCCGTCTTCCAGATCCCGATCCCAGCTGTCTTCTGGTAATAAGGCTTCGTCAAAATCTAGACGATCCGTCTCGTCCACCGTCAACTGGATCTTCGGTCGATCCGGAAATGTCTTGACTGGCTTCAACTTGGAGATGTGCACCACCGGGAACAACTGGTAGTCAGTACCGGCGATCTCCAGGCGGGCTGCATACTCGTTCGTCATTTCCGCCGCACGGAACGGTCCATGCCACAGGTGAGCCAGTTTCTTGGCGTATCCCTCCTTCACTCTGTCTAAGAACAGCCACACTTGGGATCCGGCCTCGATGGGGTGCTGCGTCGCCATCTCGTTCTGCCGGTCGGCACGATCCGAGATCGCCTGCTTCAGGCGGTCATTCACCTCAGCCCTGGCCAGTTGGTAGTGTCGCTGGATCTTATACCTCCAGTGTAACGGGGTTACACGGCGCTGCGCGCCTTGGCTACAATAGGTGTGGTATACACCATCCAGGTCACAAGTCACAGATCCGTGTACAACACATAGTGTTTCTCACACGTCACATATGTAGCCAGTTGCTGGCTGTTAGCTCAGAGCCACACATTACATTTGATTAGGATTTAGTATGTTAGATACTAAATCCGTTACATTCAGGATTAGGGCAATAAAATAAATAAAAATCAGTTTGCATTTTACATAATTAGTGTTAGTTCCTTTATTATAGGGACACTGATTGTGAGAGTCCAGTATTTAGTGGACTACTTGGTTCTTGTATAGAACCGAAGGCTAGTGCCTTGCAAGCAGGACTCTACGAGTCAACCCAACTTCCTCTGTGCCGTGCACACCTACGCAGCCCCGCTGCATCTGGTAGCACTTGTAGTCAATCCAACTCCTGAGTTGAAGACTGTTTCTCTGTGAGAATGGAGCCAGAAGCATACGCTCACTTGACTCCGAGTCAGCGGGACACGCTTAACAAGCTTACGTCCTTGCTGGGCCCTGAAGGTATGGCGCACCTTGCGTCTCAAGGGCCGGAGGCCGTCAACGCGCGCCTGAGGCATTTGCCTCGTACGAGAACGCTCTCGTTGAGCACATTCAGCGGAATGTAAAAGGAGTTAATCCCGCTCCGAGAGCTAAGCCCGTCACGCTCAGCGTGAAGACCTTTCACGGGCACGAAGGAGAGAACCTCCTATTGTGGACCCGAGAGGTCGAGATGGCCATGGGGGCCGCTATGCTCCAGTTGGAAGGCCAACGCGTGGCGTTCGCCATCTCTAAGCTCGAAGGTCGAGCACGAGAATGGGCCTTGACGTCTGGGACGTCGGTAGAAATGGCCTTCCCCACTCTGGGGTGAGCTTAAGGCCAAACTTACGCAAGTATTTGCTCCACCTAACCAGGCGTATCGCGTGCGGTCACGCTTCCTCGCTTGCCGACAGGGCAAGAAGGACCTGGTGGACTATGTCCAAGAGCTGCGCACGCTCATTGCCGGCATGGCTGCCGATCCTCTACCTGAGGTGGTCACTGTGACTATCTTCATGGAAGGTCTGAGAGCTGGCGTGGCCAGGACGGAGGCATTCCGTCAGAATCCTCGCACCTTCGAGGACGCTGTTAGCGTGGCATTGAATGCTGAACACAACTTTAAGTTGTCGAGGGTCGGTGCTAATAGCACAGGGTCCGGGGACCCGAACCCATGGACCTCAGCTATGCTGAAGATGAAGTAGCCGAGCTACGAGCTGCGGTGCAGCGTATGAGCACTCGTCGGTGCTACACGTGTGGTAGTCCCACACACCTGAGGCCCAACTGCCCTCTGCGCAAAGAGCGCGCCGGCCAGAATGGCCGCAACCCTGTCGCGGGTCCCGCTTTGGGCTCTGCCCAGGGAAACGACGGCTCCCAGTAGACGCGGGGCGGTCTACTGGGGAAGAACTGAGTTCTGCAGTGCGTGAGAGGCACTGGGGCTCAGCCCCGAAGAGCTCCGTGCTCTTGAACACGGAACGTATGAGCAAGCAGGGCTTGCTGGTCGTCCATGTGGACGTGAAGGGCTTCGAGAAGCCGTGGATCGTGTTGATCGATTCAGGAGCGTCTGGCAACTACGTCAGACGCTCCACCGTTGAGGGTAGTCAGCAATATGCTGAGGCGCTTCGAGCGCGAAGAGGTGACACCGTCACTGTCCGTCTAGCGACGGGCGTCCGTGTCACTGTGGCCAAGGTCCCCATGGACCTACGGCTGAAGTTCCTGGACTTCGATAGCGTAGAACGCCGCTTGGTCCTTGACCTGGATTCGAGGTACGACCTCATCCTTGGTATGGCGTGGCTGGAGCGCCACGAGCCATGGATCGACTGGAGGTCGAAGACCTTAGGTGCTACGCACTTCTCTCCTAGTGGAGCTTTGGCGAGTCATGAACCCACCTCTGCTAGGAAGCAGAAGCGCTATTGGCGCGAGCATCGAGCCGAGTCGGCAATGATGCTGGAAGTCGGTGTGTCCGAGTTAGTGGACAGCACCGAGTGCGAGGATCGCAGTTCTGTTGGAGCGCATAGCGCTGGTTGGCAGTGAGTCAACGTGTGGGCAAAGCTCACGTAACCCGAGTGACGCCGGTCATGGACTGTCACTGGATGCCGATGGCATCGGGCCTTACCAGGCCGTGAACTGTGGGGCGGCACGTACTCCGTCGAGTGATACTGGTCGTGACCAAGTCGATCGCTGAGTGTCTCTGACACTGGACCTGTTACGGTCATTGATTGTGCAGCGGCACGTACTCCGCTGAGCGACATCGGTCGTCGACCGAGTGGATCGCTGAGTGTCCCTGACACTGGGCCGAGAGGCCGAAACTTGTGCGACGGCACGTACTCCGTCGAGTAGACGATCTTCGGCCAGGCGAAGACGTCGTAAGGCCCTTCGGGCGAGACGCTCTGCGTCTGAGTCATCCGTGACGTCAAGCGCCGACGCACCGGAGGGCTGTGGGCAGCTATACACTCTGGTTGATGGAGTGGGCGGTAGTGCCGAAGGCAGTGTCCTGCTGGACGACTTGCCAAGTGTTGACAAGCTCCTTGAACTAGAAGAGATGTCCTTCGCCGACTTTGGCGATGCCTTGAAGGCTGGCGAATTCGCCGAGGTGGTCATCGTTCGACCTGAGGAGGAGTTAAACTCGTCGTCCCTTGTTGACGAGTCCGTCTTGGCCGAAGTCAAGAAGGCGTTGAACGCCAGGAGTGGATCGGAGATCCTCAAGAATCCCTCGGATCCCTTCCACTCCTTGCTGAAGGAATATGGAGACGTTGTCTCGAAGGAACCACCGAGTGGCCTGCCTCCCGACCGAGGCGTTCGTCATGAGATCGACTTAGTTCCCGGAACTAAGTACTGCGTGACCCGACAGTGGCCTCTTCCTAAAGAGCAATGCGACGTCATTGACGCCTTCTTCCGTGCGAAGCACGCGGCGGGTCTCGTGCGCGAGAGCAAGTCTCCGCATTCCGCGCCAACGTTCTGTGTCAGAAAGCCGAATGGCAAGTGGCGTATCGTTCACGCTTTTAACAAGCTCAACACTGCCACGATCTCCGGCGCAGACGCCGATTCCTAGGAAGGATGTTCTTCAGAACAACATGGTGGGTTGCACCATGTACAGTGCACTCGACTTAGTCGATGGGTACTATCAGCTGCTCATGCGAGCCAGTGATATTCCGCTTACAGCGGTGAGCACCCCGAGCGGTATGCTCTGGGAGTGGCTCGTCATGCCCAAGGGCTCTCGAACGCGCCCGCAACGTTCAATCGTCTAGTGACGCAGCTGTTCAGGCCCCTACGGGCATTCGCACAAACGTACTTTGACGACGTGTTCGTCCACAGTCAGGCCGAACACGGCAAGACTGACGTTGAGGTGCACGTGGAACACGTGAGAGCTGTGCTCGAGTGCATGCGCACGAACAAGCTGTACGCCAACGCAGACAAGTGCGTCTTTGGCGCGGAAGAAATCCCCTTCCTAGGGTGCTTCATTGGGAAGCATGGCCTTCGTGCTG